>NQII01004653.1:49642-156599 GCA_002778355.1 Clitarchus hookeri
CCCTCCGCCAAGCACTCCTTTGGATTTGAGGACTGCCCTGCAGGACTCATGATGTGAATTGCTTCCTGCATACCTTCAGACCTTAGTCGAGTCCATGCCACGTCGTCTTGCGGCACTTCTGTGTGGTCGCGGGGATCCTACACGATATTAGGCAGGTGTACCAGTTTTTTGGCTCTTCAGTGTACGTTATTAAAAATTGAAGATGGGCGGTTAGAAACAGATGCCAAGGGCTCTGTGTTACTAACGGTGGATTTGAGTAGAGTGATGCTGAACTAATTGTTAGTGTTTTTCCAGATCTACAAAGAAATATAAATGACGACCAGTAGCTATGTAAAAGAACGATTCTAACACCAAAAATTTTTATTGTTAGTGCTCTGTTCTGTGTTTATGATTAGTGTCTGTCTACTAACAAATACCGTTATTTCTCCCTATAAGTGGGTTTCTATAAACACGCGAGCGAAGCCACTAGTGAAAGCTAGTACTCCATAACTCTTTCCTAGTTCCTATAATACTTGTCGACAAAGTGGTATGTAAAAAGCATTATGGATTATCAGTGTACCGCCGGGGGGGGGGGATAAATGGTTTACCTTTAAAGAACCAAAGTAAATCAGAACATGTCATGTACCTCCACGCTTATCACAAGAGCACGCGTTGGAGACATGAAAAACCACGCCATGTCGGTCCGGAAGCATGCCTGATGTTAGTTATGTGAAAATCACCAACAGAATACAGGTTACACTCCAGTACATACTAAGGAAAACGTCCCCCCCCCCCCTAAACCCTTCAGCTGTTCACTTCGGGTGAGCAATGCCCACTCCTCAGTGTCGACGCCTATGCGTAGCATTGTTTCGTTACTCAGTATGAGAAAGAAAGTATTAGAATACTGAGTGCAATGCACTCAACGAAACCTCAAGTTGACTGTACAGAAATGAATGGCGATCGTGACTCATTTCAGTCGTGCATGAGCGAGAGGACAAATTATGTATGCCTGAAATTTCGGCTTAGAATGAGTATTGATTATAATTTTTATCATTTTTCCCCACTGACCTGTTCGACACCGAACGGTATGAGTAACACATTTTTACTACACATTTTTATGAAGTTGTTGTTGTATTTGTTAATAAGTGATGATTGAAAGCGACCAATCTATAATTTTATATAATAAGCTTTGGTTTTTAATTTACACCGATATATCCCTTTTTGGCGCTAAAGGCGAGCTTCACTGTTGAAGATGAAAAACGTACATGATGAAATGAAGAGGAGTTTTACTCTTGCCTCGCTTCAAGGTTTGGTGAACTGTATGCGCTTGAAATCGTTGAGACGTACATTCCTGCAATAATATGTGCCGTTTAAATGAAGAAAACATTAGGTAGTTATTGCTTCCAATGGTTCCAAGCCATCTCTATTATCCTTCCCGAATACCAGAGGGCTGTTAATAAGGTCAGTAAAATAAGGGAAGCTCACGGCTGATTCAGCACATTTGAAATCACAGTTTGGAAAATTTCACTGCTCCTACCTGCATATATTTTAACGGACACGCTGACTGGCATTCGCCCCGTTAAGTTGGTAACGGTCAAGGGAAAGTAAGACCTTTTCTTAATGTTGAATTTAATGCACTAAATAAACATTTCTGAATAATAAAATTGCTTATTTTGCTTTCTATTTTTATTACATATACGTGTAAGAATTAGCACATTTGTAAAATATTTACTTGCCTAGTAATTTCACGATTTCAATTGATCGACGCTTGAATAAAGTGATGATGCCCATGGCAATGTTAATTTTCCATGTGGTGGGATAATGCGTAACGTGCATACAAGCAGATCTTAAGCAGGGCTTTCAAACGTGCTCAGTTTAACGTGAAGAGCCTTAAACAAAAAGTGAAATATATATATATATATATATATTTATTTATTTATTTATTTATATCCAGCATGCACCGCGCCTCAGATTATATATATTTATATATAATCTGAGGCGTGGTGCATGCAGGATAACAGGAAAGAGGCAGGAACTAATGCTTCAGTAGACATCCGTGCGCTTCCAAGCAGACACTTGGGCACTGAAGTGGAATGACGGAGCGAAGGAAGGAAGCCCGGGAAAGGTCCAGTTCGCTGCACGGTTCAACACCGCCGGCTGAAATTAAACGAAGACTTGTAAAAGGTCGTCTTCACTTCACGCTTCACCGCGCCACGAGAAGACGCCCTCGCGTAAGTGACACACTCGCGATGGTAGCGATGCCGCAATGTTCCTACATTCGTTTGTAGCGGGATCAAGGGTACCGGGACGCTTTTTTAATTGACCTTGGAAAAAAATCTTTACTATAATGTGAAACGTTTAAAACTTGTCTCGTATTTATTAATTTGTAATGCTATTTATCATTTAAACTTTAAGTTTCAAACTGACCAAAAATATATAAAGTAATACTGACAGCGAATTATTGAAATTTGTTCTATTCTTATGATCTTAGAAACTGTTTTGATGGAAACAATTTTTTTTTAAGTTGAAAGAGGATTGTTGAAGAAGTGTCGCTCAAAGCTTGGATACTTGTCAGAAGTTACCTGTAATGCCAATATTTATATACACAAGTATACACCATTACCCTAAAAGGAACAGTAAAGGTCACAGTGCCTTAGGAAGTTTTCATTAGCTACGAACCCATCGTAACAAGCTACGGTACTTGTTCAGGTACTTGTTTCGTAAATAATGTGTTTAACCTTCTACTGCCAAAATTAATTATTGATATTTAAAAAATTTAAAAGTTACGCATGGTGAGACTGAATTACTGAGCATAAAGTGATATTTCTTTTGATTATATTTTAGTGTATTAAAAATAGTTATACGACTCGAATGTCATACTGCGTACTTTAAATCCAAGTGCTAAGCTTCATTTTTTCCTTTTAAAGAAAATGCTGCAGAAGTATAATACAAACAAATAAAGGATGAACGACAGAACTGACACGTGACTTCCGAGTCACAGCGGGAAGTAGAAGATCAGAACTTATGTAACTGCGCAATGTTTCCTAGTAACGATCTCCCAAGGATAAAAAATTTAAACATAAAAAAATTAATTGCAGGGACTGTAACTTTTATCATAAAAAAAGCAATATGTGAGAACCCACTATAACATCTTCACAGCCACAGCTAAATAATTTTACCGAGCTTGTCTTGTAATGCGCTGGCAAGCATAACTCGCAATTCGAAAGGACGTTGGTTTGAACCCGGACGAATTCACAGGAAATTGTTTTCCCCAGTATATGTTTTTCCATTCCAGGAAAATACGGATGCAGGTTCTTAATATGGACGTTTCCAGTTTCTCGCCTATGAAGTTAGGTTCCCTCTTGGTTTACATACCAAAGACATAAAGGTTATTATTAATTTACCAACAAATAATTGTGTTACCATGACAGAATTATTTCTGAGCTCTGTTGAATCACGTGGTGTGATTGGTAGTGGGGGTTCCCCCACCCCACCCCCCTCTGTTGTGAGTTGATGTTGGTACTAAGAGTGTTGAAGTGCGAAGGGTAGGCTGATAGTAAGGGGAAAGTGGTTTATGCAATGTGATTGACTGAAGAGCAATGTGTATCAGCTCACATACATCAGGTTCATCTCCTTTAACTCGAAACTCAACCTGTACTACAGCTCCAGTCTTGCAGTAGACAAATGTGAAAATTTATACAGTTGACAAGGATGGGATTATATCAGCAGAGATAACGTGAGCACTAGAAGTAGTAAAAGAAAAAAATGTCCATGTACTAAGGTGACAGATGTGCTCCTGTTTTCCGGAGAATGTTTTACTTAAGTGAAATTGCACAGAACTGCTCCGTGGGGGAAAAAAAATTGAGAATCGTGTAAGATAAGTTTTGTTTTACTAGTTATTATTTATTTATTTTACAGTGAATACAGAGTAAGTGATTTTAAATAACTTTCATGAGCCAGAATTTCACTTCCGTGTAGACATTCCTGAACTGGACGTCTGCGGGTTGGACGTCTGCGAGTTGGTTGTACACGTCGCCGCCGCAGTCCGTCGTCACAAAGCTCTAATGAAAGCCGCGCATAACTCGTACGGTTTAATTACAAACGACTGCCTGAACTCCGCCGTCGCACCTTTCACATCGTCCTCCCCCGCGTGTCGCACGCACCGCTAACTTAAAACTCGCTTTAATTAAACTTGGCGCGTCCGCGCTGCACGCCCACGGGTCGTACTCCAGTCTGAGTGCAGCTCAGGGCGTCATTCTCTCTGCGAAGTGGATCAGCGCTTTGCTGCCGGTGGCTCGACTTACATCCCCGCAGGCCCTGCTACGTGAATTGGTGGGGGGGCCTTTCAAGCTAAAACGCATGCAAATTTTGCCTGATGATGTGTGCTTGTTTTAAAATGCGTGCAGAGCAGACAACATGAACCACTACGCAACGAACCGATTGCGTACTTCATCACTGGTGTTGCGTTCGCATTCTCCTTACCCCTCGCATTTAATAGCGGTATAAATAGCTAGCAATTACAGTATTTAAATCATAAATAATAGGAACAAACGAATTCTGAATAAAATCGAATATGTAACTGAAATATTGTTATATGTTAAGTAACTTGTGTAATCTCTTAATAAATATTTGTGCAACTTTTTCATATTTTTATTTTGTTACGGTTGTATTTATGCATTCGCATCATTTAAGGCTGTGTGTGTGTGTGTGTGTGTGTGTGTGTGTGTGTGTGTGTGTGTGTGTGTGTGTGTGTGTGTGTGTGTGTGTGNATGCGGTATTGGAGGCCACGTCGCGACGAAGGAAACTAGGCAGGATGATAATGCGGTGGTTTGCCATTGCCTTAAGCGGGATGGATGCGATGTAATATGTGCGTGGGGCAGCGATGGAATGGAAGGGCGGAGGGTAACGAGAGATCTCCGAGAAAATACGCCAGCCAGCGGCATTGTCCGTCACGATTCCCACTTGCAAAAATCTGGGAGTGACCCGGCCGATGATTATACCAGGTTCGTATTGGTGGGAGGCGAGCGTGCTAACCGCTCAGCCACCGCGGCCCTTATTTTAAACTTTACTTATATTCATTTGTGTTGTATTTGGATATGAAATAACTTGTTTCATGAACTGAATTTAGTTTTATTCACAATAGAAATAAAAAACACACATTATTTAATACATTAATTATAGAAAAGTACTTTAATGGAACAGGTTACATAATATACTTCGTTGGGTGGTCCCAACTGTAAAAGGTTTGCCATCGTCTGCTACGTTCCGAGTTCAATGTTGGTTCGTCGCTAGCTGAGCACTTTTGTAAGTCCTGCCTATTTTCCTACTTGTGCGGTATACACCCCTTCAGCATTGCCATAGAATGTTCACAGTAAACTGAGCATTTTTGGAAGCCTTGCTTGACATATATATACTTTCATGCACATTGTTTATTATTCCACCATAGGTAAAAGGAATATTATTTAGAGAAGTCTGAAGCAAAGGAAAGGGGAGTCGGTGCCAGGCGCCTACCACCGCCATTTTTAATTTCCCTTTTTTCCTTTTTTCTCTTAAAATTTTCCTTTTTCCCTTGAAATGGGCCATTATTTGCTAAAAATTTCCCTTTTTCCCTGAAAAATTCCCACCCCGCAAAAAACACCGAGTCCCACATTTGTAAAGAACGATCCCCTCCCCAGCCCCTTTTTTTTTTTTTTTTGCAAAAACGAGCCATTGGAAGCATTTTGGGAGCTTGTATTTTACCTGTGAATTTGACCTTGACCCATAATCTGGACCATTACCGTGTTCCCGTGACCTTGAATGACCTTGAAACAAAAAAAAATCGAAAAAACAAACGAAAAATATCTAACAACTTTAAACATCTATATAAAAAATTTTTTTAAACTTGGAANTCGAAAAAACAAACGAAAAATTTCTAACAACTTTAAACATCTATATAAAAATTTTTTTTAAACTTGGAAAAACTAATTATTTTAAGAAATTATTTTTAAAGATGTACATGAAAATGTACATGACCAATANATCGAAAAAACAAACGAAAAATATCTAACAACTTTAAACATCTATATAAAAAATTTTTTTAAACTTGGAAAAACTAATTATTTTAAGAAATTATTTTTAAAGATGTACATGAAAATGTACATGACCAATATATCCATAAATTACCTTATATTTACCCATAATTACCAATAAATGACCCATGAATGACCCATAATGAGCCATAAATAGCCCATGAATTACACATAATGACCCATAAAACCCATGAATTACCAACCCATAGTGACCTATAATGACCCATAAATGGAATTATGGGTTGTTTATGTGTCATTATGTGTAGTTATGGGTCATTTACGTGTCGTTGCGTGTCAAGGGTCATTTGTGTGTCGTTATGTGTCATTATGGGTCATTCATGGGTTACAATGAGTCATTATGGGACATTTATAGGTCATTTATGGGTAATTTATGGGTTTCTATTGGTCAGTTATGGGTCATTATGAGTTATTTCTGGTGTGTCGTGTTAAGTGCAGTGCTAATTGCGGTGCTTAGTGCGGTACTAAGTGCGGTGTTAAGTGTGGTGCTAAGTCACTGCTTATTATTGGCCAGCTGCAATCATGTTGCAACTCTGTGATTGGCTGGTAGATGTCCGTACAATGTCTTATTGACGTAATATGATTGCTTCCATGTCAACATGATATTATAGGGCTTGAATATGGGTATATTATAAGCAATTGAGGTGTCAGCTGAGATGTAAGTTTGACAGCGGCTGATGTGAAGGGGGATCCTCTCGGCTAGCTTCTGTGGCTTCACGTCTGAGTCTAAGTCTTATTCGACATCTATGATGTCTTCGGTCATTCCAAAGCTAATGGGATCTATGGAAGTGCCATTGACTTCTTCGGACATGGTACCGACGAAACCATCGACTACTTTGGGAGTGGTACCAGCAGTGCTATCGACTTCTTCAAGCGACATGCCTACAGTAGCATCGCCATCGACTTTTTCAGGCATGACGCCGACAGTACCTTCGTTTTCTTCGGATGGGTCACTTACAGCAGTGTCGCCATCTACTTCTTCGGGAAAGTCATTGACTTCTTTGGATGGAGCACCTAAAGCAGTGCCATCATCGATGACTTCGTCAAGGCTTCGTTGTTGTTACTGTGACGAAATATTTGCCTACAGCCAAAGTGCAAGGAAGCACGGAAGAACTACTTCTGTGATGGAACATTCATGTATATGCAACAATGAGTTAAGTGCAAACGTCTGTTCAAACGAGGTAATATGCTGAAGAGACATATCAATAACTGTAAAGGCAGAGTTCCTGTAGCTAAGAAACGCCCTGTACTTTACTTGCTATTAGCGATACCACATAGAATGTATTCTACCTAAAATAAATCAGCATTCAAGGGCACTTTAAAAGATTATGTTATTGGAATTAATTTTATTGTTACGAAGGACATATGTAGATACCTGGACCACATTAAGCAAAGGATAATCAATTAATTGACAAAAAAAGTTGAAGAACGTCTCATAAAATATGTTTGGCTGGTGAGTAAGTATGAAAAGTCTCAAACTTTATATGAAGAAATCAGCCGGCGAGCATTCAAGACTGCACATGAAGCATTGTACAACGTTGATAGCTGTAGAGGCCTTGAAAGGAAAACTTTGTCTTGAAGAAGAAGTAAATACGGCTAAAGGTTTTGTTTGGATGATTGCTAGCGTAGACTTTCTCGATCTGCGGATAAGCAGATTATGTTAATTACTTGAAAAGTAACCATGTTGCTGGAAACACACTGCATGTATAGTGTGGAAAATGTGAGGATTCTGTTTTTTTATGTTTGTATTGTAATATACGTAAAAAATATACGTTTGCAATGAATAAACAAAAGTATTTATTTCTCTCTAGTGATGATGTACATTACCGTGGCATGCCTAGTTACCCTGATGTAAGGAATATGGTAGCCTTGGTTTTCAGATCTGCCACTACAAGCTGACACTTTGAGTGAGCATTATAATAAAAATAAAGGAAATGATATGGGCAATACATGATGATATGAAAGTTTAAACTTCAAGATTTCTTGTGTAGGCCAATCACCTTATGTGCATAATCATTGATAATGCAGTAAGGTTATATGCTGAAGCGTACAAAAAAGAGCAGATTAATACTGTAATACATTCTAAGCAGGTTGGATTTAGCACTCTTTAAAGTAAGATGTTGAAGTGTTACAAATTTGCCCCTGGAACAAGGGGGGGGGGTGAAGGCTGAGTTAAGCCTGGCCAGACCTGCTTCAGTGCAGTACATGGCGAAGAGAGGTTCTACATAAATGTCTACATGTCTGGTCCTGCTCTAATACACCTCAGTTATTTTTCAAGTAAACACAAATGACGGAGTAAATGCAAGATCTTGATGGTTAAAGGACAAGATCATATGTTATAATCAATGATTGCAGGAATTATGAATTCCAATATGATGGTTGAGGGGACCGAGTAATCAGCAGGCTACTAAATTGAGGTGGAATGGTAGTGCATAAATTAAATCTTATATGATGGTATTGACTAAGTTAAGTAGCAATAATACTGAATCAAAGGAAGGTAACTAAAGGAAAAAAAACGAAATCAAAGATGGTGAACATTCCATGACAGAGTATGAGAGAATGTTGGTTTTGTCGGCATGCCTGGTAGCTTAAACAAATGAAATATATTGATAACATAGAATGATAGAGCATAAATATGTGGGAAACGTGGTGACGATGTTATGTTTCGATGGTGACAGAGATGGAAACTAAGATGGCTGACATGGAATAAGAAAGCATGGATAAAATTCAAGATGGTGGATAGAGCACAGATCGGAAGGAATGACTGAGAATGATGGAAAGGTGGCAAAGCAAAATTGAATCGAAGATGGTAGTGGGTGTCACTAATGTAATTTCTCCCTCGATTTTTGGGATTTTTTTTTTTTCTAGATTTTTGGGTTAAACGTTATTTAGGGCCAAGGTCAATGTCAACAACAATCTACATGGTAGCCTAATTGTCAACTCGTCTGGTGGTGAAATCTATAATTAATACACTAGCATCACGTAGGTAGTAAAAATTAAAACCAATGATATACGAAAAAACGAATATGCTGGGTGAAGTGCATTTGGCAGAATGAGCAAAGGTGAAGGGGTGTAGGCCTGTTGACTAATTAACCAATGAGAAACATTTATGTAGGGTCGAACGAGCATGAGTAATCAACCAATTGAAAACACTTGGGGGGGGGGTGAAGCGAGCAAAAATAATCAACCAATGACAAAAGTTGGTTGAGGAAGTGGAGGGGAACCGTCTAATTAACCAATAGAAATATTGGTGAGAGTCAGTCACCTGCTGGACGTCGTTCTGAGGGAACCTTCGGAAATGTTAATTTTTTTATAATTTATGAATCATTGAATTTATTTAGCGAATTTTGTGATTTTTTGGATTCAACGTTATGCATGATAACGAGGTCAAGGTTAAAAGTCAAGTTCACTTGGATTCAATATGAAAGTCGGGTACGTCATTTCATGGAGGCTGGTCGGTTCCATTCCTCCGTCCCCTCTAAACTAAAGAGTTCAAAATTTCATTTTTTTATAAAAAAATGTTCATAAATTTTTAAAATAAAACATTTAAAAAAATATTTTTTAAATAAGATATTTTTAAAAAATATTTTTTAACAAATTTCGTAATATTTTGGAAATTTTTAATACAATTTTGCGACTTTTTTGGTTTAAAGTCATCCAAGGTCAAGTATTGTTTCAAGGTCACCTGGATTCAATTTGGCAGTCGTGTTACGTCAGTGCAATTTTTACCTTGGTTTTAAATTTTTTTTCTAATGTTTTCGAATTTCTGGGATTTATTGGCCTTTTTTGGGTTTTCAAGGTCTAAGTTTACCGGGGGCAAGGTCGAAGTTCAATGTAACCGACTTCCAACATGGCGGATGAGATGGACACTGGCCGACCTGGCGAGGACCGGTCGTGTCGGGAGCTTAGTCGATTCACCTGTCATAGAACCCTGGACCTCCCTCGTGTACATCTTCAAAAATAATTTCTTAAAATAATTTTTTAGTTTTTTTTTCTTTTAATTTTTTATATATATATTTTTTTAGATTTTTAGTATTTCTTTAGAATTTTTTGGGTTTCGAGGTCATTCAAAATAATGGGCACAGGGTCAAGGTCAAGTTTATGGGTCAAGGTTACAGGTAAAAACAAGCCCCCGCCAAATACTTCCAAAGGCTGGTTTTTGCCAAAAAAAAAAAAAAGGCTTCTTCTTTCGAAATTAGGGGCTCGGTGATTTTTAAGGAAAAAAACGGCTAATTTTAAGGAAAAAAGAGAAATTTTGAGGGTAAAAGGGAACTTTTAAGTGAAAAATGGCCGATTTCAAGGAAAAAAGGGTAAATTTTGAGAGAAAAAAGGGAAAAACGGAAATTCGGTGGCGGTGGTCGGTGATTGGTGCCTATTTTCTATTCCCTTGCGCCAGTCTTCTCTAAATCATATTGTTGGTAAAGTTAGCATTGCAAAGAGCCTTGTCACTTTAGCCATGCATCGGTCAAGCGACACTATGTGATTATGAAACAAGTAAATATTTTACAAATTTGCTTATTCTTACACTTATTTGTATTAAAAAACAGAAAGCGAAGTAAATTATTTCAGTATTCACTTTTAATTAAACGTTTCGACATGGGACTATTTTCCCTCCGTCGTTGCCAACATGACTAGGCGCATGTCAATCAGTGGGCTCATTGGAATATATGCCAGCAGGGACTGAAATTTTTCACTTGTTGATTTCGAAAATTCTTAATTAATTGTGAAAAGCCTTTAATTATAGACTGCTGTATCTAAAAATAGACTTATCATATGCATAGCGGAAAGCGAAACTGTAACTGACACTTGCGCTGAACTTTGTGACCGACGTTTCACTAAATAAAGTTATAGGGCCACTTCTTAAAGTCTGACTGTTACAAGCACGAGAAAAAACCCGCACGTTTGTTTAGTTCGTACTATGTGCGTAAAGGCGATGGAGAACTGTATGCGCGTGTTAGTGACGACTTTATCACCCGCATTACTTCTGTGCCTAAATCGTGGAGAAATGTCTTCAGGTATCCGGGCGTCTTCAAACAGAATTAGGCTTTTCCAGGTCTCTGACTGGTAATGTTTTTTTGTTAAAACGCATTTCTGAAAATGCAAAATAAAAGAATTAGTAGTTCAATAACGTCGGTGATTAGAGTATCTTATTAATTTCTTGAGTGCAAACTAAATCTTAAGAATTTTCTTACTTGATATCAATATATTTCATATTGCTTATGATAAGAATGTAATATTAAAAATGTGAAGAATAACTTACACTATAAAAAATTATTTTAAAAAATTATATAAATCTAAAGGCTTTTAACACTGCATAAAAAATATTGACTAATTGTAACTGCTATAATAATTAATTTATAGTTACTATTAAAAAAAATTAATTAAAATATGAATTAAATTATTACACATCCGCACACGTATTTAGAAAAAGGCCAGGATGTAATAGCGGATCTAAGCCTGAAAATACAAAGGTTGCTATGAAAAAAAAAGTCGAAAAAACATGAACGTGACAATTGTGTCGACAGGATACGCAGTTTGAAACGAAGTGCTCATTACTCCGTGATTGGCGCTGAATGTGTTCGCAGAGGGATAGGGAACGACATTTAGAAAGTTTTATTGCTGTCGGCCCCTTTCCCCACATGCAATCACCCAACAACCTCTCGACCGTTTTTGTAAATTGCATGACCTTTCGATACACTTTTAACTAAGGTAACTACCACGAGAATTGTTATCGTCCAGTGCTACAAGCGAATACCAACCACTTAAATTGATGATTAAAACCCGCGCCACCTTTACAACTTAATATGAACGCGTATTTCACCATTAGTGACCTTATTACATTCGATTTTTCGATGTCGTTTGAAGTTCCAGGGGAAAATAAAATTTCTAACAGCTAAATTATTATCAAATGCCGAAAAATTTTATCGTCACAAAGCTCGCGCAGGTTACGGTTGGCCTTTGTATACTGAATTGAAATATTACTACAGAAAGGGCCCAGCTATTAAAAACTGTCAGCGCCTTTTTTGGAGCTAGTTCGCTGGTTTAACAATAACAACTGTGCTTGACGTTATGGGGATTTGAATGAACATTGGGAATGTTCCAAAATAAGTTGCAAGTGAGAGAAAATTCTTGCGTTTTAAAAAGGTATACTTCTGATACGATTTGACGCAACGCCCACGAAACACAGATAAATGTTCTGTATCGAAATAATCTCATACAGATTGGCCTGGTCAAATAGAAAAACTTCTTCCCGCGAATAAAAGGATTGCTCCTTCCGTACACGTAGAAAATTGATTTCTAGCCTGCATATATGTAAAACTTTTCGTCGAAAACATGCATTTCTATTCAAGCAGTGGCATGTCTGAATCACATCGTAGGTTCGACCCTGGCTGATTACAGCCGTGGGTGTATTTTCCCGAACTGGTTTTCCAACCCAAATAAAATTCAATGCTGGCGTAGTTACTCAATATGAACCATCAGGATTCGTCACATATTGCATTAGGATCCCCATTAGCCTATCTGTGTGAAAGGAAAGAGTCTGCAATGACTTAAGAAACAAGAAAAAGAAATTCCTCTCTCATGCTCCACGTATTTTTTTTTTAACTAGTCTTAAAATTAAATCATCCTGTAAAAGGGTTTACACAATAAAAAAAACTTAGCAGTATGAAGTAAGCAGTATATATTTTTCCAACGCATTGACTGAAAACTAGTACAACACAATGGAGATGTTACCACTTACTGCAGTGGAAATATTTTGGAAGCCTTAAGTTAGCCAACCGCCGAAAAACATGCATTTAAATAAAAATATTTTAAATTTTTTATTTCGAATCATGACCTACAGTATTAATTTATATTGACTTGATTCGAAAAAATAACCACCAAAAATAAAAACTGCTAATAAAGAAAAAAATTGTTTCTGTTTTGATTGAATACAGCACACACTAAGATGGGTTTCTTTTAGTCTAACTTGAGCAGTAACATTGCTATCTTTGTCAGTTGACTTCCGGGAGCCTATTGCTTAAGGGGTCTGCCTGCCTCCATCGTTTTTCTCCTTTTTTGGCCAAGAAGCGCGTGAGCTATAAGGGTTACACTTGCACACTCTACAAGAGCGCCCTCGCCGCTATGCCACTGGCGTGCAGTTTTCTCGTAGGGCTGCGTGTACCGATGGGTCTTTCAGCGGTGAACCTATCATTTTATTCATGAAAAGTGTGTAGCGAATTTCAACAAAGGCAGTCTAAAAAAGCCGTTGTTAATTACATTGGATGGCTCCAAAATGTTATTTACAGCATGCGTGGTAACTTTAAAGTGCTATTTCTTAAATATACTGGGGGCGCGTTTAATTGTTTCGTCAAGAAAAACAGGATTTCAAACATTCTGCAACGCAGTTCAAGCATCAGGCAGGCAGAACTCTTAATTCTCAGGCACACTACCTTGGTTTTTTATTGTGTATGCCCCTTAACTTTGTGCCAACTGGATGAGCCGTGCCGCAAGATCCGGCCCCAGCCTCCCTGCTGTCACCAAGGCAACGGCCGGAAATTATCTCCCGCCCGCTGATTGTTGAATAAGTTATGAGCGGCGGGNTTATCCGCCGTAGGAATACGCCACGGCAGCCTTAGGGCGTAGGCTGTGGTGTTGGTTTTGACGTCCTGGGGCGAGGAGGGAAGAAGAGATTGCAACAAATACCAACTCAATCCTTCATCACGCAGCTCCTGGCCAAAACCATCACGGTGCTACAAACCACTCGCCAGGAAGCCTTGCTTGGCACCGTCTTTCAGAGCCCATTACGTAATCTCCCGTTGAATGTACACATTACACTACCTTGCCTCTAATTATTAGTAAGGTAATGCATGGCAAAGGCTTGTTCGCGGTCAAGTAAACACTTCTGAAACAAACAATTGAAAAAAAACACTGTTCATAACTACATACATGCTACAGTACATAATGGTATGAAGGTTCCTAATAATAGTTGGCAGATAATTAATTAAACAAGTCCTTAAGATTTGACGTTGTATTGTAGGAGTGGTATTTAAATTAATAGCCACTGAAGTAAAATATTCTTGTTCTGTAGCCATTCGCGGTTGCTTCCAACTTTTCTGAAGCCCTGCTAAAGTTCTACTTTCAGGATATTCCGCCACCTCATGCAAACAAAGTCTAGAAAATTACACCAGAAAGCCAGCGCTCCACATTCGTGTGCACTTAGTGTAATAATATTTTGCGTAAGAACTATTTCTTACTAGGCATTACCAACACACCTATTTTCTCTCTGCCTTTATTCGTAATAAACTATAAATAAGATACTGTTATTTACACATGAAATATAAATAGATGTTCCATTTAACAAAACGGTAATATATTTTTATAATAATACATATATAAAACGCTTGGCATATTTAGGAAGCAACCAAACACCTCATACGTGTTTTTTTTTTACAAATGTATGATTCTAAAAGTGTGAAGAAACCGCGAATAGACAATTGTAACAATTAGTATAATAGTAATACATTTACATTCCTAATAATTCCATGGTTTTAGTTGGATGATAGATTAATAAAAAGATCAGACCCATTGTAGAGTTAATTTTACATGCGCCAGAAGGGTAAGAATTGAGAATAAAAGTGTATATGAAGCAGGGATTTGAGAATTGTTCAATTATTCGTAAACATCCTACATGTAGACACAATCAGAAATTCTGTTAACCGACCATTAATAACTACTCAGATTGATTATAAGTATTCTGCTGTTTGGTGTAGTTTGAATTATGAAACAACGTCGATTAATGTTGTAAACGTATCAGTGGCTAAAAAGCTATACTTCTCCAAATTCTGTAAATACTCCCCGCCACAGTCGCAACAGCCGTAGCATAGTAACGAGCTTTATAAGCACATGATTATTCACATCCAAGGCAGTGGTTGTTCAGTAACATTCCTAGAATTAAAAGTTAACTTTCGCCTCTAAAAAACTTTCCTTCATCTCGGCGACTCGCATGCACATGCAGTTTTATAATATGGGGAATCCCAGTCCTAAAAATTTCCCAATACGCTGTGGCTGGATTCGAACCTGAAACTGGTAACAATTACTCAGCATCCGGAAGTCTCCCTTACAACATGCGAGAAACAGTTACGTTTAAAATATTTTTGTACTTTTAGACAAATGACTAAAATGAGGTTAACCTATTTTCGTTGTCTGTGAATGTCTCCGAGGTCTGTTCGCAAATTGCTCACAGAACAGCCAAAACCACGTGTTCAAACCATGATATAAACGTCTGTTCAAGTTGAGTTTCCAAACAGACTCAAGTTTCTACTTTAAAAAAAATATTATTTAGAGTAACTTGAAATTATCTACGCTGTATTATTTTGCAAAACACACATTTATGTAGACAGCGTGCTAACATTACTCCAAGGAACGTGTTTTTCACGATACTACTGGCGAAAAAGCAGCTAAATTTTGGGACTAGGAATCTTTATACTCCACAGGTTTTGTGCGCTCTCTACTGTCTCAGTGTACTCGTCATAAAATGCCTGTTTCCGGAGCGGTTAATTATTTTATCTAATTAATTGCGATTTCCTGTCTTTCTGTGCAAATACTATTAACAATAACTTCTTTCTCGATCGCGACTACACCATGATGTAGAAACAGATAAATATCAAACTAATTTAAAATAGGCTGGTTTGTTAATCTTTAAATGCCATAATATAATACAAATATATTGGCAGCGATAGCAGATCTAAAAGAAATGATGAAAAAACGAAATATTAACAATATTGAATGAAAACATAATCCAGTCGGCACATACACATGAAATAGATAATATCACTCCGTGGCATTAGAGATACAAATCTGGGAAATTACACATCACTATCTGTGCCCTGCACCAGCCCTTAGATTTGTAGCGATAGCGAGTGAGTTTTTGTATGGGATATTGCCAATTTTGTTTACAAGCTTTGACGGCTAGTTTTGGTAGTAAACTTTTATAATTGTGTTCATTTTTTCATAAAGCGAAATAATTTCCCAACCCTACGTTTGCTTTAGTAATCATATCTAATATATAAAATTCTCCCGTCACAGTGTTAATCACTGAACTCCTCCGAAACGGCTGGACCGATTTGTATGAAATTTTTTATGCATACTCGGTAGGTCTGAGAATAGATTTATATCTATTTTTTAATACCCCTAAGTAATAAGGGTAGCCACCCTCAAACAATTTTTTTTATTGTTTGAACATAATTTTTATTTTTTATTTTTTTATGATATGGCATCAAAAAATACATATCCTCCTAAATTTTCACCCTTCTACCACCAACCTTTATTTTTTTATAGCGAAATTCTCCCGTCACAGTGTTAGTCACTGAACTCCTCCGAAATGGCTGGACCGATTTTTATGAACTTTTTTATGTATACTCGGTAGGTCTGAGAATAGATTTATATCTATTTTACACCCCTAAGTAATAAGGGTGGCAACCCTCATCAATTTTTTTTTATTTTTTGAACTAAATTTTTATTTTTTATTTTTTTATGGTGTGGCATCAAAAATACATACCCTCCTAAATGTTCACCCTTCTATCACCAACCGTAATTTTTTTTATAGCGATATTAGTAATTTATTTGTATTAGCTACAGATGGCATGACAACAAATATTGTACACTCTACTGCGTTAAGGAATTGATATTGTTTTTTTGCTGCGTAAATAATTATATATTTTTCAATAAATTTTTATGAATTAAAATTATAAATTTTTGGTGTTTTGTTAATTTTATATTCCGTCATCGTCCACAGAGCTCCATGCCTCTTCCACTTATATACCACATCCTCACACACTTACAATAAGTTATAGTTATTTTTTTCTAATACTATAATCACTAGAAATACTTTTTATGGCAAAACAACGTTTGCCGGGTCAGCTAGTTACTTATATAAATATTATTTGTTGGAATATCTTTGCTGTTTATTGTTGAAATAGTGATTTCTGTACTAAGAGAATGCTTTCTCTTTGGAAATATTATTATCTAAACATGTGAGTCTTGTATGTAGTTAAAACAAATTAAGAATTTTGATTTAATAAATATAATTATGATATTTAAAAGCAGTGTTTATGAAAGTCTTGCTCTAAATTAACAGAAAATTACATCATGGTAGCAGAGATCCGTGGTTATTAAGTGGGAGGAAAGAAAGAAGTTAAACAACATGGCGGAAAATAGAGATGACTTTATGCTTCAAACATTTGATTGAACAAACTACGATAAATTGAAGTTCAGAATGAAATTGTTTCTGGAAAAGGAAAACTGCTACGATGTCACACAACATGATGTTAATCCTCAAGGTATGTCTGAAAAAGGTTGGTATAAAATGGAAATTAAAGCCAAAAAATTACATAGTTAACAGCGTTAACAACTCTCAACTGGAACTAATAATTTCATAAATCATTGCAAAAGATACGATTGAGAAGTATGATGGCATATCTGGCAAAACGTAGTGCAAATAAGTTATTGTACAAAAAAATTTTACAACTAAAAATGAAGGAAACTGATAATACAGTAGATTTATAAATTACATTCGACAAAATATGCAACCAGTTGAAAAAATCAGGCGAAAATGTGACCAAGGAAGACAAATTACATTTTGTGTTACTATCTTTGCAGATTTTCTCACGCTGGTTAATGCGTTACCAGAAAATAAAAAGTCAGTTTAATATGTCAAATCAAATTTTTCATTGGAACATAAGAAAAGAGAATCAAGTAGAGATGTAAATAATTTACAAACTCTTAATTTACACAAAGCAAGTAATGTGAATATACAATAAAGATCCAAACTAAACCGATTTTTTACGGTAATAAGAATATTATATGTTATAGATGTAACCAGTCAGGCAATATTAAAAGGAAATTCTCCGAATACAAACTAGAGAAAACAGAATTATAACCAAAGAAAAAATACAACATGGAGAGGAAAATATTCTAGAAACATAAACAATATAATGGTCGAAAATCAAACTGTATATAACAAGTAACATGTCAAGTCATTCATCGTAGACGATAAGACGTCCAAAATGAATTAATCAAACAACAGTGAAGTAAGCAGTGAAACTGTCACTTGGCTGTTGGACAGTGGGCGTTCAGATCACATCATAAACGATGATAAATATTTCTGTGAGTACAAAACTTTAGAGTGTCCTGTTAAAATTAAGGTAGGTGACGGCTTCTCTCTAAAAGCTGATAAATTTGGTAGTATTTTAATGTTTTTCTATGTTGAAGGAACACTCATCAAAACTATAACTAATTATTTTTATCATGTGCCAAATATGCGACAAAATTTACTGAGTGTCTCGCACATTGTCAGTAAAAAAAATGTGATAACATTGAATAACGATAACCCTGAAATTTATTACTCAAGAAATGATTTTATTGCTGTTGTGTTTAAGAAAAATAAATTGTTTAAACTGGCAGGTAAAGTAGGAAACCGAAATAATGTAAAGGCAAACACAAGTGACACTCAGGTGTCAAGTAAGGAAAAGTGGCTTTGAATTCTTGGTCATACTATTATTTCAATAACCTAAAAGAACTGTGTGAATATTAGGCACTAAATGGTTTGCCTATCAAAATTGAAAATATTCATACGCAATTCAAAATGTTATTGACCAATTAAATTTTTGACTTGCCATTTGAATATATATGTATGTGTAACAGACATGGGGTAAATTTTATATTATTGTTAACTTTACACACAGATGCCCATGGCTCAATTAATCATACTGAATATAGGGAAAGGTGAAAGATTTTCCGTAACATTTATTGACGAATATAGTAGAATTACTATGGCGTGCTGTGTCAAATACAAAAGTGATGTTTCTGACTGCTTTGTGCACTACAAAAATTTCGTACAAAATCAGACTGACCAAAAAAAATAAAAGAAATTCGTTGCGATAATATATCAACAAAGATATTTACAGATTCGTGAAAGAAAAAGGTATATATTTGAAACCAGTTCCAGCATACACTCACGAATTAAATGGTGTTGCGGAAAAATACAACAGAACTATCATGGATCGCGCCAGTTGTTTGATATCTGAAGCAAATATTAACAAGTGGCACTGGCCTGAATGCATATATACTGCAGTTTATTTAACAAACATATTACTGACAAATAAATATCAGAAAAACACCATACGAGATATTTTTCAAGAAGAAACCAACTGCTTTAAATGTCTGAATATATGGAAGTGCAGTTTTTTGAGAATTCCTGAAGAGTGTAGGAAATCCAAGCTACATCGAAAAGCGGTTAAGGGTATACTCATTGGATACACCTATATGAGTTACAAAAATTGGTAGATAATAAATTGATTGTGTCTCATGTGAATTTTGTTGAAAAAACACCAAAATTCGTAATGTTTACTAATGTTGAAAAAAAGAGTAACAAAACAAAAAGTATTAAAGCAAAGGAAAAATGAATGAAGAAAAGAATGCTGAGTTTAAGGGTGTGAGTAAAATTGATATTTAATAGAGGGAAAGAATATTGCCAAGGAGATTTGATGATAATGTCGTATATGTGAACCTCTGTGATGCGTAAATACCTATTAGTTATGAGGAATAAGCTTGAAACATTTCAGAGTTTATTACATGCCCAAAAGTAATAAATGAAGAGCCTAATAGTTTAATGAAAAACAAAACCTAGGAGATCGTTAATTAACCTAAAGATAATAAAAAAATTGAAGTAAAATTTATTTATAAAATAAAGTTGGATGCGAAATACAAAGCATTAGTTGTGGGAAAGTGATTTCAGCTAACATATAATGAAAATGAACAAATATATTCACCAGTTGCCAAAATGACCACAATAAAGATTTTTTTTATCTATTCCATGTATCAAGATCTGGGAAATTGAAAAGCTGGATGTTGAAACCTCTTTTTTAAAGGTAAATATTAAATCTGAAGTGTACATTTGTCCACCTGATGGTTATGGTGTGGAACCGAATAAAGTCTGTCAACTTCGAAAATCTCTATATGGACTGAGAGAGAGTCCACGCTATTGGCATGAATGCTTTCATGATTTTATGACAAGTATGAATTTCAAAATATCAAATTAGGATCGCTCTTTACATGTAGGATGCGTAAATGGTAACAACATGTACATAATCCTGTATGTAGATCACTTATTTATTTGTGGAGATGATCTCATGGCTTTGAAGGTAATAAAAGAAGTATTTAGAAAACGTTTTCGATTAAAATATTTAGGAAAAGTGAAACAGTATTTTGGTATTTGCATAGAGTATTACCTGGATGATAAGAAAAAGTACTTAAGTAAAGAACAATAAGTTAAAAGATCTTTTTCTGACTCCACCGGGGTCCCATACACGGGGCTCCATATGAGCCCATAGGACCAGGTAAAGAGTCCACCGCTGCCGACTCATCAATCAGGGACACGTATGTCATGCATAGCTGTGATTTAAGGTTCGTTTATTAAGTAGCGACGTTATAAAGTAATGTCTAAGAAGAAGTGCACTAGGTTTAGTCCCTGATTAGCTGCTGTACTTTAACGGATTTTATATTATTTATCATTGCCAATTATGGCACTAATTACACGAAAACCAAACTGCTGCTTGATAACGTGCTCCAATTTATTGAAGACGCTGCACAGCAAACACAGTACAACGTATATGAATTGCACGTTGGGTCTATTTCTGTAGAAAAATAATAATAATATGTTCCTTGGTTATTTAAAATCACACGAAAAATCCATTATGTTGTTGTTTTGAACACCCGAATAACAAAAACTGACTCACATATAGAGATGAAGTATTTTCTATTGTAAAATCAAGTAACAAGTTATTTCAAGATATTTAAATAAGAAGTTATTGATTACTATGAAGCCTGATTTTCTCTATATGGGTGCAAATAAATTTTATTAAAATTCTTAAAAGCTTAGATGACAGGTAGGCGTTGACGTCTCATTGACAGCAATATCACTAGAGATGAAACCAGAAACAAGTGAAACAGTACCAAAACAGTTAAAATACACGAAGACTTAGCCGGAATTTTAATTTAGTAAAACTCGTAAAATTAAGCTGGCTTGCACTCAACTGCATCACGGAGGTAGGATTCGGAGCATCATTTTCGAATTTAATCAGTCTAATGTTATGAATGATAGGGGTCACTAATCTGAAATATTTACGCTGCCATCATTTTGAGTAAGTGTCTGAGCCATGCCACTTGTATGGAAAATTTGGTATAAATGGCGGATTGATCTCCGAGATATGCCATAGAGATCTTTTAAAAATTGCCTAAAAGGAGATTCTGTATAGCATGTTTCTAATAGATACTATAAGCATAAAAATGTTAATTTAATTTGATAAAATTTTTATATAGATGTGCCAAACATAACTAAATATTCATATGTCTAACACTTCGAAAATCAATGTCTGGTCCTATTTAAATCATGTAACATTGCATGACCTTCTGTATTTGTGAAAAATGTTGGTGGAAATTAGTAGAATTGTCCTGGTAATATGGCAAAATGTTCAATTTACTCATCTGCACTATTTTGCAAAAACTCCGGTAAAAGAGGATTTCTGTATTAATAAATAATGCTTCTAAGCAATACTGTAAGCGGACAAAATTTGGTTGAATGTTGTATAAATGTTTCATAGATATAACAAATAAATCTTAATTATTTATATAAACCCCTTAAAACATGCCTGCCGCATATAACGCATGTTAATTTACATACTCTATTGTACCAACATTTCGTGACATTTTTGTATGAATCGTTTGATAGGTCCTCAGTATATGGCATAGGACCACCATTTTTTATGTGACGATCTTCATAAATGAAGGACAACACTTTTAGCGCATTCAATGATTGTCATAGATACAATAAGCAAAGCTACATTTAAATCTGTTACATAGTTTCGTAGATATAGCACACTATGTTAAAAGGTTTGTAAAGGCACCATTCGGAAAATAAGAGACTTACATACTTAAACACATAAATTAATATGGCATACCAGAGTACAACTTCTACACCAAATTTTAAAGGAATTTGTTCATGGTTTTCTGACATATGACATAAAAATCATATTATTTAATGTGAGGCTATCTTACCAAATGACGGAGAAATTAAACTTTACATAGACCATATTTATGGATATAATTGATACTGTCAGCCTACAAAGTTAAGTTGAAATTTGTTTTGTAATTTCGCAGATAAAAATTCTCAGGTAAAATTATTATACGGCCGCCACTTTGGAAATATGTCTCTAGCTCTAAAAGTTAATCGGTTTACATGGCCTGCCAAAGTGCTACTTATTTGCCAAATTTGGTAGAATTCAGTTGTTTTCTGGAGATAACACGTAATTTTAATTTGTCATTAGTAATATTTTACAAAATGGCGAACAAAAGAGATTATGAGTGCACTTATTAAATGGATGTAATATATACCGCAAACATACAAAGTTTCATTGGAATTAATTACATGGTTTCGACGATATAATATACAAAACTAAAATAGCTATATGGCCGCCATTTTAAAAATAAATGCCTAACATATCTAAAACATATCAGTTAGCATAACCTACAGCAGTACTTTTTTTTTGCCAAATTTGGTAGCAATCTGTCAATTGTTTCCCGAGATATAAAACAAAAGCTTCATATATTATTTTAGCACTGTCTTATAAAATGGCGGGCAAAAGTGGCAGTCTTTGGCTTATATGATTCGTGTAATATATTTTATCAGCGTACAAAATGTGGTTTAAATTGGTCAAACAGTATGGTAGTTAAAACCTAAAATATATGTAAGGCCGCCATTTTTAAGAAAACTTGAAACATAATTGTACTTATTAACAGCAGTAGTGCTATTTGTTTGCCAAATTTGGTAGAAATCTGTCAAAAAAATGGTTCTTGTTGGCTATGATGCTTGTAATAATTACTGTCAGCGCACAAAATTTGGTTGAAATTGGTTAAACTGTATGATAGTTAAAACAAATAAACCTAAAATATTTGTATGGCCATCATTATGCAAAAAGTTTCCAATTAACTTCAATTACTTCCATTTACCTGACCTATCGTAATACTACATACGTGCCAAAAATTGGCGAAAAGTGGTTGAGTAGTTTTCGAAATACACTGAAAAGCCAAAAAAAAACAGGTACACCTGACTAATATCGCGTAGGGTCCCCGCGAGCACGCAGAAGTGCCGCAAGACGATGTGACATGGACTCGACTAAGGTCTGAAGGTATGCACGAGGCAATTCACACCATGAATCATCCAGGGCAGTCCACAAATCCATACGAGTGTGAGGCGGTGGAGATCTCTTCTGAACAGCACGTTGCAAGGCATCCCATATATGCTGAATAATGTTCATGTATGGTGATTTAGGTGGCCAATAGAAGTGTCTAAAATCTGAAGAGTGTTCCTGGAGCCAATCGGTAGCAACTCTCTACATGTGGGGTGTCGCATTGTCCTGCTGTAACTGTCCACGTCCGTCGGAATGCACAATTGACATGTATGGGTGCAGGTGATCGGACAGGATGCTTACGTATCTTTCACCTGTCTGAGTCGTATCTACACGTACCAGGGGTCCCATTTCACGCCAAATGCACACACCCCATACCATGACAGAGCCTCCACCAGCTTGAATAGTCTCCTGTTGACATGTAGGGTCCATGGATTCATGAGGATTTCTCTATACCCGTACACGTCCATCAGCCCTATACTATTGGAAACGAGACTCGTCAGACCAGGCAACGTGTTTACATTTATCAATAGTTCAATAGCGGTGTTGGCGGGCCCAGGCGAGGCGTAAAGCTTTGTGTCTGCAGTCAACAACGGTACACGAGTAGGCCTTCGGCTCCGAAAGCCCATATCAATGATGGCCCGTTGAATATTTCGCACGCTGGCACTTGTTGATGCCCCAGCATTGAAATCTGTGCCAATTTGAGAAAGGGTTGCACGTCTGTCACGAATAATGATTCTCGTCAGTCGACTTTTGTCCCGTTCGATCACGATATTTTTCCGGCCGCAGCGATGTCGAAGATTTGATGTTTTACTGGATTCCCGATATTCACGGTACTCTCGTGAAATTGTCCAAAGTTTATCGCTACCTCAGAGATTCTATGTCCCATCTCTCGTGAACCGACTATAACAGAACGTTTAAACTCACTTAAATCTTGCTTACCTGCCATTGTAGAAGCAATAACCGATCTTGCCACTTTGCAGACGCTTGTTGTCTTGTATAGGCTCTGCCGATCGCATCGCGTTACTCTGATTGGTTCCATACCTCAGTTATTTGCATACGCACGCCTATACCCGCTTTTTTATGCTTGCCGGTGTATTAAATAAAAGCTGTTAATTTCATATAGCTCTATCTTATAAAATGGCGGACTAACAACAATATTCACGTCTGAACTCAATGCTTACAACTTGCGCTGCAAGCATACAACATTTGGTTTAAATAGGTTCAATTGTTTCAGTGATATGACATTTCATCCAAAATTTAAAAACGGTCGCAATTTTTATAGTAAGTGTTTGACGTGGTCGAAGACTGTAAAATTCAGTTATTCTTACTTAGTACCATGTGTGTACAGAGTTTGGTGAAATTCGGTTCAAACATTCAAAAATTGAAAGGGTTGACACACACGCACAGACGCACACACAGCACACCCACAGAAACACAAACAAGTAAGTCATCATATAAAGCCTTTCTTTTCCTTCCGAAGGTAGGCTAAAAATAACGCAGAAAAACGTTTTATCATTTCAATGTCCAGAGAATAAGAAAAATTCGACATATTTTTTATTAATGGCGGTTTTTTAATCTTTCTAAGTTCAATTAGCTAAATTTATAGTAAAATAATTTAAGTTTATACCTTTTAACTTTCCTTGTTTAGTATTTGTATTTATTTGTGTGTTTCAATGTAATGCAATTTTTGGTATTCACACTTATTAAACAAAAACTGTAAAAAGGTTTGTTTCATTTTAGGCAAACGATATTATATATAATGCCTTCAAGTTAAACTGTGTTAGCTAAAAAGTAAAAAACAAATAGCTTAGCACGCAGTCAACCAACTGTACACTATTGCAGCAAAGATCTCCTGTATAATCACTATCACCTTAGTAAAATAACGAAACGTTGCTAGCCAGGTAACAATCAGAAACAGATTGACAGTGCGGTACCTGGACCTACATACCTTGTGGCGCATAAATTCAGGCTCAGAGCAAGCTCTTAAAGCATCAAGCAGGCAGTGGACCATCGAGTAATCTACCACAGTAGCTATATATGTCGCTTCAGTTTGAAGACATTCTCTGTGGCAAGTTGATGGGAGTTGTCGGAAAATAATTATTTATATTTGCCGACCTCACTTGGTTCTGAACCAGCTACAATTTACGATACTCGCGCATTTCACTGGTAAGTAATTTCAGTAAAGTCAGCTAGCGTTCCGATACTTATGACAGACGCTAATGAGCGCTGGCAATCATTTTGTCTCACTTCTAGTAGGCGTAACGTGAGATGCTGCAGTTATTACAGAGTACCCTGAATTGATTGGAGTAAGACAGGGGCTACAACACCAGTAACATAAAAAATACCTGGCAGATGATTCTAGATATATGTGTTTAAATATATTTACAGGAATTCAGGAGGCTGTGTAGCATTCCAAATAAAGTGTTTTCTGTTAACAACTGACGATTAACAACGTGAAAACCCTAAAAATAAACGTGTGTTGTAAAAATTAAATTGTTTCCCTGACTTTTAATATCCCCGTTATATGTCGGTATTGGCAAACTGAGGACAACACTCACTTTCAACCTATAACTAAAACCGAAACACCTACTACCTGTCACTTAACCCGGTTTCGAATCCACTGACTCATTGTACGTAGGTGTCTCAGCCTTTATACAAATGTATTACATCACGCCGTTCGACGAGTACCAATGCATGATCTCACATTTTAAGTAATGTTATTAAAAAAATACCAAAACTTAATACGTGAATTCGTATTAGAATTTTTATTAACGAATGTCACTGCCATGTGTTTCGTAAATTTCATATTGTTGATACTTTATAAAGTATTATTTGGTAACTAGTAACTGCTTAGAGTCAACGAACAATTATGAACAGAGACTTGCGTTATAACATGGCTCCATGTTAGTCTTCACTTTCGTTTACGAGTAAACTCAACATATATGTGACGACAGAACAATTCCGTAATCTTTTTTTACGGGAGAAACAACTAAACTTCAATACAAGCATAGGGCTATTCTGTTAGTTCATTACAGATCTACAGTTGTAAGAAAAATATATGTATTACTGAAGATTCTCTGTTTAAATAATTACCTTATAAGTACCAGAAACAAAAATAATAGCTGTAGGAAAATTTTTTAGTGAAGAAACAATCACAATTAGGACTTCACCGACCGCAGTAATCAGTTCTGTTATTATTACTTGTCATGTTAGCAATATTTTTTTATGACACTGACAGCCCGCTTTTTTTGCTTTCCCTATACGAACAAAACTTTACATCCTACAGCCAATTTTTTTCTCGGTGACCACATTCGCACAGGGGCAATTTTCTCTTCGGCTGCTGCCACAGTCAGAACTCATTCAGAAGTCCGTCGCGGCCATATATAACTGGTTTCCTCTAGAGCTAAGTTCACATGTGGCTTGTGGTTATGAAGGGTGTGTCGAACGAAGGCTCATAGGCTCTAGCACACAAGTGAAGCAAATGCATGTCTTGCCCGGTAATCATAACGTGAAATAATTTAAAATGTTCATATTATTTTGGAAATTTGTCACTGCAGAGCTTTCTTTGTCGCAGAAAAGACATATTATTGATTTAAAATATACGGACAAAAACCATCATTAGTTGATATCAAATAATGAATCGTTAGCAATAATCACAGTTCTTATCAGCAGTATGGTCAGTTGGCGGTGTGTAAGTAAAATTGCGAAGCGGCTAGTCGAGTTTTTTATTATCTCGCTACTTTTTTGTCCGCTCTGGCCCCAGGAGAGATGGAGATGGATATTGTGCACGAGTGACAGCGAGTGAGGGATGGGGGGCGGTGAGAGGACGGAGGTTCTTTCCCGAAGACAAACAGAAACAAACAAGATCCCTTGTAGTGAGCCCACAGGGCTACTTCGCTGAACCATCACTCGTGGCATATTTGTGGTATTGCTTCATTCCGCGCTCTGCCGCAAACGCATCGTGCAGGACATACACGAAACGTTCGCACATTTTTAGGTTTTAAATGTAAACTGAAGAGAGTCCATTAAGAATGCCTAGTGAACCTTTAAACATTTGGCAGTTTGTTTTGGACAAAATATTGTAAAAGGAGCACTTTTGTCTTCCGCCGACTTCAGAAAAGAATTACACCATTTCGTAGAAACACCTGTGTATTGCGTCTCATCATATATTTCCAGCTGTTTTTTCTTTAAACGTGTTGTTTCCGGTTTAGCAAAAGATTTGTGGTTGTGTTCACAGACTGTTTACATTAAAACGCTTCAATGGAATGAAATTTTGAGATTTAGGCGTAAATAAGTAATGCAGTTGCGCTAAGTTGGTATTTGCTTGTCTTAAATGCTCCACGAGTTTATTACGTTCTTCTAAGTTTATTGCTATAATACCTCAAATTGGCAGTCCTTGCGTTCATTTCACGACACGATCAAAAAGATTTTCACGCAGCTATTGTATAATTTGATTACGTAAGTCTTGGTTGTAATGTAAAATGTTTGCACTTGTATGAGCTATAACGTAAAACATAATTCAGAGCTTAAGTAGGAAGTAGGGTCTGTCAACCACTAATAACGAATAAAATCAAATTTTTTAGCATTTGGAAAGTTTGTTTTTATATTTTGGAATTGTAATTTTTTTATGTAAGTCGTACTCGTCCACTGCCTGTTATTTAGGGTCAAAATGTAAGTGTGTGTTTAACAGTTCTTAAATCTAAATAAATTTAATGCATATTAATTGTGCGGCGGATAACTGTTTTAAAATTTGACAAATAATTTAAATCAAAAGAAACGATATTGTAAGTGA
This sequence comes from Clitarchus hookeri, assembly GCA_002778355.1. Lineage (NCBI taxonomy): Eukaryota > Metazoa > Arthropoda > Insecta > Phasmatodea > Phasmatidae > Clitarchus > Clitarchus hookeri. The sequence continues at coordinate 77,725 of NQII01004653.1, forward strand.
CTATGGTTTCAAATCTATTTTAGTGGAAATTTTTGTTTGGTGGAAGTTTGCTCAGTTGTTTGTTACTGGCTAGATATTTTAGCACCTTAGTAAGTGTCTAGCGTCTATCAAACGTTTTTTTGTCACAGATCATTTTATTTACAAGCGTAGTATGATCTCTTGACTCCAAATTTCTTACAAGTTGCTTCAAATGAAATGGTTAACACATTCGCTTAGACTGGTTATGTTATTCATATTAAGAATACCTGTTAAAGACAGTTGTATACAGAACCTCAACCATTGTAATCTGCAGAGTATTTTTCTTTTCATATTTTTTGACTGCCAGATATGACTTAGTTATGTTGACTTCTAGACTCGTATCTAAAGCGTTTTTTCCATCCATATAACAAAATAAACATTCTGTTGATAATATTAAATTATTAAATATTAGTAAACACTTTCCGTTGCTAATTTAGTATCTTAGGTTCTACTTTTCTGCTCATTTATATCCTTTGGCGTATGTAAAATTAACATTGACATGAGCCCTATGACTTACTACATGAGTCGACAAAGTATAGCTGTGAAATTATAGTGAAATGTATGGCTGTTGGTTCCAAAGTCAGCACTTGTGAAACTAATAGTATGTTGGACTTGCTTGTAATTTTATTAGAGTCTGACCATTTGTAAGAAGCTCTCCACCGAGCTATGTTTCACAGTTGGCAGAATATGTTTACATTCTTCCTATAGCTTGGTGAAGAGTTGTCGTTTATCTGTTGGTACTGTGGGTCTGGCACACATACGACGCTTCACCTTATCCCAAACATATATGTTGCTTTCAAGTCAGGGATTTGAGCGAACTGTATAAAAACGACTCCGGGTACGCAAAGCCGGCCTGTCACATTTTAATGTAAAATAGATAACCCTCCATGTGAAATAACACGAGGATAAACAATATTTTCACATTTTAATAAAATATATTCCCAGACAGAGCAGCGATGATTGGTTAGTAGCTAGCGAGTTGGTCACAGGTTTTTCAACTCGTCTGGGAAAGTCCTTCCTGGGTTAACCATAATGTACATTGTTTACGCAATAATTATATTTTTTCCCGTGGCAACTTGTGTGTGAAGTTTTAATTTTTTTCCCCGTGGATTGTTACAGAATTGACTTTGGTGTGAAGGGTTAAACATGAAAAAATGAATTTCTACTATACGTAGATATTTTGAAACTGTGGCTGGCTAGCGTGAAGCCCGCTGGACAGATAGTTGTGAGTGAGCCGTCGGCCGCCTGCGTGTTTAGCTAGTGTTACAATATATATTGCAAATACAGCGGCCTCTCGACCCTCGTACTTTTATATTTTTACGTAGCGCTCTTAGCCATTTGGCCATCCCGCGCTACGACCGCCAAATCGGTGGGGAAGAGGGATCACGCCCTCTCATCGCAGGTGTACCAGACATGCACCTGATGTAACCAAATCCAAAACCCCAACCTGATTCACAAGTACGGCCGTGAACATTCTTCCGCAAGGTTCTGAGACCCTCGCCCTCAGACACCAAGCGTGTGGTCTGGCCAGTGCACTATCCAAGCCCCTAATGTCTTACCTGGACACAACAACCGGAGCGGGTGGCCGCTCACCGCCTGGTCCTTCTTTAAGAGGAGGAATCTCTCCAGACCTCCTCCAGCATACAGAGTTAACCACTGCCAGCACGAGTCCAACCTCTAGTGATCGGTACACCAGAGAGAACCTCTGGTAGGGCCAACCCGATCAGCACGTGCTCCCACTTACTTGCCATTGCACTAGTGAGTTTTCAATGTCCGACCGCTCCACCAATGACCCACATACCCACCAGAATGGTGGAGTACGATCGGCTCAGAGCGGCATACGTCCTCGATTTCTCGGTGAATGTTGAAATCGGGGATGGCAGCCCTTGCTCCGGTTGGAAGATTTGTCATTGTATTAACTCACAGGTCTTCCTTGCTGTCATCACAGCCTCCAAGCCGTCGCCACCACTTCCCACCACTAGTAATACAGTTGGAGGAGCCGTCATCGGACACTAACCCTTACCATTCCATAGAATTTCTTCACCGTGAAATTCCAGTATTGGGCCCCATTGGCCTGAATGCCAAGTGGTCCAACAACCCGCCAAGTGGTCGGGCCTTGGTAACAACTATCGGTCCAAACCATCACGGCAGATACCCCTGACCAGCCACGACGAAACTGGTCCCCATAGGAATACGGGCGGTGGAGCCCAATTTGCAGAAACAGGGGTGGCACGATCAGTCTTTGGTTGCCGTGAGTAGAGAGAGGCTATAAGAGACGTATCACCCACCCTTTCTAGGGTCAAATGCGGTAACCGGGCTTAGCATGATACTGCCACGCCACCTCGAACGCCCGGAAACCCCGGAAATCTTATGCACGACTACTAATTCGTGAATACTGCACGTGGTAATAACCCACACCTGCCATCGCCGCTGCTGCCGCTGAAACGATGCGTCTTACATATGCGAAGCCTCGTCTTCTAAAAATGCTTTTTTTTTTTTTTTTTTAGTAAGTGGCTGCTACAGATGACGTTCCTCGGGGATGCCCCGCGACCTGATATACTGGAATATTTAAACTCACCAGTGCGCTCTAGTGGGCGATACTAAAAATTAATTCTTCAATAGATGTAGTATGTAATGAAGGGAGTTCGAAGGGGATGGAGGCCTCCCGACAAATTAACTAATGAGATGCATTGGTGGGGAATGTGCTAGCGGAACCTCCATAAATGTAAGTTTTTTTAAATTAAATTGTTTAAAAATAATTTCTAAAAATAAATTATAATTTTATAGATATATTTTTTATTAATGTTTGTAATTTTTTTATAAATGTTTTAAAGTTTTTATATTTTTGGATTTATAATAAATATTTGGGTTCAAGATCATTTAAGGTCACGGCCATGGGGTCAAGGTCACGGGTCAAAGTCAGTCGGATCCAAGATAGCGGTCTGATGACGTCACAATATAGCGGCCGGTGCCTGACACCTGTTTCTCTGTGCCCTTGTGCTTCATTTAAAATACGGTATGCCCTAATTGGCATAATAATTCTAAAACCGCATCACTACATGCTGGTTATCGTGCTGTAATTTGAAATTATGAAATATGTACCCTATATCTTTTTATGTATAACGTATTCCATTTCTTACAAGAAACAATAATAAAAAATGTAAACAAATAAATAGACAGCTAAAAAGTATAAACAAAACGACAGAAACACTTATAAAAATACCTGCGTACCTGACGTGGGTTTTTAAAGTTCCTGCGTATGTACGCTATATTGTACTGCGGCGTATGTGACATATCATCCATACTATACCGCAAGGATGGAACACAGAGCAACGTCATTAATATCTAGCTATAAATAAGTCCTAACTTCAGGCAATGTTCACAAACCACTATCGTTATTGAATAAAATTAAAGGGTGTATGTATTTATTGTTCTAGCAACTACACTTAGTACTGGGAACTTTTAATTTACAAAGTGTATACAGCATTTCTCTGAACAGTTGGTATAAATACAGCTGAAAATCGCATGGCAGGGTTTATGTTGACATTTATCGGAAGGATACGCTACTCGGGGGTTGTGCATAAATGCAGGAGGCGGAAGGGGCAAAGGAGAGAATGGTTGACTGTTCGACGGTAGTGTGCATGTGAAGTATATTCACGGTTACTTCCCACTTTTCTGAAGCCCTGCTAGAAGTTCTGCTTACAGGTTATTCCTGCGCTCATACTAACTAAGCTTAACCAAAGAAACAGCGCATCACATTCGTGCGCACTCAGTGTATTCATATTTTGCCTAAGAACTATTTCTTACAGGGAATTACCATCACACCTATCTTCTGACTGATTTTAATTATATTAAATTGTATAAATAAAATATAAGTAAAAGTTCAACTTAATAAATAAAGTGTATTTGTACGTCAACACAAGTATAAAAGGTTTGTGATACGTGACATATCTAGAAAACAACCAAAAACACGTCAAAGGTTGGTTTTAAAAATTGTGAAAAAACCGTGAGTAGGCTATACCGTCACAGAATACTTATGCATACAGAGGTGAAACAGATATATGCTTATATCGCAAATTCCAGCCACACGCACCAGTAAAATGGCGTCACTGGCCATCAACACGTCGGAACGCCATTTGCCAATCAGCGCCAGGTAACTTACTTGCCAGCCGATGACACATCTCATAGTTGATCTCCCTCAGACTCAGGGACCATTCCACAGCCTCGCGTAGCCGATCAAGGAATGGACACGCCCACTTCAAAGGAACCGCCACGCCATCTCGGTTGTAAGTACTTGCCTACTCTGCTGCGACCGCCTTGCTCGTGACGAGTCCGTGCGACAGCTCTCCGTGATTGGGGCGTGCGAGAGCGCGGTTCCGGGGGCGGGAGGAACTGGCGAGACTAATAGGAGCCGACCGCTCTTGCTGCCGGTGAAGTCATCGCCAGGACAAGCCGCCGGCCGGCGAGGTGATTGGAGAACCATGCCCGGGGAAGGGACACACAACCTCGTCATTGCAGGACGCCAAGGCCCAGTTCTCGTTATCACTTCGTACAAACTCCCTCCGTCCCTCCATTGGGTTCGTGTTTCCGGGGAAAATACTTGCCGACTGTCCGGCCATCAGTCGACCGGGCTGAAAGGGCCAGGCGGCTACAGCTGGATGTACGAAACTGCAATTTCTTCTGTGTGATCCTAAAGAAAAGCGATCGCGTTGCAATTTGTGAAAAATGAAGTGAACTTCTTATAGTTGTAACAAAACACAGACTTCTTCTGACGAAATAATTTGACAAATATATGGTTTCATTGGCCGAATCAAAGTGAGGTTAGCTCAATGTGCACGTTTTATTGATATATGACAAAGTTATGCTAATTCGACAATGTGTTTAATAGCCTTGCAGTAAAAAATTTCATTGTTCCTTGAATTTCTTCATTCAAATATGTAATTTGGGAACAGCAACTAGACATGTATGTGTTTGCAGAAACTGATGATTCAAACAAACCTTATTGGTGTAGCACGTAATGTTAGGGTAATTTCATTAAAAGCTAAATCTTCCTGTGTCTTCTCGTTCTCGTGTTTGTGCGTTATTTCTCTTTTGTGTAGCCACTCCCCACCTTCCTTCATTCATTATATCTCTTGCACTTTATTTTCTATTCTATAACGCATACACTCTGTTTTTACTACATAATAACTCATCCAATTATCTCTTCTTCATAACGGATTTTTGTGTAACTTCTCTTCTTCTAATCTTCCCTATACTACACGTTAATTATGTTATTCCATTTAGTGCTTGAGGTTATTCTTCAAAAATGTATATGATAGCTTTTAAATTATATCTAGAATTTTTATTTACTGTTCAGAACATAATAGTAAAAAATATTTTTAATACAATAAATTATTTTTGAATTTAAATATACTTTTGGTGTCAATAGGTTTTTAATTTTTTGAATGGTTTTTCTGTGGCATGTTTTCATTTGATACAAATCGAATAAGTGAAGGCATGTATAAATGGACAGTCTCAGATCCAATAATAGAAAATTTACAAATATAATAGGTAAACAAGAGTAAATTTATTTTTTTGTATAGTTGTGTCACAGTTCCTAAAAATTTTTAACAAAAACAGACACGCTACTTCCTGAACGTACACCGTAAGAAATGTTCGTATCTTTACCACATAGTGTATATGTATAGTAAGAAAGGGCGAATGTTAACGTTTTTTCCTACTGTTACTTAAGAAAAAGTCAAATCCGTAGGTCAGATTCTAACTTTGTACAGCAGCACCGGTCAACATTCTGTGTTGGCTGCCTGATGTGATGTATTGTTTTCATACTATGTATAGTTTAGGAATGGCTATTTTTTTGCAATAAATGGTGGTTTTCTTGAGTTCCCTCTGTATTTGTTGTATTCGCTAGCACATAGTGAAACTGATTCCGTATTGTTACATAACGCCTAAGGGGTGTATCTGAGTTCGTGAGGGATGGATGTCTTAATATAGATAAAAGAAAAATACGATTACTAATTAATTCGCACATCTATTATTACATGAAATTTTCTATATCCATTGTTACTCTTTTTATTTCTCAGTAAGCGCAATATTTAATGTATGTCTCAAGTATAATTAAAGTCCTTCTCAATGTCTGTGTTTGGTTATAGTCAATTAACTCACACTCAACGTAACACATGTTCAGTCTGTATGTCGCTATCATTTGAAATTCCTTATACCCATGCATCCAGTTCAACAGTTCCGTCTGCTATCTGTGCGATGCTCGCAGTAGCAGATTTTACTCCCGATGGTCCATCCCATCGCCACTCGCTGCTCCCCTGGCTCGTCGTCTATCGCTTAAAGTTGCACAATCGCCCGAACTCCCGACTCTCATAAACTGCTGGCTCGGAGGTCCGTCGCGCTTAAATAATCTCAGTCACCCTGATCTGGAAGGTTTGCCGCACCCCCAGTCACGCTGAGGGAAACTAGGGCATTAAACCAGAAAATTCCTTCAGATAAACGCAGAAATTCAATTGACCCAATTTTAGGAGCGTGCGTGTTGCAAAAGACTTATCTCGGTGGCACGCGGCAGCTGGGCTTTGTAACCGCCGCCCGCTGTTCTTAGACGATGAACTAGAACATTCCTTCAGATAACTTCAGAAATTCAATCCTCTAAAGGTCAGGACGGCGGGCGGAAATGATAGGCTTATCGAGGTGGCGCGCGGCCGCTTGCCTTTGCAAACGCAGCCGCTTTTAAACATTACTACTCTTCTCTCCAAACACTCCTTCGCTCATTCGCGTGGGTCAAGGGCAGCGATGCAAAGTAGGGACCATGTAACATTATTAATATTTTTTTCTTTTGAACATTACATTTGACGGTTTTATTTTTATCTACCGTCTGCGTGGTTTTGGAAATGTTTGTGATTGATAACGAGCGTGTACGAATGTGTGTGTATATGTATATATATGCTACATCAACAGAAAAATATTCGGTGTTATCTATATTGTAGTGAACTCATCATAGCATGGCCAGTCAGGCTTGCGGCCTGTTCCAAACCATCACGCAGGGAATCAGATATTAACGTGATTGGTAAATATTTGTGAGAGGGTCACATTGGAGAACTGCACGATGATTCGCCTAATACAGATATCCGCCTAGTAAGGAAAGGATGTGATTTTGAATAAACCAGGTACAGTGCAGCCAGCCGGCATCTAAGTCACGACCTAACGGGTGCAAGGCCGGCAGGCGTGCTACAGCACTACCAAAACCATGCTCGGTGGTACAGAATAAAATGCCACGACATACTGCTTCTGTCAACTTGCTTTGTCTGTGGCTCCACATCCCACACTCTGCAATGAAATATAACTTTTAAATAAAAATAGAATGAGCTGCTCCTGACGAGGAAAAGTGCCCGCGTACCTGGTGTTCTAAATTCTTTACGCGTTCACGATGAACCATGGAAATACTACTTCCGACTCTTTCGAAAGTTAAAAATGGTGGCTACATCTTTATATAAACTACTCACACACATTCATTAAACTTGACTACAGGTTTCCGTCAGTAAAATTATAGGGTAGTGGTTTAGTTCCACAGTTACACGCATCATGACGTAAAGCTTGCACGCCGGTTGAGTGCATTGCATGCAGTTGCGATGTGCAACTTAATGCGCTTGTTAATGTCACATATATCGCTCTCTTTCTATTGTATTTCAAATCCGGAAAATAGGTCCCGATAGGCAAAGTCCTTGAGTCAGAGAGTCATTTGGTTTCTGCAGTTATCGTTGAGATTGCAACGATTCCACTGAAGCAACATTCACTGTTTCGTAGAAGTTGTTACAGTCACAGCTCGGCAGTGATGACCGACAATGCCGGTGACGAGATCGCACGCAAACGCGCAGAGATCCGACTTCGGTTCGTTTAAACACAACAAGCGATAAAATATGATATTCCGTTTCAGTTGTTCACCTGGCAATGAATAACCCTGTGAAAAGTGGCACATTTCACCTCCTCTTTTCAAAAGCCATGATTAAGGTGATTTATTATTTCATCTCGTTGTAGACTTTCTCCTCCATCCACACTTCGAAATTAACATTCCTATATATCTAACAAGTGGAGCGAGTCGTGACAACAAAAACTAGGCAGTAAAGGTTAAATTGTAAAAATCATCTGTAGTAAAATTGTTTAGATGTACTTTTATTTGGATTTATATTTTTGTAAAGAATATAAATATTCACAACGGAATGTTTGCTGATGTAAGTTCATGGTGTATACGCCCTTTTTGAAACAAACCTTTAAAAATCAACCCATGATGTATTTTGAGTTTACTTGTTTATTAAATATGCCACGTATCACTAGCATTTTATACCTCTGTTAACATAAAAGTTAATTTTACATTTTACTTTTATTTTGTTTATAAATAACAATAACTCATTTATGGTTAGTATCGATGAAAACGGAGAGAAAATAGGAGTGTTGGTAATATCTAGTAAGAAATAGTTATAATGCTAAATATTATTAAACTGAGTGCAAGGAGCTGTCAAGTATTTCGGCTAGAATTTCCACGAGGAAGAATTATAATTCTTAATACACTATTATTTGCGAAAATTGCAACACCTAGAAATAATGTCCCAAATTAATCCAAACTCGGAGGATGTGTAGGACAGTGTTCCAGCAGTAAGTGACTACAATTGCAGAGAGATGGCGTACACGTAGGCACAGAAGCGCCCTCTCGTGTGTGACCGGAAAAGTCAGTGTTACGACAAGCTCAGTCAGTGAAAAGCCATCAAACGAAGTGAAAGTAAGTGCCAGTATGCCTCGTCAACGTCAAAGCGCGCTATATCAGCATATGAGTGAGTTCGAAAAGTGCAGAATGATCGGCTTGCGGGAAATGGGGTTGTCATACCGTCACATTTCAGGTCGTACAGGGTATGCTGCTACAACAGTGATGCGCCTGTGGCACCAGTGGATAGGAGAGGGTCGCACGCAGCGACGAGCGGGTAATAGACCACGCAATTTTACCACAGTACGGAATGACCGCCATCTTGTCCGCATGGCCGTAACGGACCGTACAGCCTCGTCCACAGTGTTGGCTCGAAACTGGAGCACTGCAGCGGGTGTGGACCGGTGCCGTCTGCTGCGGGCTGGACTCTTGGTACGCAAGCCATTGCGTCGTCTTCCATTGTCGAGAAACCTCAAATGCCTCAGAGAGCAATGGACACATGAACGCTGTCGATGGCGTACTGATTAGCCAAATATATTGTTTTCGGACGAGCCCCGCATCAACCTGTCTTACAGTAATGACCGCATACGTGTTAGACGCTTCCGTGGTGACCGCAATCTGGCAGCCTGCATTGTGGAGCGGCATAGCGGACAAACGCCAAGTCTGATGGTTTGGGGCGCCTTTGCATACAACATGCGATCTCGACTCCTACATATTGAGGGCAATCTGAAGAGCAACCGCTACATCTGAGAGGTTTTAGAGCCCGAGATACTTCCTATCCTTCAGAAAACTTCACAAGCCATATTTAAGCAGGACAATGCCCGACCAAGTGTGGCGAGGAATTTGCACGCCTTCTTCAATGAACGACGAGTAACACTGCTTCCCTGGCCTGCACGTTCGCCTAATATGTCGCCCATAGAACACGTCTGAGATTTGGTTGCTCATCGACTTGTTCGTCACGGTCCTCTCGCAACCACTGTTGATGCTTTGTGGGCTCGCATACAAACCGCGTGGGGGGAGATTCCCCAGGGACATATCCAGGTCCTCTTTGATTCCATGTCACGACGTTTAGGGACTCTAATTGCAACACATGATACGAAATTATCCCAAAGTTAAGTATCGGGTAATTTGTAACATCATTTTAATTAACCGCCTCCCTTTCTTTTCTTATAAGAATTTTCTTCACATTTGCCTGCTTTCATGAAAATTTCTAAGCATTCTTCCACTACTCCCAGTAAATTATTGATATTGTATATGTTTGAAAAAAATCATACTGTATATAATTTTTCGAGTTACTAACTCTGAAAGACATTTCGATTACTCCTCTATATTCAAACATTGCTTTAATTTTATTGTAGGCTTCCTAATACGGAAGCCAATGAGCTGTCATAAATTCGAGTATTGACCTTTTAAGTGGAGAGATTTGGGCGGCTTTTGACATCAAGTTCTTGAGAGCCGATGAAGGTGAGGCGAGGTGAGTATGATGCAGAACCGGAATGTAAGTGCGTGGGAAACGGGAGATCTCCGAGAAAACTCACCGATCAGCGGCAACGTCCGCCACGTTTCCATTGACCTCACAAAAATGTTCCAAAAATAATTTCGGTATTCCAACTGCGAATATGGGAAAATTCACCATTATATATTTATCTCCAAAAACAAGTCTTTAGAGATTATTCTTTGATAAGGAACTTTTATAAATTCGAATATTATCCCTGCTTTTCTCGTAGTGTATTCTATTATTGACCGGAGCCAGTCAATGACATTCGAGATTTACCGTGGTCTTGGAATGTGATCCTAACTTCTGCTCTGAACTTGAACACATTATTCTTTAACACTAAATTTTCGTCAAAGTTCTGAAAAAATTTTAAAATAAAAAAATTTGTTTAATAAAATACTTAAATGAGTTAAATAGGAACATAAAAGTTATTATATTTTAATTAATAATATGATTTTAAAGGATTTAATCACTTTCCCTTCGCATACAATAGGTTCCTAGGTTTAACCTTGCACATTGCCGTATTTACTGCCTTCGATCTTACCTCTTGTCCCCCCTACCACTTTTCAACCGTAATTCCATCTGCGTAGTTCTAGGTTTAATTTTACTCACTTTGTTTGGCAACCATACAAAAAATGTGGCGAACAACATCTTTATTACTCACAGATGCTCATTTATTCATGCTCGCCATTTAGTCGCAGTATTATGATTAACCACAGCCAGTAAACAACTAATACGAGTATATTGTTGTTCAGAAACTTACTTAAGATCACACTCCCCTTCTTCATTCCGATAATTCAGGTTGTAGCTTGCATGCAGTTGAGTGCCTTCAGAGTGCTAATTTGTGATTGGCTGTTGGTCACATAACGCCACAGTGCTTGCTAGTGAATTGTTGACATATCAGGCACTGCAAGTACACGGCGTTGTGAAAGATGTTGATCACTCAATTGTTCGTTTGATGCGATAGGTGACAGACATCGTCTTATCTTCCCTGGAGTCCTTATTTTTCAATTTTGTACGCTATAATCTTTTTATAGTACAGGGTTCGTCTCTTTTATCAGAATATAAAGGCTATTAGGCATACTCATTCTTCTACTAATGTTTTTCCTACAAAAATGACAAGATTTTCATACCACAGACTCATTACAGTGTACACTTCATGATGTGTTTAATTAGCTACGTACAACACAGGACTTTCCTAGTTTTAAATGTCATGTTCTAGCTCCGACTGGAAGTAGTAAAATTAAGGTGATTCATAGCAGTCATAGAAAGTTAACACCACAGAAGAAGTTCATTTAAAAAGGATAAGCAAAGTATTTATTAAACAACGCTGACATTAATACATGAGGTCAAGCTATAAGGCCGACGGAAGAAAGGTAAGGTAATATATTAAATATGAGTGACCATGACTTAATGATGAACTCATCCAGTCTCGCATTCCGGACCCTCTGTCCAGATGGGAGATCGCCATCGGCTCCTCGTCTGGCCGCCGTTGAAACCATTCGACACTGCGACGATCTCCTCCCTCGCAGTCCAGTCCACACTTTGTGCCCCTTCACATGTGTGTTCTTGTAACGATTTCTGGTTGGCTTTCGTCGTGCACTGGAGACCGAGTCTGCTCACAGTTTGTTGAATCTAGGCAGGAGTCCTGATGTATGCTGCATCCACATTTTCTGTGTTCTCTGCATTTTGTAATTTATGTTTGGAAACTTCATTCAGGCTCACTACTGTGGTTTTTGAGTTTTGTAGTAAATTCGTCTGTGTCCTCCTTCAAAAGTATTGTTGCGACAAGTTGTGTAAAACGGGGTCATGTACAACAATGTGCAAACCTGAAAAGCTAAAAATCCTTGAACCTGTCAAAAAACATTGTATATTGTCACCATTTTCGCAGCCTACGGCAAAGTATAATACTACTGTAGAATCTAGAGTAATAAAATATGTTCAACCCCCGTAAAGTGGACGACTGCCACGCTCTATAATCATATTGGTGTCTAAGACAGTTAACAGAAATGGCTTCGTCAAAGCCCAAAATGCATTTTTGGGCAACCCAAGACCATGTGTTGCAGATAATGATACCAGTTCTATGAAGGACATTTGAAATTATTTGACCATCATAAATAAAAATTAATGCTTTGCCAAATTAATGCAGAAACTTAAAAATGTTCAGTGTCTCTGCTGGAAGAGGTTACAGATACAAGAAAGAGCCTTCCACACAGTGATTTTTCCTGTGTGCACACCGAGCGAAGTGAAATAAATAGTGGAAAAAAGTACACGGAAGATTTGTTACCAAAATAATTAATTTGTGTACTGAGTGCACAGTTAAACATTGACTTGCAGATGGGAATATCAAGATGGTATGCAGACGTGTGTGTTCCCTGGATGAACTCAATATTCACATGTCTTTATTGGACGGTTCGCAAGTGGGAATAGTGCCGGACGATGCCACTGGTCGGCGGGTTTTCTTGGGAATCTCCAGTTTCCCCCACTCCTTCATTCCGGCGCTACTCCATTCTCACCTCACGTCACCCTCGTCGGCTCTTTAGACCTCGCTGTTAAGAGCCGCCTTAATCTCTTCACTCACTCCATCCAAAGGACGACTTTTAACCGGACAGTGTGCATAGGTTTATTTGTATCAACGCTTCACTGTCAACTAGTTCCCGTCACACAACCGGAAGAAGTCGAGATTACTACCGGATGCTATCCGAAGACAGGGCCGTTATTTTCCGTCCTATGTTAATCCCGGATGGTGTACAAAGGTGCATTAAGCACAATGTGTTACTGAATGCCCTAGTTTTCCCATCTGATATCGGATGGACGAAGACCGGAGCGTGTGCAATGAGCCAAAGGTTGTCACTGGTACGCGCGCGAAAAACTCCCGTCGCCTTTACGCACAAGGCAAAGAATTTGAAGTGCAGTGTTGCATCGTTTAGCTTGCAAACTAGGGAAGCCTTTATTTTCATTGCGTATTGGAATATCAGAAAACAAAATGAGGCTATATATGCTTACCTCTTAACATTATTTAGTCGCATATTGTAATATTGCCTTCATTGTGGCAGATTTGCAACAAAATGTTTTATTTTTAAATTTAAACTTTTTGTCAATTATTTTGAAACACACATGAATTTTTACGGTTATTTTTATGACAGGCCATCATTTAAAATTAAACTAGGTAGCGGGTATAGTTACTTTGGCAGATAAAGTATTGTTACTTCGTATAACTGTGTTATAATATATATTCGTGGTTTCTCTACACTTTTTGAATCAAACGTTTGTAAAATCACACCATGTACAACGTGTTAGGTTTTTTCTTAAATATGTGGGGTATCACCGACGTTGTATACTTCTGTAAACATGTAAATATCTTATTTTCGATTAAATCAAACTTTTACTTATATCTTAACTATAAATTATAATATTTCAGTTGTAATTTATATGAATAAACAGAAGGAGAAAATTAATGTATTGGTAATGATTAATGAGAAGTAGTTCTTATGCAAAGTATTATTAAAGTGAATGCGCACGGTGCGTTGTCCCTTTGGTGTTATTTTCTAGTCTTGTTTGCATGAGGTGGACCAATAGTTTGAAAGTAGAACATAAGCAGGGCTTCAGCATAGTTGCAATTAATCACAAAAAGACTATATATAGATATATATGCACCAGAGCTCTACACGCCATTCGAAGGTCACATGGCACGAGGTATCCTGGTCGGAAGGGGAGTTATAACGCTTCCGCCGACAGGGCGTCGGTTCTCAACGGCGGCGTCGGCGTCGTGTGACGCTTCTTCCTGGAGGGGGCGTCAATACGCACGGACGCTTCCCCCTCCTGACCCCAGCACCCCTCGCCAGCTATTTCTGGAGTCTGAGATATCCACTGCCCCTCCCTTGCCACCCCTTGCAACTCTCCTCTCAGGACAGGCCTTGTAATAAATCCTCCCTCGTCGCGCGGCGTCTCTTCCCCTAGAGAGGGGGGGNACCCCGACCCCCTCGTGACGTCAATGGCTACCCCTCCCTCTCTACACACCCAGCGCCAGCGTCCTGTACCCCTCGGGCAACGAGAAGAAGGCGCGTTCGCGTCACCATCTACCGCCCCCTCCGCACCTAACTCTTCAGAAAATTAATTGAGACCACCCCTCCTGCCCTGTTCTACCCCCTGCTACTCGCCTCGCACTCTACAATCACATGGGTTACACTAATGGACGCATCTGCGAAACAACCCCCCTGGGCCGACGCCGTTTCAAGGGCACGAGAGAGTAGCTCTCGGGGCTCGGAGAGTCGTTGCGAAACAAGACGATAGAATGAAGGCGGGAGGGAACAGCTGCTCGGGAAATTCATCGGGAGCTAGGGGGAATCTTCATGAATGGCGTTGGCCTCGCATCATTCACTTTGAAGCTGTGGCCGGGAGGGCCTTAAAGGGGAGGTGGCACTACGGAAAATGCACTTTCTGCGAAGGTCGAGTTCATTTCTTTTTTTTTTTTTTTGGTAGAGAACCAATTCATGTCCTGGTGTCGCGAGCGTTAGCAAGTTACAGGTAAATCACATTTAAATCAAAACAGTGCGATTTATAAATAAAGCATTTTATAATTACGTAAGCTTTTAGACTAACATGGTGCCTCATATATAGTGTTTTGCCCATATTTTATTATCACGTTTAGGCCCCGTATATAAAATATTTCGAGCAGTAGTTTTACATAGACTTTGAGATACCGTGAAACAAGTGTAAGACCCGCTCGTGGTTCAACACAATGTTTTTCGACTTTCACCACTCCTTACACAGGTGGGCTAGTTGTGACATGTCGTGTATAAGTGACGGCCAGAATTTGGCATAGCTGATTCATAGTCTAGCGAGCACTTTTAAAAATTATCTTGCATCACCCTTATTTCTGTTGTCCATTGCACTTTTTCGCACCAAATGTAATAGTTAACACGACCACGGACACTGGGAAAAGTATTAATTCATCGTTTAAGCGACTTCGTTCAATTGAAACAGACATAATAATATTCTACGATTATCACCTTGTAACGTTTATTAATGAAAAATTGTCCTATTTTAGAGATTACAAAATCTAATTTTACCAACGTGTGAAAAAACTTACCCCTAGAAATACTTTCCATAATGCCCTGCAAACATTACTGCAATTACATCAGACAGTGTTTACGCTAAAATATTGTGGCAAATTGCCTAGGATGAATCCAGTTTGAAAAAGTATAGCTGTCTTAAAATTTCAATTAAATTAAAAAACTGGAGTAAATTTTCTTATTTATTTACATCTCTATAAAATATATATTTAGCTATTATAACTTCTGACAATGTCAACTAGCAATAGAAACTCGCCGGCAGTTAATTTACTGTAAAAACTTAATCCGCCTGTTCCGTGGTTCTTGTACATGTTATCACTTTGAGGCCGTTTGCAGAAAGTAACAAGAGTAGCTTACATGAGTTTTTTAATACAATTTTTGTAAGACTTGCAGATTTATTTTATAAATATTCTAGGAGAGCGATAAATCAAAACTGTGCCAAATTTACTCATATTCAAAAATTTTTAACACACAAACATTTCTCTCCCTCGCGCTTCCTTACTTTCTCTCTCTTTCTCTCTCTCTCTTTCTCTCTCTCTCTTATTGTAAAAGTGGCTTAGAGCATTATGAAATGAAAACGTTTTCCATGTATGCATGTTAGTAAGTTTGTATTATTTATATTATAATAATATTACGACTGTGGTTATGACATATGGTTATGCGAAAACCAAGAAGAAGAATATTTTTATTCGCTTCAAGTGACACGGCATATAATTTCTACAATCTGAAACTGTTAAGCGTGAATATATACATATAAAATATTATGTTCTATTCAATGCTTTTAAAGACACTTGCCTACCACCTTAGAAAACTCGGCAGAACCTATTATGTAGCTTGAAGTGCTGCCGTCTTGTTGGTCAAAACTGTAACAGACATGATTACTATACCCGGCTCGTTACTGATTGGCTGTTAGTTGATGGAGTGATGATAGTTGACAGTGTCTCATTTGAAGTAACATTGTGTATTAAACGGTATTCACTAGTGTTCCTATAATTACGTCACCTTACGAAAAAGTAATTCATCTTTAGCTGTACAATCTGTTAAAACTCATCATTGCGTATGTGTAATTCAAAACGTTAAAATAAACTTCTTCACGTCACGCCTTCAAAACCAAAGAAAACAAACTAGTAAATCTCGAATTACACGGTAACATAAGCCTCAATGCCCTAATAAATCAATTTGCATCTTAAGCTTTTATGTTTCTCGCCTAGAGTACTCCGGGAATCCCAAAAATAATAATCAATGTGGCCAATGGCTGACTGTTTCAAATATATGTACAAATAAAACACTGCAAACTCTACTGGACCAGTACTGATTCATGTTTCCGACGCGGGAGAAATATGATTCGAATCATAAAAGGTGATATGTATAAACATATATGCGCACATACACACAGGTTGTTTCAGACCAAATGGTACAAACGTCATGTGGTGATTCTTTATGTAAAATGGGGGTCAAATCATGATACGACTAATAGCTCAAAGTGTTTTTATTGAGGAAGGTACGTATCGTTAACGCAAGAAGTTTGGGAATGCTTTTATGAACATAAATAATAAACTACGCAATATTAAACAACTAAATTTGGTATAGCATTAGTGTGAACAAAACTTTTGAATGTGTGTGTTTTTTTTTTTTTTTTTTGTAAGACTATCCCTCTGTAAAATTTGGCGTGGCATTAGTGTAATGTTTGAAGTATTGTAACCATGCATTTTAATCGACATGTTGACAGACTGATAATGACACTGTTCAAATTAACAAAAACGGTTGCCTGGGTGTAACGCTCTCAGACCATCGGTTCTCTTTTTTGAAATTTCCTTTTTTGTCAAGTGTTAAGTTATCCTTGCTGCTATGAAACCATTTTGAAGCGGATTGTCTACCGCGCGGGCGCAATGCAAAGTTAACTATAGGCTATTCACGGTAAAGTGAGCACTTTTGAGAACCTAGTTACTGTTTCTTTTCAGCCTTTTTTACCCTTTAACAACCTTTTTTAAATAAATGTTGCCAAATAAATAATAAACACAGTGTGTATATGGCACCGCACTCGGAATTTAACGTCTACGGCTAAAATTAAATATATTTATCGACTGTTATTCAAAATGAGAGGGCTTTCAAAAGTGCTCACTTTACCGCGAATAGCATATAATCCAGCTGTAGGTAAGGCTGGAAGAGCAAACAAGTGTGGGCAAAGGGAACAGTATTTAACAATGAAAACAGATAATTCATGGATTGACTGCAGAAGCTGTTTCATCTAGGTCGACTTAATATTTATAGTAATTTACTCGAGAGAAATATACGATTTAGTTTGTAACGAATGGGCAGATAAAAATCCTAAAAAACTGTTTTCTACACTTCAATTTAAATAAGTCGTATTACACCCATCTTATGGGGTAAAGCAGCCACCTCAAAATGCTTCAGTTAAATATTTCAAGTATGTACGAAATGTTTGACAATGTGCAAAATAATATCATAGTTATCGTTAAAATGGGTTACATTTGTACTGAACATGTTCTCCTTTATTATTGTATTAAAGTGTAAGTAATATTTTTCTTAAGGGGTCCGGTATTATCCCAGTATTCCCTAAATCCCCCCAAAAAACTGAACGTAATATAAAAATAAGGATTGACAGAAAAAATGTAAATGAGAACAAGCCAAGGTGGTTGTTGTCAAATATATGTAAACAGTAATTAGAAAAATCGGCAGAAGGGATGAATATAGTCAGTTGTCATAACGCAAACAATATGCGAAACGCTATAACCAGTAACAAGACAAACTAATGGCAATGATAGTACATTGAAAGAATCTCTGTATTTCACAAAGAATACAACATAGGCAAACACGGTATAACGATTCCTTCAACGACAATAGTCGCCACGTTTCAGGGACTTGAATGCTTCCTTCTTGAAGCACATGTACACACTGAAGCTCACATGTGCATGTATGTTTTCAAGAGCTTGCCATAACATGTTTTATTTATATTTATTTTGTGTTCGTGAATCTTTTATGTCTGTGAATTGTTATGTGAAAGTCTGCCTCTCATGCAATAGGTGACAAAACTCCACAAATTTCCAAAATAATAGTTTATTCAGATATAAAAATGTCATTATAACGCATTTCTTACTGTCGAAACTAATTGAACGGGCAACAAGTGTAATGGAAGATCAACAATACTGTGTTCACTTTATAATACATACAAAGATGCGCAGGGTATATGTTTACACGCTTGTGTGTTTAAATAACCGCGAGCTAGTGTGTCTATCTATCTAGGGGCTGTTTATCGCCAAAATTATCCCTTTTGAAATCAATCGTTGAAAAATGTCACTTCCCCTACCTGCATATATTTTATTGGGCAAAATGACTGGCATGCGCTCAGTAAAGTTGGTAACGACTGAGGGAAAGTAGTTCAATTTCTTCACGTTGAGGAAAACTGTTAGATAATCATTTGTGAATAATGAAACGATTTCATTTCCCTTCTGTTTCTTTAGTGTTTCCAAGTGTAAGGATAAGTAAATTCGTAAGCATTTACATTTCTAATAATTTCACCGTTTCACTGGACAGACGCATGTTTAAAGTTATCAAGCCCATAGCAATGTTAAATTTACATATGGTGGACGTATACAATAAAACAAAGAAGTAGATCCTAAGCCAAGCTTTTGAAATTGTTGAGTTTACCGTGAACTGGCTATACTAAAATATTGGCAATATAATTTACTAGACGAATGGATTTATTACGAATTGGCGTAATTGTACCGTTTACTATTTATTACTTTCTGGTTGATTTTGTCATAAGCCTGTTCTCTTGACTGGGTTATATATGATTCGGCGCTTCTTTTGTTGGACGTTTTCTATTTACTGAGGCTTCTCCAAGACGTATCAGGTGAGTTACTGTGAGATTTCAAATAACGGTGTGGCAGAAAATAAGGGGAAACAGCTGGCTACTCTTTTCCCAGAGACTCTTTTAGCGAAGGAACCACGAGGTGTAAATTTCCGTGACATTGTTGGCTAACTGAAGTACCTACGTTCTAATGCCACCTTTTATCTTATTTGCCAAGACACGGGTGACTATTTTACACCGCAGATAAAAACAAAAACAAAGATAAAGAGGTTAATTACGACATGACTCTAAAATTATCAAATAACTGGTCGAAGGGTGGAGATAGAAACAATATTTACACCAGGCCCCGATAAATTTCTCTAGCGAGCTCAATGATGCCGAAGAAACGTCCCAACCTATTGCCAGACCAGTATGCGAAAATTTTTCCAGTCTCCATTATTCTCATCGGCCCCTAAAACAATTATTTGCAAACTACGTGTGATGGTTAATGTAATTGGTGCAAATTATGAATTTAAATATTTTATTTTGTGAATGTCCGGAATGAACAAAGAAATAATTGGTTGGAGACAATAATGCTTTTGATCATATGGATCAGTATTTGCACGTGTCTCGTGGATGCAGAATATATAGCCCACTGCATGCGTGGTTATATTGTTATGGTGTTCTTGATCTACATTTTCCCGTCGTCTAAACTGATAATGAAACCTCCGTCTCGTTCCCATTCTTCAGGGAGGGAGAAATATTTTAGTTGAATCCAACTGCTCTGCCTGAAAGAGAGAACCGCCTGATCCCTCACTTGATCCCTTTTGGGTATAACCTTCATAAAGGGCTTGAAGTAAAATATTGAGATACATCCACTTAGTGCAGGGACCTCCAACTAACACACCAGTTGGCAAGACACATTTCTCAAAACTGGTACAGTTGCACGTTTTCAGTCACCTCCCATATCATCACTGAGACCATCGCACACTGAGAAATAAAGATATGGTTGTGAGAATCATAGAGACTGTACACAAATGAACAGCTAAATATCGTTAACTAAGATAGTAATACCAACAGAACTGTTTGTTGTATTCTTGTCTGTGATTGTATTTGCGACTGTGCATATGGTTGCTACAGCAAAGCACTGCGTTCCGACTACAAAACAGATAGTAGCACCTCCAACAGAACAAGTTCAACAATATTTTAACTGTTCCCACAACGATCCAGGATTGTAATAACCTTACAGAATATTTCGTTGCTTCTACACTCAAACCCGATTACCGAACTGTTTAGTACTAGCAACAGAACTTTTCTGTTACATTGTTACAATTCTGATCGTAGTGCGAACAACCGAAATATTGTTGAAGCTGTTCAGTTGGAGGTATTATCTGTTTTGCAATAGGAAAGCAGTGCTCTTCTGTAGAAACCTTATGTACAGTACTAAATACAATTACAGACAGGAATACATCTAGCAGTTATGTTTATGTTACTATCTATGTTACCAATGTTTAGATGATACATACAACTCATCAGAAGGCTGTCTCTATCAACAGTTTAGATGGCTCCTACAAAATTATATTTTTTTCACTGCACTGAGATATGCCTGTGTTCTGGCTGAAGTACTATCCTTGACTATAATGAGTATCTAGGATAGTACCTGAGCTGTGTCGCCACACTCTGCTACGCCTTATAAATGGGTGGGTGACAATCGAGATCTTCTGCAACATGCGGCTTTCAACCACTGTCTGCACGAGGTCAAGCTCAATGGATCGGTGACCAGGGAGAACATAAGGTTAGGCCTCCTGATCATCTCGTACTCTTTCCACGGCACTTGTGGGTTTTACACTTGGGCGACTACTACCATAGCCCCCAGAAACATCACATTAATTCGAAACTCAATATGTTTTACATATAAATGTTACTCTTACTTAACGCTCCTTGTGGAGTGTTCGAATCGTTGTCGAAATATACTGAGAATTTTGTTGTGCTAGATGTTCTTATGGAACTTCGTGGTAAAAAAATATCTGTTTACATCTCACCAAATTGTGGTCTTTGAAGAATAATAAAATTTGAAGCATGGTTAGTAATTAATATTTATATAATACATGATTTTTGTTTCATATGTAAGCATGATAACTTTTGTAATATGCGATATTGCGATGTAATGCTCAAAATGGAAGTTATTTTTTAATGTCTACCCACTCCAAACCTGAATATATTCACTAACTACGATGGTTGCTCAAATTGAATGATCACTCTTTAATAGTATTTGCTGATTCCCTTCCTCCTATTTTATGAATGTTTGCAGGAAATGCACCTGTGTTATTTACAAGAGTCTGTGCAGAAACTAAATAAATAAATTTAAAGATGAATGACTTCATGAATAAATGAGAGAGCCAAGGCGGCTGTGTAATGCTTCGTGTGAAATGAATTCAGAAACAAAGAATTGCGTCAGATGAAATCCTTATGAAAGCGGCTCCGCGAAGAGGGGTAATCCCCTCATGATGGAGTGGGCCGGATAGAATATCACAGGTGAGCGCCCTCTGAATAAATTACGAGTTAGAAAAGCGAGGTATGAATATGTGAAATATATACGACGAAGAAGAGAGACACAAGACTATTTCCAGTATGAAACGCAGCTACGTCCGTTACACTAAAGAGCGTCCAAAAATTAACATTACAAACTCGAAACTTATAAAAAAAAATGCTTGAAATAACTAACAAAAATCATTAATTTTTTCCTACGAAATGTCCTCCCGAATTATCGCTGGTATATAATAAACGTACATGCCCTACGTGTTATCTAACTCTAGAAAAAATACGCATTGCCAGTGATCCGCATGCCCAGTCTTCTAAGTATTGTAATAGATTTACACTTGAAAGCAAAAAAAACTGGTATAGGCGTGCGTATGCAAATGCCTGAGGTATGGAACCAATCAGAAAAACGCAATGCGATCGGCAGTGCCTATATAAGACAACAAGTGTCTGGCAGAAGTTGCTAGATCGGTTACTGTTGCTACAATGGTAGGTTATCAAGATTTAAGTCAGTTTGAACGTTGCGTTATAGTCAGCGCACGAGAGATGGGACATAGCATCTCCGAGTAAGAGATAAATAAATTGGATTTTCGCGTACGAACATTTCACGAGTGTACTGTGAATATCGGGAATCCGTTAAAACATCAAATCTTCGACATCGCTGCTGCCGGAAAAATATCGTGAAAGAACGGGACAAACGACGGCTGACGAGAATCATTAAACGTGACAGACGTGCAATCCATTCTCAAATTGGCGCAGATTTCAGTGCTGGGGTATCAACAAGTGGCGTGCGAACTATTCGACTGACCATCATTGATATGGGCTTTCGGAGCCAAAGGCCAACTCGTGTATCATTGTTGACTGCACGACACAAAGCTTTATGCCTCGTCTGGGCCCGCCAACGGCGCCATTGGACTGTTGATGACTGGAAACACGTTGCCTGGTCTGACGAGTCTCGTTTCCAATTGTATCGGGTGGATGGGCGTGTACGGGTATGGAGACATCCTCATGAATCCATGGACCCTACATGTCAACAGGGGACTATTCAAGCTGGTAGAGGCTCTGTCATGGTATGGGGTGTGTGCAATTGGCGTGAAATGGGACCCCTGTCCGATCACCTGCACCCATTCATGTCCATTATGAATTCCGATGGACATGGACAATTCCAGCAGGACAATGCGACACCCCACACGTCGAGAGTGCTACCGAGTGGCTCCAGGAACACTCTTCTGACTTTAGACACTTCCATTGACCACCTAAACCACCAGACATGAACATTATTGAGCATATCTGGGATGCCTTGCAATGAGCTGTTCAGAAGAGATCNCCTCCGCCAAGCACTCCTATGGATTTGAGGACTGCCCTGCAGGACTCATGATGTGAATTGCTTCCTGCACACTTTCAGACCTTAGTCGAGTCAATGCCACGTTGTCTTGCGGCACTTCTGTGTGGTCGCGGGTGTCCTACACGATATCAGGCAGGTGTACCAGTTTTTTTTTTTTTTTTGGCTCTTCAGTGTATATGTTAAATATGGATGTATCTAAATAATGAATATAAATATTTTATATAAAGTATATCTTTACAAGAAAACATTTTAACCTTAGCTAAGGAAAAATTGCTGTGTTTACATAAAAGTATCTTATTTTTGGTTAAATTAAACTTTTGGTAATAGTTTATTTATAATTAGTTCGAGAAAACAGAGACAAGATAGCTGTGTTGGTAATCCCTAACAAGAAATAGTTCTAATGAAAAATATTAATTAACTGAGTGCACAAGAATATATGGTTGTAGGAACCGTCTAGACTGTTAAAATGGGGACACCCATCCGATGTTTTGTAGGTACCATATAAATATTGTTTATATAGAAAGAAATGCCAACAGAACTTTTTGTTGTATTCCTCTCTGTGTTTGTATTACCTACTGTACAAATGGTTGCTACAGAAGAGCACTGCATTCCTACTACAAAACAGGTAGTACCTCCAACACAACAACTTCAGCAATATTCGGATTGTTGTTACAACAGTCAGAATTCCAAAAGCCTAACACAATGTTATGTTGCTAGTTCTGAACAGTTCTGTAATCTGGTCTGAGGGTGGTAGCAACAGAACATTCTGCCACGTTATTACAATCCTGGATTATTGTGGGAACAATCCAAATATTGTTTAAGTGGTTCTATTGGAGGTACTGTGTGGTTCATAGTAGGAACGCAGTGCTCTGCTGTAGTATCCGAGTGTACAGTAGCAAATACAATCACAAACCGGAATACAACTAAATGTTCTGTTGGTATTACTATCTTTATCATCAATATTTAGATGGTATCTACATCGCGTCAGATGGCTGTCCCTATTTTAACGGTCTAGACGGTCCCTACAATCATATTTTTATACTCATTGCACAAATACGAGATGTTGTCCCTTTGGCGCGGTTTTATAGAATTATTTAAGATTTCTTTACAAGAGGCGTAGGAGTATCGTGAAATCAGAACTTAATCAGGGCTTCAGAAGATTTTTAAGTAACAATAAATGGATTATTGTTTAGTACTTTCGGAGGGCCTGCTTAAGGTATATTTTTCTTCTCGTTTTTGTGGCTGCGTTGGCTGAGCGGTTAGACCACACGCCTTCCACCATGGCAACCCGGGTTGAATCCCCGGTCAGGTCACTCCCGGATTTTCGCATTTGGGAATCGTGCTGGACGATGCCGCTGGTCGGCGGGTTTACTAGGGGATCTTCCATTTCCCCCGCCCTTTCATTCCGGCGCTGCTCCATACTCACCTTAGTCACCCTCATCATCTCTCAAGACATCGCTGTTTAGAGCGGCTTAAATCTCATCACTCACTTAATTCATTCTTCTCGTTTTGTATCCTTTCCGCTAAATGGGAACATTTACATTTGCCGAGGACACGATATCTTTACCTACGCGGTCATCAAGCGTAGCTGCGG
Organism: Clitarchus hookeri; assembly: GCA_002778355.1. NCBI lineage: Eukaryota > Metazoa > Arthropoda > Insecta > Phasmatodea > Phasmatidae > Clitarchus > Clitarchus hookeri. Next base: position 102,299 of record NQII01004653.1, read on the forward strand.
AATTGTAAGGAACGTAAAATGTATTACTAAGATCTCAATTCTTCACTTTATGTGCATACAACTAACAGAAACTATGTGAAACAAATTCATTGACCACAAATTCAAACACGGTAATTTTCGAAACGACGTAAACACATGGAACTGCTTTGTCTACCTCGTTGCCAAATTACCTGGGAGCATATCAGTAAATGTATCCGATCGAATATAGGCCTATGCGGTTAGAAGCAGCTAGAACATTTTCTTGGAGGTTGAGTCCAAAAGTGCTCAGTTTACCGCGATCGGCATATGTTTAAGGACGTGCTTATCGCTTTGCACGATTGTAAAATGTCGTGTTGGTTAACGTAGAGTTCTAGTCGTGTGTATTACCGTATTGTATTCGTGAAATACTTCTGCCAGGTGAGTCCGGTCCCTAAGAGATTAATTACTTCATTATTACAAACTGTAATTGTTTCTATGTGACATTTCAATAATTGGTTATTTTTAAAATTTAATATGAAACTAAAGCTTTAAATCTACAGTGAACAGGGTTACACTCAGATTTTTCACGATTATTTCCAACTTTTCTGAAGCCCTGCTGAAGTTCTACTTCCAGGATATTCCTCCGCGTCATGCTAAAAAAGCTTAACCGAGTCTAGAAAATTAAACCAAAAGGATTACGCATTGCATTCGTGCGCACTCATTGTAATATATTTTGCATAAGAACTATTTCTTACCAGGCATTACCAACACACCTATTTCTCTGTTCTAATTCATGTTTATTGAAGGCCTACATGAAATAATGTAATTAATAGATATGATATAATTAAAAGTTTAATTTATTTGAAAATAGTATACTTTAATGTTAACAGAAGGATAAAATGCTTGTAATACGTGGCATATTTAAGAAACAAAAACACACCTCAAACCTACTGTTTTATCAAAGGTTTGATTCAAAAAGCGTGAAGAAAGCGCTAATAGACTATTATACTCTATTCACAGTTTCATCACAATTTTTTAATCAAACCTTTGAAAAATCATCACAATGTATGATGTATTTGGTTGTTTGCTAAATATGTCATATCACGCAAGCGTTTTATACTCCTGTTAACATAAAATATGTTATTTTTTATTAAATTGAACTTTAACATTTTAAATTTTACCTATAATTATATTATTTCAATTACAATCAGTATGAATAAAAAGAGTGAGAAAATAGGTGTGTTGGTAATACCTAGTAAGAAATAGTTATAATGCAAAATGTTATTACACTGAGTGCGCATGTATGTGGTGCATTGTCCCTTTGTTGTAATTTTCTAGACTCGGTTAAGCTTTGCTTGCATAAGGCGCAGAAATGTCCTGGAAGTAGAACTTTGGCAGTGCTTCACAAAAGTTGGAAATAACCGTGAATAAACTATACAAACCATAGACTAAAGATCATGTAGACCGCTTACTTTCCTTCTGCGCATGTGCCCAACATTGACGTATCCCAATCATACACAACTGTCAAATTCAAATGGTCAATAGTTATGAATGTGTTTGTTTACATTTTAATTTTTAAATTACATGCATTACTTTATTAATTAAATGCTTTTGCCAATTTGAATTTAGTCAAACTGCATTATAAATTGGTTAGATGAAGCATAAAAACATATCTAAGCACTTGTTTACAAATCAGTTTTCTAACCTAGTATCCAAACCACGCCGTTTTCGCTAGACGTGTTGGCAGAAAAGCAGTTCAATGTTGGGACACGGAGATTGGTTGTGCGCAGCCAGCGAGATCGGTTTACCTCATCTTTAGTCTATGGTAGAAACAGTATGGTACCTGGTAGAAGCGGGTGCCGGCCCGCCCTTGGAGATGGCAGGCAGCGCGCTCGATAGAATGATGATAAGGAAGGAAGGGGGAGCGGTAATGAGCCGGCGGACCGCAAGGGCGACTAGGTCCACGGATGATAGAAAACCCTTTCTCACCCCGAGAGGAGGTATAGTGCAGTCTCGGCAGCAGCCACCACTCTCATTCACCGTTTAATTGAACGTCTTAAGAAATAAGATTTTCAAAAATTCCCATCTGTGAATTTATTTCTTTTGTCGCGAACGATGACTGGCAAAATCTAAAGTATGGATGAAGTGAGTCATAAATATATACTCTGACCTGGAATATTATTTTTTAAAAATATTTTAACAGGAAGTTAGTAAAATTTTTATTTCAACACTGGTCAGTAGCATATTCAGTATTATAGTATATAGTATATTCAGTATATTATAATTACATAAATTTTATTTATTTTTATATACGTGCATATTCATACATAAATTTACACAGATAGGATAATAATTTATGTACAAGACATTTTCGTGTTCCTAAAATTTTCACAGATTGACACTTGGATAATAAACATAAATTGAATGGCAGTCAGGGGCTTAGCCAGAGTGGTGGACATATGAGGGGTGTAATACCAACCATTTTACCTCTTATGGTGCTGATAATTATTATTAAACTTATTACTAGGCCTTTATTTATGATAAAATATAGAATTGCTGTTAACTCTGATAAACTTTATTATTATGTGAGATAATTTCCTCCTTGAATTTGCCTTGGTTAACACGTGTCAGCACTGCCAATGCCGGTAAAACCTCTATTCCATCACTTCAATGAGTGTAACCCCGCCCCTTGAGATCCTTGAGATCACATCTTGAGAAATTTCTCGCTACGCCACTGATGGCAGTGTTCATGTTTACGTGTGCAATTAGAGAAAAACTACGCAGGGCTTTTTAAAGTGTCAACCCTGAGCCAACCATGGTTCAACAGTCATTGTTGCTAGTCTGTTACTTCCAATGTTTCTGTTCGGAGAGCTGTGTTCATCAGTGGCGGGAATTGTTCGTACATGGTCGACAAGGTTGAAATACCGACATGTCTTTCGGAGGTTTAAGTTTTTTTAACCTGTATATCGTGTTTGTATTTGCATCAAGGTCGTACTTAAGACCGGTGTGAGATTGAACAATCGTTTCTTTTCTCTTCAAACTTCTGAATTCCTGTAAATGCCGTGTCAAACCAAAATTCACGTGTTTCAGCGACATTTTGTGAAACGTAATTTTACTTAATTTAGTTACACCTCAGAATATATGGTGAGAAACCGTAGATCAACTTAACAATGTAAAAATAATAACCATTCAAATTTAATGCTGATCGCATATCAATCAAATTTTTCCGAAGATATGACATACAGTTTTATAATTTTGAAATGTTGGCAATTTTAAAATAGCGTTAAGTGTATTTAAAATGTATGGATATATGATACAGTCTCTCCGTGGTTTCTACACACTTTTTGAATCAAACCTTTGAAAAATCACCCTATGTATATCGTGTTTGGATGTTTCCTAAATATATCACGTATAACAAGCATTTTATACTCGTGTTGACAAAAAAGTATCCAATTTTTAGTTAAATTAAACTTTCAGTTATATTCTCTTTATAAATTGTAATATTTAATTAATAATTAAAATTAATAAAAACAGGAATAATATAAGTGTGTTGGCCACGCCTAGCTCTTATACAAAATAACATTACGTTGAAAGCGCACGAATCCGGTGCGTTGTTCCTTTGGTGTTATTTTCTATACTCGGTTAAGGTTTGTTGACATGTGGTGGAGAAATATCCTGAAAGTAGAAATGTAGCAGGTCTGCAGAAAAGTTGGAAGTAACAGTGAATGGACTATAGACGTTCTTTACATTGGGAGTGGTGTAGTGTAAAGTTCAAATGTGAAAATCTCCTTGGCGTAGTTTTTAAGGAGAAACGTAAGAGAGGTGGTGTAGGGGTGGGATCTCTTGAACACTCGCCGCTGGAGGGGAGGAAACCACGTAATACCGCTGTCGCTACACATACAAAATTGTTAACGTCGCTATCTGACACCGCACTAGTGCAGGTGCAACTAAGAAAAGTTAAGTTTTTTTCGACAGGTAGTATGCACGTGCGGAGCAACTCTCGCTTAACCGTAGTCGGCCGCTGTCACTACTGATCTCAATAACTCCGCCTCTTCGTGCAGTGGCAATGGACTCATGTCGACTCACCCGACGCATTTAGAACCTCTGCGGTTATTTTCTCATCTTAACTTTACCCTACAACATTTGAAGTTAATAGGTTAAAAATATTTCTAAATATCTACAACACATCTTACTTTCCTCATGTTAAACAGTCGTGACAGATGAAGATATCAAAATAACAAAAACTCCCTGAATTGCCTAGGAATTATATTCAAAACATATTTTGTTCCTATCAGACAAATGAATTCAGATACACAAGATTGCAATCGAGTAATTTTAATTGGGCGCTACTTAAAAATAATAAAGTATATAGTCTGTTAGCATAACGCATTCTACTTGTTCTCCACTGGACAATCTACGTGCCTTTAGATGTTACCTAGTAAAATGTATTCTTGGGATATAACAGAGAGGACTAACTTCTTTGATTTGGTTATTATTGTCTATTGGAATTGCAGGAGGCCTAAACCATCAGTCAAAAAACAAGTAATTCCGTTAACCAAATTGATAACGAAAAACTCAACTTAAATAGAATAATTTCAAGATAAGAATTTAAAAATTATATATCCGAATGTGCATTAATATGGAAACACTTTATTTGTTTTTCTACAAAGATAAGAACACCTCTAACTGGTGTTTTTAGTCCATAAAAAATATTAATTTTTAAGTGTTATTCTTAAAAAATTTAGTAATATATGTCATATTTCAGTAACCATACGATCGATTCAAACCAAACTTGGTGTTTTCGTAGTACCACCTTATGAGAGTATTAATTGATTTAATAGCCTTTTATCTAAATGTTGGGAGAGAGCGTTTGATAAAAATAAAGAATGATTCCAGTATCGGTGATGTGATTTTTTCAAACATAAAAAGAAAAAAATATTATAAAGGTGTGCACACACATATATATATATATATGTGTGTGTGTGTGTGTGTGTGTAGTATTACTAGGTGGCATTTCAGACAACTAGTCTACACCATGAAAGCCTACGTTTTACTTACTGCAAGTTAGAAGATGTTTTCGCTATAAATTAAATATTAGAATCGTTTAAAACGCATCGAAATTCGCGCATATTAGTGTTTTCTCAGACAATGCGCGCTATACCAAAGTGTAACGAGAAAATTCAGTGGCTGAACGCCACGTCTGCATCGTTTCCCATGAACGAGAATGTGGTGTAGCCCGTCAGGAACAGAACCCGCATCACTATAGTCGAGAGGCCGGTGCTGTATCAATAGACTAAAGATGAGGTAGACCCCTTATTAGTCTTCTGCGCATGTACCCTACTTTGACCTACCCAAAGAAAATCACAACTGTTAAAGTCACATAGTCAACAGTGATGAAAGTGTTCGTTTATATGTTAATTTTTAAATTAAAAGCACTCTTATATGAATAAAACACTTTTATCAATTTGAATTTAATCAAACTGTTTTACAAATTGGTAAGGGGAAGTACACATACATCTCAAAACATTTGTTTATAAATCAGTTTTCTAACCTAAAATCCAAACCATGCCGTTTTCCCTGGACGTGTTGGCAAAAGAGACGTTCAATGTTGGGACACGAAGATTGGTTGTGCGCAGCCAGCGAGATCAGCCTACCTCGTCTTTAATCTACGGCTGTAGCCACGTAACAGCCGCGGTCTGTTAAATCATAGTAACGTCATGCCGTAAGTAGAGGCACTATCACTTCTCTTTATAATTGTGTCTCTTATTAGCTGTTATAAAAGCACATGTTAGCTTGATGTGTGTCGTTGGACCTCTGCTGATCCGACACGCCCTGCAGGACTCTGCGCCAATAATAGTACATAAACATGTATAGTCTATTCACGGTTATTTCTGAAGCCCTGCTTAAGTTCTACATCAAGGATATCCCTCCGCCTCCTGCAAAAAAAGCGTAACTAAGTCTATAAGGTAACACCAAAGGGACAGCGCTCCGCATTCGTGCGCACTCAGTGTAATATTTTGCATAAGAAACTATTTATTACTGGTTATTACCAACACACCTATTGTGTCTGTTTTATTCGTATTTGTCATAAGTGAAATATTAAAATAGATATATAAATTATAATTAAAACTGTAATTAAATAAAAAATAAAATACATTTATATTAACACAAGTATAAAACGCTTGTGATACATAGCATATTTAGGATACAAACAAAAACATCATACATGAGGTGATTTTTCAAAAGATTTCATTAAAAAAGAGTGGATAAACCGCGAATAGAAACAGGCTAGTGGCTTAATTCTGCTCTCCCGAGTCGAAAAGAAAACTGTGGCAGGGGTCGATGAGAAAATGAGATTTGCTTGTGTAATTATACGGCTGTGAAATTTATAATGCGAAATGATACTGTCTAGCTATATGGAACAAATGCAACATTTGATAATTTTAATTTTTTTATCTTATTTCCTAATTTAATATCAGAGCCTGCTTATCAAACCTAAAAATAACGAAAATACTCCTTTAAAGTTATTTTACATCTGAAATTGAAATGCGTAACCAAAAAAAAAAATAAAGTATACGAGTCCACGAAAGTGACATCTTTTAATGAGAAGACTCCACAAGGAAAATCAAAACGTCCTTCAATAAAATGGTTTATTTATTTCTTATTTTTAATATCGGTGCTTCGCAGTCCATTCTGTGCCTTACTAGGTGTGGGTGTACGTAGGGTGGAAAAGGGGTTGAAAAAGGTCGGAAGGGGGGGGGTAGCTTGACCACGGACTCGCCATTTCCTCGGTCGTGACGTGAATGAATGACGTCGGGCTCCTGCCTCCGCCATCGAGCTATTCAACGTCTTTGGCCCGGGCGCAATCAGGATCCCCGGGAGGGGGGTTTCCTAGCGACATGCATTTTGCATGACGTCCGAACTGCTGGGGCTTTTGTGCCTCTTGGTCTTCCGTGGATAAAGCGGGAGGGGGAGGCGTGCAGGAAACCGCTGCCTTCGTTAAGGCAGTGCCTCGACCAGCGCCTTGCGTGCGGCGCGTTCCGCGTGAAAACTTTTCCTTATTTAGTACAGTATATGTGAGTTGGAAATGCTCTATCGCGTCCCACACAGTAAAAAAAACTTATCTACTTGTTACAAATATTTCTTTTAAAACTAGTTGCTGAAGAGGGTCTCTTGTAACGGTACAAATATAATAGTGTATGTTTACAAAACATTAGCTCACCTCCCGTGCGACAGTAGGTCGGTGTGCCGCCGGTCTCGGGGTGTAGGAGATTCTGGGTTGGAATCCTGCGTAAGGCATGGGTGATAGTTGAAGTTAGATCATATGTTAGTTTATAAGTCGTCCCCTGATCAGCTTTCAGGCAAAATACCGGGTGACGTTAATAATCCATTTCAGGTCCAATCCTATACAATACATTATTTTAGAAAACATACAATATTGTTTATGTAGCTCAATAATTATAATAAACTTGAAGTCTACATCACTTTCTAGTTAGAACTCAATATTAGTTTCACACATTCCCCGCTAATATTTTGAGAAATTTGGTATGCATTATTTGTAGTCATACAAGGTTGCCAAAGAGTTCCTTGTACAAATACAGAAAATTTTTACAGAGAATGCACCTGGAAAATTACATTCTGGGCACTTTTAAAAGCCCTGCCTATAAGATCTAACTTCTCTAGCCATGTTGTATCGTTCCGTCATAAGTAAAACTAGCTTTTACCCCCGACTTTGTCCGCGTGTAATTCGTGTTTTCGTTGCAATAATTCTTAAATAATTAGTATAGCGTCCTTAACTTAACTATTTATTTCCCTGAATACTTTTACGAAGTTTCTGTATAATAGAACGGTTTAAAAACGGGTTTATTTCTAAGAAACTCTGAAACATGTGTTAAGTTATTTATTTTTTACAGTGCTTTCACGAAGTTTCCAGTTAATATGACCAACTAATTTTTTTTTTCCCCTATACAAACTTTGACAACCCATTTCACTCCTTTAAGGGTTGAATTTTGTAAAATCCCTCCTTAGTGGCTGCCCGCATATACAATGAATGTTTCTTCTACATGTCATGTTTCTAGGACCAATGGTTGAGACTAGACGTTGATATGTAGGTCAGTCAGTCACTTTTTCCTATTATACAAGTTGAGTATAAAAGAATACCTCAAATTTGGAGGTATATAATATCGAAACCAAACAACCTACAACCTTGATTGGCTAATCAAATGAACCGTGGAACCATGACGTTTGTTTACCGTACATTCGTAAATGTTCAATGTGACCACCATGAGAGACCCGAACGACATCTGCGCGATAATAAAACTCGTTCTACTCTCTTGTCAGCATGTCCGGTGTTACGGTTTATATGGCGTCCGTAATTCTCGTTTTGAGGTCGTCAATGTTTAGCCAGCAATGTGGACGAAACACTTGATCCTTTACGTATTCCCATAGAAAAAAATCGCATGGGGTAAGATACGCGCTTCTTGGGGGCCAGTGATGAAGAGCCTGGTCACCAGTTGTTCCTCGACCAATCCAGCATTGCAGCAACGTCTCGTTCAGGTATCCGCGAACAGCTACGTTCCAATGGGGTCGCGCTTCATTAAGTAAACATCAGACCATCTCCTTCACATTGACGTTTAGAATGCGAGCTCGCTACCCCCTTACAACATCAAACTGAGAGTTACGAACGCCATCCAAACCGTAACAACAATGCACGTGCTGACAAGAGCATGGAACGAGTTGTTTATTACAGTGTGCTTGGTCGCAGAAAATTTAAATTTCCTTATTCTTCATGCACAGATGAACAGGTGAGCACAAAGAGTTTTCTAACGCGATTGTGCGCTTGGCGATTCTCCAAGAACACTGTGCCTAAATAACCTTAATTATATTCTCTCAAAATAAAGAAAATGTTTTGAATTCGTCTACTCTTACTAAAAAAATTTTAATTCCTTCTACTCTATAAAAAACTTTCACTTTATTTTTCTATATTCCCGGTGTTTATATTGGACTAAGACGTATACATAAATTCTTTTCGTAAAGCACAAAAGGTGATAGGCCTGCTGGAATAATTACTTACGCGTCCATTAAAAAAACGGTTCGTTTGCGGTGACGATCCAACTGATGAGTTAGAGTTGAGAGTGAACATGAGAGAGTCCATTTAAAAGGCCCCATTTACTGAACTGAGTAAATTCCTTGCGTATATTTCCTGAGAGAATTCAGTGAATTACATTATCCTATAAAGAATACATTGAGAGATAACCTAGTAGCTCACATAAGTAAATAAAACAATATATAATTTCAAAAATAAAAATTAAAAGGTACATAATGTAACAATGAACAAAGCTTTAATTATATGTGTATTTGTAGCAGTGTATTACTACATATGTAGTTTTTCCCGCTTCCATGCACTGTGAGAGAGTTCCATCTCTGGGTGAAATAACATAGAGCACACGTGGTGTAGTTTCGGTTACTCTAATGAATTAATATTGCATCCGACGTTTTGCTTGAGGAAGGAGAGAGATTGCCGGTCCCAAAACCTGCATTTTCAAATCAAGTCGGTCCCCGTTTACCTCACTGTGTATTTTTGTTGCGTCCTATATATTTCATTTCTGTTCGTATCGGTGTTGTTGCATTTCCTTTTACTGCAGTTATTTTCAGTAACAGGTTATTATTATTATTATCGTCCGCATCCCATCCGTTTATTTTTTTCCCTTTTTGTGACCCAGTTTTTTTCTACAGTGGTCACAAGTGATTGGTTGTTTTAACACTTCTTAAATTTTAAAACATTGTTTAATTTCATTGACTGGGATATTATTTTCCCGAGTGGTTTTCATTACGGTGGTATTCCGTCTATATTTTCTGTCCTCTTTTTGGCAATTTTGTTTATTAGGACGTTTATTCTCTGCTACCGAAGTTAAACTGACTGCTAGGATCTTTCTTGCTTACTTACGTTTTTTCTGGTATAGTCTATAAATTTATTTTCTGATTTTCACTAATTTTTTTATATTTCGCAATATATATGAATTTTTTTTACGTTAGGTGTAAGATATTTCACTAAAATAACTTTTTCGAACACAAAATAAAATTAACTTCCAATGATGTTAGATTTTTATCTTCAACTTTTGGTTTTCGAACTGTAAAACAGTGTGTACACAAATTCACGAACTGGGTGATTAGTAAGTTTTTCCTCGTGTGCTAATGATAAGCACACATTGTTTGTACCTTGTCGGTCACATACATTGTTTGTTTCTTGTCGGTCACATACATTGTTTGTACTTTGTCGGTCACATACATTGTTTGTTTCTTGTCGGTCACATACATTGTTTGTACCTTGTCGGTCACATACATTGTTTGTACCTTGTCGGTCACATATATTGTTTGTACCTTGTCGGTCACATACATTGTTTGTACCTTGTCGGTCACATACATTGTTTGTACCTTGTCGGTCACATCCCAAGCATGAATACTCAGAAAATAAAATAATACATCCACAGTAAATACAAAATGTTGGATTATTATTTATCCACTTCATCTAGTCGTCACCGGTTTTTTTTCCTTTATTTCACATTCCGTTTATCACTTTATGTTGGTGTGAAATGATATGTTCTTTCTTCTCCTCTTCTGTGTAAAATAGCATGTCCCTTGTTAAACAGATTTGTTTAACAGAAGGCAAGATAATTTAAGTATCGTGTTGGGGTGGCCGTACATTGTCCACGGATAATTACTCACCGCCAGGAAGGCAGGTCTTCCTATGTTCGGAGTTGCACCCAAGGTCAAGAGGAATCGACGTTGACAGGGTACGAACAGGCATGTCTTCCCTGAGAATAGAAAGGTAGAGGACGGAGTCGTGTTCTGGCGAACGGCCAAGATCTCCTTGTCCGCAGCAATTCATCCAGCTCCAGGCTAGCATGAACACAAAGGGCAACGTGACAGAGTCGCGAACGGGCTTCCAAGATGGCGAAAGGTACAAAAATCTCTCACCACATCGTCTGTAATCAGCTGCGACGATCAGCGTGCCGGGTCGAACTAACGACCTCATGCGTCATCAGACACGCGTGGTATTTCATTAGGTGTTTGTTGGGGACCGTACTCTGTTTATAACATCATGATGTGGCAATTTGACCGTAACTCCATAGTCGCGCTTTGGTTGGTCATGTGTAGTTCTCATAATTACTTTTTAGAAAAGCTGAATATCAAACCAATGTTAACAGAATCCAATATTGCTGTCGGAGATGACAGATTAATTTGCGGTCCATGTTGCGTTGGTCGAATTATCCTTGTCGAGACAAGTCCAAAAAAATATAGTACATCACATATTTTGAAAAATCCTTTTCTATATATGCCTCTAAACTCCAATATCGCGTGGAGAATGAGTGGGTAAACAGTTGTTGGGTCATCTTGTTCTTAAAACTTTTGAAAAGATAACAACAAAAACATAGTACTTCACATAATTCAATGAATTCTTAATATATGCCCATAAAATCCAATAGTCAATTCAGACTGCGCGAGTAATCAACAGTTCTAAAGTCAAATTAAAATCAGCCTTGAAAAGACATATCCGACGATACTTCATGTGGTATAACTGTATAAATAAGTTTTGAAAGTAGAGAAAATTATTGCCATGACTTTTATTTATTAACATTAGTAAATCGTCCTCTCGATTGCTGGAATTTACCGAATTGGTGGTCCTCTGCACCAAGTTAAGCATTTTATGCCCATTGTAGACAATCGTTAACATGTTGTACGGGAAGCTTATATTTGACCGGCACTGTACTCTGCGAGGCTCGATGCCCGATGACATTCCCATTGGGTAACTGATTTGTAAACCACACTACTGCGCTACGTTACGACTCGTTCATATTACTGACCACCGAGCACAAAGACTACAGCTTATTGGTTGAGACAACTAAACAAGTTCTTTGCCAGCCCAAGTACGGCACGAATGAAAACATTCATGATTTGCAACACCAGAAATTATAAATTAATTTGGGAATAAAAGGGTTAGATATCTGACCGCCCACTTTCCACGAAGACACTTTTTTTAACTGCAGCCTGTGTATTTTCAGAAGGGTGCATCATCCGCAAATGTAATTTAAGACAGAACCAATATGGCGGATGCGTTAGTTGAATGACTGCACTGTAAAAGTATATTAACGTGAAACTTCTGCGATTTTAGATAGAAATTCGGGACATTTTCAAAGTTTTTAAGGGACTGTCGGGCGATTTTGGGGGTATGTTAAGCCACTTATGAGAAATTAAGGAAAATTTGAACAGATAACAAGTTATCGGACGACTGGCGTCATCCAAATGTAATGGTAAAGTGCCGTAACTGCGAGATCACTCTAATTAAGAGCACGTATAGTGACGCTGTTCAAGATGGTGGAGGCGCCTACTTCAGTTCAATCATCATTTTCAAGGAGACAGGAATTAGTACCTACAATATAAAATACATAATCACATGACTATGGAAATTGTGGCGGCGTATCACTTCCGATCCAAAACACCACAACTCCCCATCTCAATCTCCGCTACTCCTACCATAGGAGCAACAGGATGTGGAAGGGATGGAACTATATTACTCCAAAAACTTAAAAAAAAACAGGAAAAGGAAATTAAGAGGATAGTTTTACTTTCCAAGGTAAGTAGAGTGCTACTGTAAAACGAACAAATTTATTGTTTCAACTATAACTGTGACTGTAAAAATATAATTTTCATAAATGTCACCTAAACAACTCTTTAAAGATATATATAAAAGCATATAACAATAATAGAATTGCCATAAAAGAGTACAAAGTTAATCATACATTAGTTTTACCAAATTTAACTTAACCTAACGGAAGAGCTCCCCGAGAGGTGAATGCAATTAATTTTATATAATTTTCCTTCAGTGCCATTCTTATGCCAACCAAGCTCACTCGCAGCATCCGTCCTCATCAGTCCTGGAGCTAAGTATACTCCCCTCACCGAATACCCAGAAGTGTAGTGGTCACTGATGTTCGCTAGTATCATTCACTTCACAGACCAGAAGCCGAGAATATTATCCTCACCTTACCCCCGAGGGAGTAGGTAGTGCTTCTTCACATTACCACTCACAACCAGGATACAGTCGGAAATATTCTCGCCGTCAGACATCTTGCGATGCTGGCAGCACTCGCCTGATCACACTCAGTCTCTCTCTCTCTCTCTCTCTCTCTCAGTCCACGACACAACTCAAACATAAGCTACGCTTGCCACTTCCTGTACCGCTATTTCACTATTACTTCCCCGTACAAGTCTCTTATCAACTCGTGCCCCAGATTTCCTTCCTTTTACAGAAGCCTTTGTGTATATCTTCAAAATGTATCATACCCCTGTATTCTCTGAAGACAACGTCTCCATAAGCGCGACTTAATCAAAGTCCAGGAAGTGTTATAAAGTACCCCCAAATTCTCGGTGAAAGACTAAGTCCCGTATCTCACCCAAGAAAGTTAGAGTCCCAGCACATACATTTACTTATGTAGTCTCGCGCATGGCATCACCACTGCTGCGAAGCATAGTTTCCTTCTAGGGTCGTCATGGCATCTCCCCTCAAGGCGATATCTCGGCGCGGTCTCCCTGCTATATACTCATCACCGCTCCCTCCCCGCGACCCTCGCGTCAATACAAGCTCCGCCCTGTCAGTGAACCTAGAGAACTCTACTGTGCATTACTCCACATTTTTTCATCGGTATTAAATCACAATTTATTACAGGAATGATGTAGGGAACAGCAAATATCGTTTAAATGAACAAGGACTTTTCGTAGTGGCGGAACAAAACCCCTAGACTTCTTTAGGCAGCAACCCGCACAGCGTCTCCGTTTGGCAAGTAATGGATTGTTCAGGGCGAAGCACCCTCTCAGTTGTATTTCTTCGTTCAGCAACACAGGAGACAAGGCGTTATAGAAATTCTCGTAGCCCAGTTCAAATGCTGTGAACGCGAGAAACACATGTTATAAAAATTAATTCAGCAGAAGAAAATTTCTACCCGATTTTATAGTAATCGGTTGAGTAGTGAATGAGATATGATGTGTAATAATAAATTATAGCTATTTATGTTTTTCCATTTTTATGATCAGATTCACGTCAATATTACCTAATGATAGAAATATTTCAGAGATATATAATGAGCTGACTATAGAAGATTTTTGTAGCAGAAGCACCTGGGTACCAATGCTTCAATTTTATTATTTAAATTATGCAAAGAAGTAAGTGTTGTGAGTACATCACCAAGAATTCAAATAGTTACTTTCTTAAATTTGTTTTCGATTTACCTGATAACGTTGCGTCATTTTTAAAACGACGTAAATACCTTATCTGGCTGTGTTAATGGCATCAGGTAAATGTTTGTTTATTGATTTGGCTTATAAGTGAACTTCAGTCGCTTCATTATCGTTGATTGTAAACAACGGAGTATGTAAACATGTACGATATGGTGTGAGGGTACGTACGTTGAGTTAAGATTAGTTCTACTTATTAAAGGAAGAAAACGAAATGTTTTATAAGGGAGTTTGGCACAGGAAAAAAAATCCGCCGCTAGGTGCGCTGGTGTTCCAAATAGCTCGCTTTTAACTTGACTGTAAATTTAAAAATTCTATATTGTTTTGGGTAAAATTTAGTGTTTGAATCTAATTGTGGTATATACTTGCGCCAGAAAAAAATTTGAGCAATAACGCCATTCTGTATTTATTATTCACGCCATCCAATGGTTTTACAAGAACATACAGTAAAAATAAAACTGCGATTAACATTGGAAGTTCATAAACAAGCTTAAGTCAATAGGAAATCGTTACGAATTTAAGCGCGGGAAAAATATAACTATCATCAAAAGGAACTTTTACTTTTCTCCTTTCGCTTAAGGAAACTGTGCAGGAAAGTCCTAAAAATTATTTTTTTAACCATTTCGCTATTGTATTTTTCGATTTAGTTGCGATATTAAAATAAAGTATTTGTTTAAGCCTACGTTTTGCTAAATCCAATTTACGACAGAATATTTAATCATATGCGATTATATTTCAATATATTTCCACACTAGAGCGAAGAACAAAGGTTATACTTTAGGCTACGTAGAGCCTAACACAATACCACTCCGACGATTTTACATAAACATATTTATTACATGAAAATTACTTGTCCTATTTACTTATATACAAAATGGAAAAATCCTGTACACGTGGGATACCAGTGCTACCTGGCGGCGAAAAATGTTAGTTGCCAAAATAAAAGCATTGAGCTTCCCAACCTACGTAGAATAAACCTTAGTATTTTTTTCGTAGCAGTAATGTTATTGGCGCTTTTTCTACTCTGTTAAAGATGAGTTGATGGCGTTCAAACCTAAGAGCGGGTATGGTTATGCGCCACCCTGCGTGACTGGCGTTACGGACGTCAAGGGTTCCAGCAATATACTAAAGATGAGGAAGACCAGTTTTCTTACACTGCGCAGTCCCGTACATATACTGACTCACCCATCGCCAAAACAACTCTTAAATTCACGTGGTCAACAGAGATACATGTCTTTGCTAAAGTTTAAATGTTCATCAAACCCACGCTTTTTTATGGAGAGAATAATTTTTACAACTTGAATGAAGTGCATAAACAACTCAAAGCGCTTATTTACGTATAGTCCATTCACGGTTACTTCCAACTTTTTTTAAATCCTGCCAAAGTTCTACTTCTATCATGTTCCTTCGTCTCATGCAAACAAAGCTTAACAGAGTCTAGAAAATTACATTAATGAGATAGAGCACCGTATTCACGCGCATGTAGTGTAATAATATTTTGCATAAGAAGTGTTTCTTACTAGGGATTACAGACAAACATTTTTTCTCTGTTTTTTAATTCATCTTAATTATGTGAGAAATATAATACTTTATAGATAAAATATAAATCAACGTTAAATTTAATGAAAAATGATGTCCTTTTATGTTAACGAAATAATAAAACGCTTGTGAAAGGTGACATATTTAGGAAGCAACCAAACACGTCATATATGGGGTGATTTTTCTAAGGTTTCATTCAAAAAGTGTGAAGAAACCGCGAAGAGACCATAAACTGTGTTCTAACCGCAAATGATATCCACGTGGTTTTGATACTGCTGTTGGCAAAAGTGCAGTCCAGTTTTGAACACGGAGACTGGTTACTGCGTAAATTTTATGTGCACTCTACCCCCATATTCCCTCTACACTCTACGATTCGAGCCCAGCTGACTGCACTGGACTCGGTTCCTCTCAAGTGATATCCCATCTCCATCCCAGGAATATGCCAGATCATTTCCTCATTACCTGTCTTCCCAATCACTCACAGCATAGAATGAAAACCTGGTAAGCTTTCGTTTAGGAGAGGAAGTATATTTTACAATTATTTTTTTTATTTCGGTCAGAAAACATTTTAGTTAGTCAGAAGCTAGTGACTGAGGTGTACAGTTTAATAAATTGAAACCCAGTCCCTAAGGGCACTATAATTCGTTGGAAGTCAATAGCAATCATCGTTTAATCAATCCACATCTTCCACTTTGTTAACCACTAAGATATTCTGGATTCCATATGAGCATTTTGTTTTCCAACTATCCGTAGTTATATTTCAGCGGTATGGGGAGATTTTCGCTGTTTTAGCTTCAAAGTGTGTAATGGAGAAAACGTGGGCTTGGACATTGAAGTAGTAACTGTAAATCCTATAGTTTTATTGCCGGAAAATATTTTTCAAATTTCATTACAGTCCAATGTACATTGTTCACGTAATTATTTTTTTAAATATGTACTTTGAAAATGCAGTATGTATATCCAACAATGTTGGGGCCACTGTGGCTGAACGGTTAGCCTGCTCGCCTCCAACCGAGGTGAACTGGGTTCAATCCCCTGCCGGGTCACCGGCCGGGAATCGCATGTGGGAATCGTGCCTGAAGTAGGTTTTCTCGGGGATCTCCCGTTTCCCCTACCCTTTCATTCCGGCGGCGCTCCATACTCACCTCAATCACCCTCATCGACTCTCAAAACCTCGCTTTTATAAGCTGCCCAAATTTCATGACTCACTGCAACAATGTTGAAGAGTTTCGAAATAATGTTTTAACAAAATGACGAAATGTCTTCTGGACTTTCGGATAAAAACATACTGCGAATTTATACAGAGTTCACGTTCGAAAAATGTATTTCAGACACAATGCAAAGCACTTCAAAGTTAGACATTCAGGCACTTTAATAATACAGATGTGTGTAAAGTGAAGTTGGCAGAGGTATGCACTGCAAAGCTGAGAGGTACAAACTCTGTCTCCCCTAGACCATAGCCTATTATCCTTTACGTGGGTTACGCTTTACGACGTAGCAGTAATGAAGCGAGAAGTATTTTCTGTCGATGTTTCCGAGAAGCTCGTTGGTTCGTGCATCTCATGAGAGTTCTATGTGAAGTCGTCTGCTAGAGATAGAACAGTTAGGGACTTTTTTGCTGGCAGCTGTAAAAGAGACTATTAGAGGGCTATAAAAGCTTGTTGCAGCCTCGCCGGTCGTAGTGGTGCAAGCCATTTCGCTTGTATCATAGAACCAGGTCGGTGTTAGTGCTCGTACCGTACCCAAGGGGGCACTTCTCTCTAAGAGACAGAGGAAATTGGTGAGTTCAATGACCTGCGAGACAGCCATTAACCTGTGTGCATTCAGTTCGATGTAATATTTTTTATTATCAGCGGCCATAGTGAGTAGCCACCTTACTCTTCCGTTGAGTTGTTTATAATGCGGTTCAGTATTTTATTCGTCTAATGTCTCCCTGGCTGTGCCAAGTAAGTTGGGGACGTGTTGTGATGCCAAGCTTAAATTCGTTTAGTCTGAATTTACCTAGCCTAATACGTAGTTAAGCTAGACAGTCATTTGTCCTGACGGAAATTTTGCTTATGGATGTTTATTCTCATGTCTCATGGCCTAACAGGCGTTAAGTTTACCGGCTATTCAGTCAACCAAGCATTTAGCCTCAAATGTTTATTTGTGCGGGCGTTTTACCTGAAATGCGTTTTATCAAAATAAGTGTAAGAGACGTTCAACATATCAGGCATTTAGCTAATTTGGCATTTCACGCTAAAGGCATGCGGATAAAAACATTTAGCAGACCTTTTATTCAGCCTAACAGGTGTTCTATCTTTCATTTATTTCTTCTATTTGTGTTACGGCTCACATTTTATGTGACTAAATTTCAGGTTGTAACTATAGTTTTGAATAATCTTAATAATTGCACACTGTTGTTGAAGTCGCGCCTTTCACCAGATCAATAAGCAAGTTTTTCTAGTATCTAGTCGCTACGCAATAACTGACTGGAGACGAACCTGCAAAAGCTACTAGGACCAATAACATAATGGCTCGCCTGGTCTGGTGCGAGGGCCCCGTATACAGTACATCGCATTCCAGTCAGCGGGCTCCAAAACCAAGTGTACCCACGTTTCTGCATTTGTATGCTTATACAGGTCTGCATAGAGTTGGTTCACTAAATAAGATAGGAACGCCCACCAAAATAAAAGTCTCAGGAGGAAATAAACTTAACATGACAACTGCAAAACTGCCAAAATATTTATAAAAATATATAAAAATATATTTTAATGAACGCATATATGTATAAGTATGGTATAAACAGAAAAAAATTACAATATCATAAAAGTATTTATTTATTATTTTATTTGATATTGTAATTTTTGTATTAGTTATCCTCTAGTGGAAGCTACTGTATTAGTGGGAAGATATTTGCACCATCTTCACTGTCTAACAAGTGATTCAGTCGCTATGTGGTTAAGCGATTGTTTGCGTGAATGAGTTACATGGCCTGTGAAACGCTAAGAGTGAATTTGGCCTGCGTGCGTAATGAAGTAATGCATCTAAGCACAAAACAGTGAAATGGTGCGCACTATTCTCGTCGTTCTGTATGCTGCAGCGGGAATCAAGCGATGATCCTATAACTTTGTTTGTTGAAAGTCTGTTGTAAATTGCATTGCATTTGTCTTTCCTTTTTTTTTATTTTATCTGGGTCACATCAGATAATAGTAGTCTTAAAAAGCTGTTTTAAGCTACTGTGCTGAGAGCCTCCAAAATGGTGTTTCTGGTGTGAATGCTTTCCTAATCATTTCAAACGCTAGGTATGCGGGCTTATACTGACTGACGTGTCGAACGCTGACGTAATAACAAAAGAAAGACAAAAGATGAAGTGACGGTAGTAGTAAGGCAGCACGTCTTGCTCGCATTATGAAGGTTGTAGGTTCGATCCTTAATAGTTCCACTGGTGGTAGGGTTCTCCCAGTTAGTGTCACAGACAAATTCTTGAGTAGTTTTTTACATAGAACATTTCTAATTCTCCAGCCATAACATTAATTTGCCTATTACTTCACGTACGCATAAAATAGATAAATATCATTACTGCTAGTCCCATGTTCAAGTATTTAACACAGATTTCAAGTATTTCCTTTTTTCTGAATATATGCAAAAAAATCAGACAGTTATAATTAAGGGTGGTCAGAAATAACCACCAATACAAAAAGTTTTCTTTCTGTGTATAACATGCCAGTACACAGAATTGTATGCTATCTTTGCAATAAAGCTGCAAAAACTTGTATAATTGGTTGTGTAGTATAAGCTGAGAAAAAATAATTTCAAATAAATAACAAACCATTATGAAGATTTCTTTTCAACATTGGAAGTTAAGAAACACTACAAGGGTCAAACGGACTGTCACTTTTTGCAAATGACCGTTGATATTCGCTTAATGTACATAGTGATTATGAAGGTAACGGCATCCAGAAATGTAATGTATTGAAACTATCAAGCCAGACAACGTAATCTCAAAGTCGTAAAGCAGTTAGGACGTCATATTCATCAATAAAATCCCGCTTGGTATAAAAAATACATAAAAACCAAGTGCCAACTAACATTTTTCCTGCGTCGTAAAGATAGACAAAAAGGGTGTAAATCACGTTACCACGTGATTTACAATAATCATCATCCTCTACGGATAAAGGCGAAAATAAAACAACGCATAATGGAAACGTACGTTCACCAAGAGATATTGAATTAGGTTGATGGAACCGGTAGAATATTTATGTGGCGTGTGAATCATTACACAGCCCAATATACGTGGGTCTAAGTTTTGCTTTTATTTATTTTACAGCGCCATTTTATTTAACGTCCCCGTCACAGCATGTCGCCTTTAAACGACTGCCGTACTGTTTACTACGTTTTCGTTATGTTTACAACGTTTTAGTTTCGTTTTCATTAAAATTGGATGTCAATATTTATCTGCTACTCGCCGTTAATTTTCTGTTTTCTGGAGTACAAATTTTTCGTTGTTGTTTTTTTTTTTTTATCGTGCAGATGCTCTTTCTACTTGTATGTAAATAATCGTACTGAAAGTAAATGTGTGAGTATGAGTTTTTCTGCGTCGCATGGGAGATAATACTTCCAAAATTGTAGTGCCATCGAGCTATCACCACTCCGGCCTTTTCATCAAATGAATGTAACACTTAAGCGTGCACAGCCACAGAGGACCTTGAGAAATAAAAATTACGCTATTTCTGTGCATGAGCTTTTCGCGGTTAATTGAGAACTTTTGAATGCACTCCTTTCTGCGCCCTTTTGTTACCTCCACTATACGTAAGATTAACATTGTCATTAACCGGGTCACTTTATTCGATGCTGAAACGCCAGTTATTAGTGTCATGTGTTTAGAACAAGAATCTATTAAATATTTTCAGCATCCACAAACTTAAACATCGCACAATTAATACGCATTTAAGACATCTATTTACCTTTTCTTTATCGTTGTAAACTTAACCGGGAGCGTACCAGAAGTTATGCTCGTTAAGTTGCATACAGTTCCACGCAGAGACTATTTTGTTAAGTTGATTTGAAAAGTGCGGAATAGACCGGTAACCACCTACAGTCGCATATTATAAACAAGAGAACAAATATATATTTTTTTAAAATTTCTTCCACGGTATTTGAGACATTAGTATTAAATTTCTTGCACCATCACTAAAATAATTTGTTAGCAAACCAACAAACAATATCAACAATTATGATACATGTTTTAATTTTTCCGTCTTAAGAGGTTTTAAACGGTGCGTAAAAACTGAAAAAAGTGCTTATACCTTACCATAAGTCAAAGAATATCGGGAGATAGTGCTTTCTAAATGCAAGGAAACAGTTCAGTGTTTCGTTTCCTTATACAGTGAGCAGAATTCCGTACAACTTTCCGTTGTTTTGAAGGCCTTGTAGAGGGGCGATTTGCAATCAAAGACTATACAAGCCCATATTTGCAGTGTTTCAGTATTTGCAGATTGTACTGATCATTTATTTGACAGTTATTGTTCCGTTACTGCTAACGAGCACTGACGATCACTGGTTCTCGTTTACTAGCGCCACGGGGTAACACCCAGAGTGAGGCTATAACCATCACTGAAAGCTGAATGATTCTTGCAAGGTGGATGAATGATTAAGTCCAACGTTTTGAATATATCCCATTGCTGCACTATTTCGTCACATAAAACCAAGTCTGAGACATGAAACAAACGCGAAAAACGAGCCAAGAGCCACTTGTCAAAATATGTAACATGTGGAAACCTTTAAGTAAAAAAGAAGTCAAATTATATCATAAAACGAATGTAAAACAACGATCGCATGATGACAATATCCTTTAAGAACATTTCTTAGGTGGGTGGCTAATCAGGACAGAGCTTGACTGCCATTGGCTGTGCAAGAAGAGGTCTGGGCAATATATAGGCTACCTTATGTTTCCAGTTTTCCCTGACATTCTTGGTGCAGTTCTGCTGTTGAGCATACGCTCCCCCTTGTGGGCGAGCAACTTGTCACACTGGGGGTGGCCGGGTATGCCCGGCCGTGTCTGCATTATATCAAGGAAGGCCGGCCCGATTGCCGACCACACACCCCCAAGAACCGGCGGGGTGGCTCGACCACTCTTACCCTGTGTGGCCTATTGGCAGCTTGTCTGCCAGGCACATTAGGGTATTTTTGCACGTACAATTGTCACGGCCATTACAAATAGGAAGGACGTAAGGCCACAGACGGCCAGGTAGTCCAAATAAAAATAAAGGTAAAATAAAGTTTTTCTAACGGAGGTCTGAAGCTCCTGACAGTAATCCTTGGTTATAAGCTCCAGTTTTCACTTTTAGTTCGCCTGATGACGAGAGCAGATGTCAGCTCCCAAAACATCGCGACAAGGTTGTCTAAGAAAACCTACTGCGTTCTTCTGTGTCGTCATAGTTGTGTCTTCAAGTCTCGTGCGAAATTTTGTCTTCATCTCGGTGTTCGTCTGTGCTGTCTTAGTTATCTTGTCCTTGGTTTTTTCACTTTTTTCCGTTTGGTTGAAATTAATTTGTTCGTCTGGGTCGGCATCGTTGTGTTGTCAGGGGCGGAGGCGGAACCCTCTTATCGCATACAGTTTTATCGACGTTTGGAGTTACGAACCTTCGATACTTTTTTATTGAACCGTATTGCCTAATTAACAAAAATGACCCTCTTCTTGCAACTGCCCAGGACACACCGTTTTCGTGTAAAACGCACACAGATCTTCATCTGTAACACGACAGCGCCTAGAACATAGGCAATACTACCTACATGCGTGCACGTATGCTGCTGTGCCCATTGCAAAGGCGATGGTGGAGGAATTTTTTAACGCTCGCTGTAAGCAGCATGCACGATACATTAATAAGCTTGCAGTACTGAAACTGCATGTTTGTTTCTTGCGAAAGTCAGAATGTGAGTCCCTGCAGGAAGTGTTGGTAATGCCTACGCGCCTGCAAATGTGCCGCTGCCGCAGAAAGTTCCATGTGCCTTTTAAGCGAAAACGGTCGGTCCTGGGCAGTTGCAACAAGAGAACAAGTTTTGTTAATTGTGTATTATTGCTAAATAAACCAGCATCAATTCCTGTTGGTGAAAAATTTGCTTGTCAAGAGAAGGCTACCCCTGTTATTTTCGTTACAAGTGGCTGTAATAATGAGAATCTGCTCTTGAGTTGAAGATCCCAATATCTTAAACCAATTTTTGGATAATTGTATTTTAATATCAATTTGTTTCATTTTTTCCAAAAAATACAGTTTAAAATCTCGGTTTTCAAGGGCTTATATTTCCCTTAATTTTCAATTTAAGCAGAAAGAGTCCTATTTGTTTTCCATTTCATTTTTCATTACGAATCACGTCACGAAGTCGGTCGGTTGAATTCCTCCCATTCTGTATATCTGAAGTAGAGCTCTTCTCACGACTCTCATTTTTTCAATAATGAAGCAGCAAGAGGTGCAGCTATTTGCAAAGTTTGTCTAATCACTGAAATTTGTTGCGGAGTTACCAGCAGTGCGCCCATTTTCCGGCTACTGGGTGGATCTGAAGTCATTTGCCGACACATGAGGGAGAAAGAGGGGGCAGCTGTCACCCAAACGTTACCTTTTTTTGCGTTCAGTATGCTGATAACGCTCGCTTAAGGCAGGTACGCACCACGCAGTTCTGCCCGTGAGGCATTTGACAGCAACTCACTGCCTAGAAGACATCAGATAGCCCAAGTTCCACGTAAGAATTTTTTTCCTACCGAAACAAGACTATTACCGACGTATTCACTTTTAATTTTTTTGTAGGCGTGTAATAAAGTTGTGACGAAATTCCTGTCACGCTAGGGTAAAGTAATTTACACAGTAGCGTAGCCCAAAATATACTCATGTTTAGTCCTCAAAGTGTCAACGCTTGCAAAGTAAACAGAAGCAAATTTAATATTTAAACGATACGTGTTTATTGAACATATAGTACTCGACAATACTTTTAAATAAGTACCTGCCAACTTTACAGGGATTGAAAGATCAAGTTTAATATATGTTGCATTTTATGCAAGGTAAATAAGCCACTTATAACCAACTAGAAATTAGCACTTCCACATTACAGTTAAACAAAAGTTTTAAATACCTGTTGCAAATTTAAAATTCTGAGGGGATTATTTCAGAATTTCACATTTTGTATGTTAGTTGGAAGTCAAATGTCAGCATGTAGGAAATTCCTCTATCTTAACAGCCATGCCTATTAAGCCGGCAGCCGCAAGCCGGTAGCCGCAAACTTTAAATGAGGAATCAATGTTAAACGAAATTCCTTCTCATTGCGTCAATTTTAAAGATAATTATTTTTAATGAAAAACATTTTGATGTGACTTTTTCCCTTAATATTGCTATATAAAATTATTTATGAACAAAAAATGTTTTAATCATCTTTTTTTGTTATATGTACATTTCAGTATTTTTAGAAAAAAATATATTAAACAAAACAATTTGCAACATGTCTTCACATAGCAACATTCAATAAGAAATTTTACCTAGAATACTGTTTTATTTGAAATAGTTATCTTTAAAACTGATGTAATGATAAGGAATTTTGTCTAACATTGATTCCCCATTTGAAGTTCGCGGCTCCCGGCAGGTAGGGCCGTTAAGAAGGTGGCTTCTGAATACATGTGCATCTATTATTACCACAAATGTTTGCCGAATATAAACGAGCGTTGTGATCCATAACAGAAAAATTACACCCACTGAAAAAACAAACGTACTGACATAGAAAATATCCTTCAGAAGAACAAAGCTGCTGTTCTCCACTAACTGGAGTACCAACTGCTGCCTCATCACGTTTCAAAGTTCGGTTCAGGTTTATTCTTCTCATTACCTTTCTTCTCATCTTCATCATTGTATTCCTTATCTTCTTTATTTCCTTCTTTCTTCTTTGTTGTCTTCCTTTTTCTCTTCTCTGTTACCACCTTTATATTTGTCCACTTCCATATTTCCATCATTGTATTTATTCTCAGCTTCAATTCAACGTGCCCTAGCAGCGATGCTGAGTACAGCAGTTGTGACTTTCTCAAGCTGCTCCTGTTTTTTCCCTTCCAATGGAGGAAGGTACGTACACAAGGACAGAAGAGCATTTGACAAGAATTCTAGTTTCGGCATTTTTTACTGTGCATTAATGGCGTATTTACGGTAAAACAGTGATACGCTTTCTTAATTGTCTGTGGCTGGATGGAGCATTTACCTTGGTTTCACTGTAAGTGTTTAATTTTAATATTAATATAAAAAGTGGTTGATAGTGAGCCAACTACGCCAAAGTGTAGGTCCGTATATTTCCACCTGCTGCACAAATTTGTTGTTTTGCCCTTAACTTTGTTCGCTTCACTCGTCGCCAAGGAAGCATACTGCCTTTCGCCCTAGGCTCACGAACCATTTCCTACATTCCTCGACCAAGAGTTTCGTTCGCTCTGTTCTGTTTCCTCCGTCACTCTTCCACAATGCTAGTGATGGTCCGTGTGCACGGAGATGTACCCCAAACAGCTCGGCGACTAATTAGAGAGGCTTATTCTAAATTATTTCTTTCCTTTCTCATTCGTACCACTTTCCCCATCCTTCTATTTCGTCGCCCACTTTAAATATTAAATTTTATTCACATGGCAGTGAAAGTTCTTTATAAGTTATGGTTTGTTGAAGACCCTTCCCAGTGGGATTATATTTTACACGCATTTAACCAAAAATAGTGTTTCGAAATATCTCCCGTTGGAAGTATGGGAAGGGGAGTGGAGTAACTGAGTGTTTGTTTGGAGATTTCAACATAATTTTCTCTCTGTAAAGCTGAATCAGAGATTTTAATTTCACTAAATATTTTGTTAATGAACTGCTTCTGACAGGCAAATCTGTGGACTGTTATGAGATCCAGTTACTCAAATTAATTAATAGCCAGTATAAACTACGTTACGTCGGTGGAATCCAATCATTACAATAATGAGTGACAAAGTTCAGTGATTTCAGTGAATTAGTTTTCGCTCATTAGTTGTCAGTATAACTTAATTACAA
The DNA here is from genome assembly GCA_002778355.1 of Clitarchus hookeri. Classification (NCBI taxonomy): domain Eukaryota; kingdom Metazoa; phylum Arthropoda; class Insecta; order Phasmatodea; family Phasmatidae; genus Clitarchus; species Clitarchus hookeri. The sequence goes on from NQII01004653.1 coordinate 128,113, forward strand.
AAAAAATTTATAATTCTAGGGTGTTCTATTTGCATGGGTAAAGTAATCATTTATTTACTTCCTTATACGACAAGGCTACTGTGACGATGAACACCAGTAGTTTCCCTGCAAAAAAATCTAAGCTAAGACAAAAAGTGCCGTCTATTCGCGGTTTCTTCACACTTTTTAAATCAAATTTATGAAAAAACACCCCATGTATGACTGGTTTTGTTGCTTCCTAAATATTCCGGATATCACAAGTGCATTATGATTGTGTTAATATAAAATTACCTTGCTTTTGGTTAAATTGAAATTTACTTATATTTTACCTACAAATTGCAAGATTTCATTTATAGTTAACACAAATAAAAACAGAGAGAATATATGTGTGTTCGTAATGCCTTGTAATAATTAGTTCTATGGGAAATATTATTACACTGACTGTGTAAGAAAGTGGTGCGTCCTCCCTTTGCTGTAATTTTCTACGCCTAGTTAAGCTTTGTTTCCATGAAGCGGAGGAATATCCTAAAAGTATATTTTTAGCAGGGCTACAGAAAAGTTGGAAGTAACCGTGAATGGACTACAGTTTCCAAACCAAATATGGGAAATTAAAATAACTTGAAAAATATCCTGGCTTAAGATATTTTCGGGATAAATCACTAAATTTTACAGCGTGACATAAAAATTATTTTTATTAGAACTGCAGGGTTTTCGTTATACATTACGACTACAACAGCTGTTTAAGGTGTCAGAAAATATCTTAAGGTATGCAGACACCTTACATTTCAAAATCTTAACCTGAATGATTATAGTTAAGTGAGCACTTTTGAAAGTCCTCTCATTTGGAAAAATTGTCAATAAATATGTCTGTTTTTAGTCTTTGACGTTAACTTCCGGGTGTGGTGGAAAATACACACTTTTTAAAAACTTACATGGCAATATTACTTTAAAAGCTGGTTAAAGGATCAAAAATGGCTGAAAATAAAGAGTTTCTAAGACCTCAAAAGTCCTCACTTTACCGTGAACAGCCTATAGTTGTGTGTAGTCGATCCATTGTGATCCTCTACATGGCTGCTGCCTTCAAGAGAAGAAATTTAATATAATCTGGCTTGCGCTTGTTCAGTCTGGGTTTCGTATTGGCTCAGAGTCTTTTAGGTAGTAAAAATTAAATTGCGGTCCATTAACAGAAGCAGCACAAAAATTCGAGTGTTTAAACAAGCAGTTTTATATATTTTACGTTATTATATTTCAGTGGAAAAATCGGAGACGAGAATTGTATGATGGATAGGGTATCGAGACTTGTGCCAATGAAAACTGACAACGTGCACAGGATGGAGCTGAATTCGTACGACAATCTTCATGAAATAATTCCGTATACAAAATCAAGTGTGAAATAAATTAGACTACATAAAAGCAAACCCTCATTAATACCACCCAAATAATGAAAATAACAGTGGTAGCCACCATATTATTGAACGCAGTATTTTTGCCGTCGTCATTTACGAACGTTTCAAGGCGGTTTATTGAGGAGGATGACCTAACTAACAAAAATGCTCATCTTGCTACAACTGCCCAAGACGTGCTGGTTTTTTTTTTTTTTTTTTTTTTTACTCACACAAAACTTTCTGTGGAACGATACAGTTCCAGGTGCGTAAACAACACATATACTGTATATCCTGCAGGGAATCACATACCAACTGTCACTGGAAACAAATAGGCAGCTTCAGTATTGTAGGCTTATTGATGTATGGTACATGTTGTTTACATATAGGGGTAGAACTGCCAACGTAGTACGCACTGTATCACTGCAGCCACAGCTTTCTGTAGTTTTTACACATAAACTGTGAGTTCTGGGCAGTTGCAACCAGAAGATAGTTTTTTATTAATTACATCATACTACCCTCAATAAACGAGCATCAAACGTTCATAATTCATAACGTTGGTAAAGGTGTATGCGATAAGAGGGTGTCACTCCCCACCCCCGGTATTTTCATTACGGTGAAGTTATTAATAAGAGTTTGCTCATACGTTGGAGATAAGGATAACATAAACATATATTCGGAGAATTTTAATTTAATTTAGTTTGTGATATTTTGCAAAACTACAGTTTAAACCTTAATTTTCAAGGGTTCATGTCTCCCTTAATATTCAGTTTACGTGGAAAGTGCCCCGTATATTTCCCACTTGATTTTGTATAAGAAATCACCTCACGAAGTTTGTTGGTAGAGTTCAGCCCCATCCTCTACATGTCGCTATTTAATTAAAGGCTTGTACGTTAGCCAGGATCAGCAACAAGGTAAATAAGGAAAGGTATCCGCCCTAATAAACGCCGTAAAAGGGGGAGAGGGGGGTTACCATGGCCCTGAAAAGGAGCCATCGTTTGGAGACCTGCCAGTCGCTGAATGCGCCCTCTACTTGGTTTGAAGCCCTGTTCAGTCTTCTCGGCCTGCTCCTGACGTGTTGTCGCCGAGGTTTTGATTATCGCCGAAAAGTAAGCTGGACCCACATTTCTTAGTGATTCAACAAACCAGCTTATAATTTATTACTTTATTGATTGACTATTTATTTTCAATGATCGCAGATTTGATTGTGGCTTCCTGTTTATGTGAAAGTTACGAAGATGTGTACACAACGGGGCAGGTACGTAGTAATCTGTTAGCTAGTAAAGATCACCAAACACAGGGCAAGGAACTTAGTCTATTGATCTTGATCCTTTAGGGATGTGGAATACTTTAGTGTTCTCACTTTTACGTTACTTTTACTATACAAACACAGGTTAGTTCGCCACCCTAAAAACTGTTCATGGCATAAAATATGTATTAACGCTTTATAATAAAACATCGTGCACAAGAATATACTATATATCGAGCTAGTTTTGACATTGAAATAGATTAGGCGACTCACATTTGGGGTGTCGTCGGTTTGACCTCGATACAATGCACTGGAGATGGTATTTCCCGTGGTTTTCCGTGGCAATTGTAGGCTAGTTCTAGTGCATTATTTTCAGTATTTAGTTTAAAATGTTCGTGCTCATTAATATTCATTAAACGTGATGTGGAATTCAACCAATGAAACTGGACAGAACATTAATTGCGTCTAAGTGCAAAAAAAAAAGTATTTTGTGTATGTTAGTACGTATTTTGTATTTTTTGTGGTTTGATGTTAAATACTGCTGTCGCTAAAATGCAAAAAATTGGAAATAATTTACTTAAACTAATGAAAGGATCTATTGGAATTTTTAATTTGGGTGGATATTTTGCCAGACAAATTTCAAAATTGTGCCTAATAAACATGATTGGCTTCAATTGAAAATAAATATTGGATCCTTCAGAACATTACAAAGAAATTGTATGGAAATTTGTGTGTCCAAAACCAAATTTTATCAATTTTATATTAAAATAAAAAGTTAAACTAGCCATAAGTCAGGCTCTTATCGCAGATGTACAAAGTGTCAGATTTCAAGGAACGTGCTAAAAAAAAAAGTCCCTATGACCTCATGAAACACTAAATTTAAAATTACAGTAAAAATTGCGTAAAAAAAGTAACTAAAATAAAGTTAATATAAATCTTCCATTAGTGTAATTTCATGACACCTAAGAAAAGCTCACAACATAAATTCAAATTAGGCGATATAATGTCCATAAGTATCAAAATAAAATAAAATTTGGTATAGAGACAGTTAGCGAATTTATTTCGTTCGCGGTAAAAATAATTAAAAATATAGCTAGACTCACTTAAAATGAAACCGCATACTCCGCTTAAGCTGAAAAAACGACACGGACTGAATGCGTCTTTGAAACTATGTACAGTTCGTGAGGTCTAAATATTTTTAAGAATGATTTTAAGTTCTTTATTATAAAATAATCTTTACAATAAAATGATATGATATAATTTAGTAACTTTAACTGACCGCTGTATTTTGGTTAGCTGTGAATTTTTCTGGCATTTTTATAATATCCAGATGATGGTTAGTAGTTTGCGGCTTGCGTCTAAATATCCTATATGTACTTTTATCTGTGGTAACTAAACTCATTTCCAGTGTTCATTACTCGATCCTAGTCAAATTTGGAGCTGAATTTAAACATTGTGAAACCAAGCGAAATGTGTGTATGTCATCTTGAAACCCATAGTATTATCTATGCTGTACTGGACAGCATTAGGAAACTCTAAAAATACATAAAATAAATAAATAAATATATATATATATATATATATATATAAACTTATTTGCATGTAGACAAAAATTATTTCCTGTCTAAATGAATTCAAATAGATAGAAAGAGTAGGTTCCAGGACAAGAGCTAGGGAGTGAGGATTTGAGGATACACCACCGGTGTCACTCTCGTTCGGCCGCCATTTTGGTTCTAGAGTGGGATGTTCGGAGCGCTGTTGTTTATTTTTTCGCATAGCTCAAAAAATCCTGTGGAGGGGTACGGGTTCGAACTAGTCAGTATGCAGATGCCTAAGACCACAGCGCTCCGAACAGCCCACTCTAGAACCAAAATGGCGGCATACACAGTGAAACGTGGATATGATATACATATAACCAATTTAGATATGAGATCAGGAAAGGGGAATATGATTAAATAGTTATTGTTTATTAGTTCATTTCATCATATCACATAATTTTCTTGTTATTCTTATTTTTTCTGAATTATAATCTTTGTGATATAAATTCAAATATCATTATTTATATGAAAGTGATTCAAAATTTATGTTACTAATTACAAACAACCTTACTGTAAACAATGCATGGCTTAACATTGCTGAAGTACAGGAACAGTTGTGTTTAATCCTAGCGCCTATTTTTAAATTAATTTTATTAATTCGCACATTATTTTCCTCGTGCACTATGTATTAATATAAGTGGGGGGAGAACAAACTGTAAGACTGAACCCCATTTAATAGTTATAAAGTTGAAGAACTTGTTTACTTCTGATAAACATTCCGACACCACCTTGCGTTATCTACGACGATACAGAGATGAGAAGAATGGTTCGTGAAAGAAATACAGTGTTGACGAGAACCACTGATACGAGGGGTCTCGCACTAATTGAGTCAGTTGTGGCCAGATATGAGTGAACGAGTGAACCAGAAAGATGGATACAGAATAATACGACTAACGCCTATTAAAAACCTGAATAGCAACAAAGTTTGTGATATTCTAGTGGCTATGGCGTTTCTCGGTGGCACAAAGTGCAGATATCGGCAATGCAGGCGCTGGCTGCTGAAGTACTTTACTTAGGCGGCATGGCTGAGGCAGTTCCGCAACAAGATATAATTCACCCTTGATTCGATTTCAGAGTCGTAGGTTTTCATAAACTTGCGACTATTCAAATAAAACTTTCATCAAATAGATGTGACGTGTGTACCCGTCATACATAGAGCCTTTTCTTTTTCTTGTCTGTCGTATTTGTAGTTTTAATGCGTAATTTATCTGTCAGCTTTAGATTTTGTGTATCCCAAACTGTACCTTTCTATTGTAACCATGAAGTTGCTCCTTTATCTACAATCATTTATAGATATCTTTGATTTTCATGTTATGTTTACAAAAGATAAATAGAAAAAAATAATATTATTTGTGGCTTTGGAATAAGGACAGAATGCATAATAATATTTAATGCCGAGCATGTATTTAATATACAAATGAAACAGGACTTAATTACCCATAATTCAACTGCAAAAAGTAATGCCAAAAATATATATCACCTCAAAAAGTTTAAATAAAGGTGTACTATACTATTTTTCACGATAAATTAGTGCTTTATTTGTATAGCATAACATTAATTTACGTTTTTTAGACAAAGGAAAGTTTTACTAGAACTTACAGCGGTGGAGCATGGAAAATGTTTATTTCACCTTATATCTTTTCTTACTAAACATCTAAGCCAAAGTATTAATATTTCATCTGAATAGTTGGAATAATACATGATAAGAATAATTCTCAAAATTTTAGAAGATAAAGTCAGAGGGTATTGACACGACAGTATTAATTGTAACTTTTATTGGTATATTTATTATTTTGAAAAATATTTTTACAGGTAGTGTTGCAATTAGAGTTCAAAGTTTACTTACTCGTTTGTATAATTCAAGGAGTAAGTTTTTACGTCTCAAAATATTTTGACATCTTTCTGATACGAGGACGGCAATAAATATTTAGTGGTTTCTGTAGACTCATGTGAATTTCGCTGTTTGTTGGTCATCAAATAATTTGTTTCGAAATAGTGACATTTTGTTAAATATGTTTTTTGTGGAAAGTCCCTTCCCAATGTGTAACTCTTCCTTAAAATAAATGAAAAACTGTAATTTCAGGATTAACTTAGCAAAGTTTACCCATTTTCGGCATGTATATACTTTTTTGAAGCATAATTATATGTTTAAAAGTAAAGCTCAGTAATTTTAAAGAGTACGTGTATTAATTCTTCCCGCTAAAGTGTCATATACAGAAGATGTTTTGCACGGAAAAAGGTTGTATGTCTTAACTGTTTACAACAAGGAAAATCTTCAGTCAAGCTAGTCTTTAATATGTAGGAGAATGCAAATTTTATAGAGGCAATTCCTGAGATTCATGAATACGAACTGCCAGTAATATAAAGGGCAAAAAACGTAGCAGTGAAGTAAGCGAGTGTTGCAGCGATACAAGTATATTTCCAGGCGTGTAATTAGCAGGTAAATTTAGGTGAGAATGAAAGGGTTAAAATGCACAGTAGTAGGGAATGTATTACACCTCAGACCGTCGTATTTCTCCCCGGCTCTAAGTGAAGAGCAAACAACGAGCAGGTTATGACCGAGTAGTGGAAGGGGGGGGGNGAGGATATATGATCCCGGGCGAATAAAGCCATCCGTGTGCAGACCGAGCATGCCCCCACTGCAGCGCGGCTCGTTTCGCAGTTTGCTCAACGGCTACTCCCGCCATTATTCATATCCGTGGCCCCCGTCGGATTTCAGCTGCCGTCATTACCGTCCCCCCTTCCTCCCACAGACAAAATACCCCTCCCCCCTCCAAGTCATGCTACCATTACCACGTGATAGGCACTAGGCCACCCTCTGCCATAGTGACTTGTGCACATCTCTCTCTCTTTATTCCATACTCCCCTCACACTCATCAACGGGGCAGCGGTGGTGTTGTGGTTATACTACTAGGCTTCCACCTAGACGAACCGGGTTCGATTTCCGCTTGGACCGCTCCATGATCTTCGCATTTAGAATCGTGCCGGACGATCCCGCTGGTCGGCGGGTTTTTCTCGGAGATCTCCCGTTTCCCCCACCCTTTTATTCCGGTGCTGCTTCATACTCACCTCTCAAGTCCTTGAAGATAATGCCGCCCAAATATATTCACTTACTTACACTCAACAAGCCATTTTTCCCCTAGGCCTATATACAACCTTTTTTTTTTACGCAGGGATACATTATATTTTATTTGTACGGTCATTTCAATGAAATAAAATGGAGGGGTTAATTTACCTAAACCAGAAAAAAACTTTTTTCCAGATTAAAAACCAAACAGTATATCCACAATAGGAATAACTGTCGCCTATTATTCACACCTGCACTTTACACTAGTAGATTAATTAAAACGAAAATTACTACAGTTACACAACCATTATCTGTTTTTATAACAGTGAGTATTCCCAAGCTAATTCGCATTTATCAACAAATTTCATACAATATAATGTATTATACGCCATATAAAGACTATAAAAACTCAGTATGTTTTATAAAACCAGACCCACCTTAGCACTGACGTTCTGATTAACAACAGTCTCTGCACTCGAGTACTATTTCGGAATCACCTTGAGAACTCCCCACAGTCACTCTGCATTTGCCGAACTCTAGAACTGCGCCGCGACGAACCGTTGCTATCCACTGCACGGGCAGTCACTCTTGTTCTTCATGGCGTATAGCCCCGGTCACCTAACAAACCGGTGTCCTCGTCCTATCTTACTCAACAAAGAAAGCCTTACTAGAACTCTCTTGTCGGAGGTATTAAGCTCTATTTATAGGCGAAAAGACCTATCTCTATGATGTTCTTCATACCGCCAGCCACTCCGATAAAAGATCATGCCTAGATCATTCCTGGTGGTAGAAAATATTTCCTCGGCATTCACTTAGAGCACTGCATAACCCGTCAAGGTCAAATCTGCTAATGCGCGAAACAGCGAACTCTCCCTTCCCCTCTCCATCGTAAGTTGTATTGGCCGTCAAGGAAGAGATTAGCAAAAAATGAAGAGAATTAAAACGGCTACTTTTTCTTTAACTGTGTTCGTCCCGAACAGACTCGGTAACTTCTGGGCCTTCAAAGAGCGCCGGTCGGTCGTTGTGGACAACCATTGGCCTAGCCCAAGAGTATCAACGACAGATCCGGAACACTATAGCGTTGATTTTTTTTAAATTGTAATAAAGGCCCTCCAAACATTTCTGAAGCTTCGGACATTATCCATTTCCCCTGTGGTCTCTAGATCCACAAGAGTTGTCATTCAAGTAGCCCGCCATATGTTTCCCGGCTATACTGTTTTTTGGTCCTGAAACTATTGATTTTAATGTGCTGCCAAGGAATTGCATTTATGCCAACTAATCTCGGGCGTAGTTCACGAAATATTATGCGGAGGAAGCATTTTGTGTTTCCCAAGGAGAATCGTTTATGGTGACACCCTTGTTGACTCGTGAACCACTGAATGACTCGAAAGGAGTAAAGGCGCCTTGGAGGCCCAATAAATTTAGCTCACTGGCAAGTACTGCTCCAGGATACTCTTCAGCTTTTCCAAAATACGTCACGAAACACACTTTAGTTTGCTGCTTAACATATTTCTGTTGAGTTACTTTATTTAATTTACTGTTTACACTACCATTACGCTAAAAAATTGCAATTTATCAAATTCCTGCATCCTACTTTTGATTCAGCGTTACCGTTACCTGGTCATAACCAGGTACACAAAAGGATAAATCTATACTTAATGTGCTAAATTATTTATTACATTACATACAAATGAATTCATGCAGTTTATAATTCCATAACATGTTAGCATAGTATTTGGACTGGTTTTTACACTGTTGAACATAATTTCAACGAAAGTTCCTGCAATAAAAAATAAATAACCTCCTTTGTAGCAATGATTAATACAGAAGTAAGTCAAGGCTCATTATTACATATCACACATTCAAATATCTTATACTCTGCATTTACAATATTAAAAAGTTTAATCCCTCACCAAACCATTCTCACTTCCGTGTTGTATCACATATTAATCACCGTCTCCACAGTCTGGTATTATTTCGGAAGCATCCCGAGCACTCCACGCACTTGTGGATGTCAGGAAATACACCGCGACGGCCCTTGCCGCGCGCTCTAGTTGCGTACTCTTGCTCCTGCCATCAGGTGCCTTACCTGGTTCCTCGCAAAGCCGTGCCTCATCCGCTCTTACTCATCACAGGTCACACTAGAACTTCCTTCTTGGAGGTGCTAGGCGATACTTTTCCTCCCGTTTTATATCACCCCTACATATTAAAAAATAACACTGCCATGGACCCGATCACTTTAGTCACCCTTTGATCTAGTGTAACTGTGAAACTGTTAGCAACGTAAATAGATTTCGCGTTGTAGTTTTCTAACGTGCTTGGTGTCACAGAACTATATGTTAGTTTCTCATAATGTCATCGGACCTTCGCTCATTAGACAAGCCCTGGAGAAGTATGAACCAACAGTAAACATTCAGAACTCTATGGGACAGTCGAACATGAGAATAAACTGTGACTGCGGCAGCAGAGCAACCAATGAGTAAATGATCTCTACTCGAGCAAATAGAGTTCTGTGGATTCTAGCCTGATGACGTTGTGGAAAGCGAAGTTCTAGGGTCCCCAGTGGCCGCATGCGAATTCCTTTTGTTAGGCGCATAAAAAAAAATATTTTTCCATCTCTGATAACTATATTGGAAGCATGGCAGTCACTGTGTTCATTAAACTGTACACGGTGACGGAAAGCTATTTTATTTCATAAGGTACGAGCGAAATTAGTAGTGAACAAGCCATGCCTGAGATAACGTCATATGTGAACACTGACAATTTCACTAAACGTTTATGCTGGAAACAAACTGACCAAAATTGGTCAACGTCTTAAAGTCTTACTAAAGACATGCTACTTAAGTTGACTGCAGCTGAAATGTGTTTCTTGCCACGCAGTATTCATTACAATAACAAATGGCGAAACGATAACATATTTTGCTCATAACAGTTTAATACTATTAGGCTACTTGACCCGCACTTTTATATTTTAGAGGTCTACGGAATTTTAATTATTTCCATGCTGCGGAAGGATACATTATGTATATCAAGAGGAAAATATGGATGTCTTTGGCAAGTGGTCAGTTAACCTCTCCACACCACGCCATTAAAGAAAGAGAACAAACATTTCAGGACACTGCCTAGTGCGTGGCCGGCCGAGTGAAAGGATAGCGTTTTACATGTTGAATGATTTTTAGGCGCGTCTCGTATACCTTTCACAGTATCGCTTTCAGACATAAAACACTTTGTGCCCTTTCAAGAGGAGAACCATGCTACAAGAGAGCAAGTAAAAGAAAACTCACAAGTTTGTGTTTTTTAATAAATTTACCCGCAATTTTCAGAATATTACAGATTTTACAAAAATCTTATGTAGAAATGTTGGCCGGGTAAAGATGCACAAAGTGTTTGAAAGCGATGTCGTGGAAGGTGGCAAAGACAAGTCTTAAACCATTTCACATTAAAAATCATATCCTTTCACTCTGCCGAACCCTAAACTAGTCAGCTGTGTTAACGTATTATCAATTTACATCCAAAACTTTTTTAAAACTTTAACAGTTAAATTTTTTGTGGTAACAACTAGCACAGTGTTTCAAGTGAGATTATTATCGTTATCTGGGAGTAAATATCCATAGAGAAAATCTAAAAGTCAGTGATGCTATGAAAACCGGCAACCAACAACAAATGTAAAAGTTCTATAGAATGTACTGTAGTAAAACAACATGTCATATGGCATTGCCTGTCTGAAAAAGGAATTTTATGATACAGATTTAGCATGTGTATGCGAACATATAATAATATGCACGTTAATATGGTAGAGATGTGCAAATTAAAAATTTTCCAATGAAAACGAGATTACGTCTGGCCATTATTGGTGATGACAATGTGCAGACGCCGGCAAGTACACAGTGTAACTATCCGACGCACAGTGCGAACACATGGCTATTCATAACTGTTAGTGCACGCACATTGTGCTCAGAGTGTCTGTTTGAAATGTCGACCATTATTGCCAAACAGACTGTGTAACGTGTGTCTCGCGCATCACAACGAAGCAGTCAGCCCCACGCGTGTGGGAAAAGGTGTCGCATACACAAACAATTTAACGTGGGTTCAGAGACAGAAGTCAGGGGAGGGAACTTCATATGATCGCGGTGGCCACGCAGTGGTTCAGCCTGCCTCTGTCAATCTACATGTTCCGATACCGTGGGTCAAGATGCGAAATGAGACAGGGGCTTATCCTGCTAGCCCTGACGTCTGTCCGAAGGAACAACTTCCAAACTCGGCGGCGAAGACTTCTGCAGAAATAAATTGGAAGTGCGTAGAGTCACTGAGACATATGCGGAAGAAATGAGGATAAATTACTCAGTCACCGATTAACTCTGGCCCAGGCATTTACAATCTCACCTGATGGCTTCTAATGTGCGTAAACTGTGTAGATTTTCGGTAGCCCACGCACGATTGCTGAGGTTTTTGAAGAACACGTCTCTCGTGAAAATGACTTCCACTGCAAAGAAGACTGTTGGTGGAAATTTATCAGCTTCCGCACACCGTTGCTACGTCCAGCTGCAAAACTCCAGAGGATTCACATAATCCACTGGAGTCATCGTCTGCGCCTATTGCATTCTGTATTGGCGGATTGTTTTCATACATAGGACGTTGCACACTGCTATGTGCCCAACGTCAATTTCGCATGCAATGGTACGCAAGCTAGTTCCCGGGTTTACCAGTAAACTCTTCAACACTGCCTCTTCAGAGCTTCTCGACTGTGAGGGTTCCACGACTTCGCAGTCTCTTTTCCAGTCGTGAATACATGCAGTTTGATTACCGTGTCAAGAACAACTTGTTTACTCCACTAGCGTGTCTGCGTGCATCCCCATACATTATGGCCATGTCAGTAAAGCTCTGGCAAACTGTACACTGGCATCCTGACAGGCCACTATCTCCGGCAGTTAGACTACGAATACTGCGAGCGTTGTTATTTACCTGGCACGCAGCAGCACGCACATTGTGGTCAATGGAACAAGCAGCAAGTGTTGCTTACCTGCCCCTCCATATTGGAATTAGATCCCTGGGACTTTATTTGTTGGAAGACAGTGGCAGTAAATGAAGATGTTATTAATCAGACCGCTGTAATTAGTGCTTATTCATCACCTGTTTTGTACTCTCGTAAGAAGGTGAAATTTTAGCTTGGTGATTAAATATTATTTTATAGAAAATTAATTAGTACTACTGGAACTTTGCATGTTCTTGGCCATGTAGAGCTTGTGTATAAAGCATAAATTTAAATAAAGTTTGATGAACTTAAATCGGTTCAGTGGTTCTTATTTAATGTTACTGAGGTATGTTATGTTATCAGGAGCTCTAGGCACAAATTTTTTAGACCGGATCTCGTCTAAATATTGGTCGTTTACTTCAGAATGTTTCATCTGTATCTCTCTACCCTACCTAGTGTTATATTTGATTTAAATACACCCAGCATTGTTTGCCTGTGGATAACTACATAGGTAAATGTTGAGAACTCCGAGAAAATAAAAATAAAATTACATCACACTAGAGTTAAATGTTTTTCAGTTGTTATAATTTAGGCATATTTTCATCATGATCTTTAAAATGTTTATTTCAACCTATTTTCTCAAACGCCATGGTGTAATTGCGTAGGATACACTAGGGGTCCTAATTTCGAATCGCAAGAGTGAAATCGACGTGTAAGTCAGTAAGTTTAAGAGTTAATAAAGAGAACTCCATGTTTTATAAAAGCTAAATTTCTATACGAAGTAAAGGGAAAATCGACAAAACATATCCTTGCGAAACAGGACATATTAGCAAAATTACGGGTGATAAACTTGTGTTTATGTAAATTACCACAAATATAGTCCTATGTGTAGAATGTTGAAATAATTTACACTTTTAAATACATGTTGGCTTACGGATCAGCGCATCGTAAGAGAAATAAGAAAATATCACCCCCATCTCTAGCTGTGATTAGAAAGCGAAGATGAGAAAATAAGGGCATTTGGTTTCGTCAACTTCACAATTGGTTAAAAATATTAGAAGTAGTGTCATTTATTTAATAATGCAAAGTTACGTTATTTCATTATATGAATCCATTATGTGTTTAACAGTGAATTTACAATTGCATAATTAATCATGCATGCAAATAAGCCACATTAATGCATTTTTCTCAAAGTTGCATTTCAAAGGTTGTAACGAGGAAATCTCTCCTCACCTTGACAGTGTTCTTACCCGAGAATCAAGATTCCATGTGATTAAGTAAAAGTTCTCTCACTTAAGAAAAGTGAAAGGCACTTTGACATTTCTTAAGCAAGTAGATTGTTTTTATATATTTTTGAAAATATTAGTAAATCGTTTCGTAAATTCACGGAATCATTTCGACAGGTTTGTAGGGTAATCGGGAACAAATTTGCGTCACTGAGAGAAATGTTTGGTTGAGCCAACCAAATATTTGTTTGTATATGGGGAAACAAATTTATAAAGTTGATCCGACGAAATATTTTGTTGTCAGGCAGATTTTGTTGGCTCAAAAACATTATTTGTTTGGTTCAAGTACATATTTTGTTACCTGAACCAAATAAGTTTTAGTGATTTTCATATTTGGTTTTTAGTCAACAAAACATTTCGTTAAAGCAATTATATCTTTGTTTCGCCATATGCAAACACACATTTGGTTGGCTCAACCAAACCTTTCTAACTGTGATACATAGAAAAATTTAGACCATATGGTTTGTTGTGAAAAAAAGCATGTTGGTATCAAGCATGTTTGATAATGTGGTAGCATACCTGACTCATTCGAGAACTCATAGGATCAGTCCCCGTGGGCTGTACTGGAGATGCTTTTGCAGAGCGATTTTCCATAAACCGATCAAGGGAAATCCTGACGCAGTTCTTATATTGTGCCTGCCGAATTCGTCACACATTTGCTTAAAATGCTTGCACACTATCACTTTGCTTGTAGGTCATAGTGTTTTATAAAGATCAGTAAATACTCAAGTACTGTAAAGACTGTACTAGATTACATTCGCGGGAAAGTATCCCCATGCTAGTTTTGGTATTGTAGTAACCACTATGTGTGTATAAGAGAAATTCAAGTACACTGAATAACTTATTATTTCTCAGAGCTGCGACATTCACTCTTTGTGAATTACAGGAAATGTCAGAGAGCTTCATGAAGAAGAAGATTTTAAATATTACACAGAGGAAGATGTTAACTTTCTCGTATTCTTCAAAAGGTTTTGTCACTGGTTTTTTGAAGTCAGATATGCATTCTCCGAAACTGCAAATTTAAAATATAAAATTTTGCCAGTTATATCACTGCGTTTCGATAGTAACGCTTTTATTATCCATGTAGTTTATGAAGAGATTTTTGTTAAGTTATGTATAATTTTTTCAGTTTATATCACAGATAAATTGTTTTTTTGTCCTGTCCTATAGTTATACATTTTTCCAGCACATCTGTTATGCCTGTTGGCCAATAGTATTCTGATATACGAACTTCTACACTTACACTATTTAATATAAAAATCCACATGTCAGGCTTTGATTTCATATTTTATAAAACAGCATTGCTTCGCTGGAAATACTACCAATACTTAATTGTATACGCTGTACACGACTTTTGCTCTTGCATATAGAAACAAAGAAAGCCAATGTTTATTAGCGACCAAAATACAAGTTAAATTAAACATGCAGACCAATATCCACAAATATCCCTTGTTTGCAGGTAAATGTACTTGGAGAGCCAAAAAAACTTGTAAGGTGTGCGTATGCAAATAATAGAGGTTTGGAACCAATCAGAGTAACGCGATGCGGTTGGCAGCGCCTATATAAGACAACAAGCGTCTGTTAAAGTTGCTAGATCGGTTACTGCTGCTACAATGGCAGGTTATCAAGAATTAAGTGAGTTTGAACGTGGTGTTATAGTCGGCATACGACAGATGGGACATAGCATCTCCGAGGTAGCGATAACATTTGGATGTTCGCGTACGACCATTTCACGAGTGTACCGTGAATATCTGGAATCCTGTTAAACATCAAATCTTCGACATCGCTGCGGACGGAAAAAGATCGTGAACGAACGGGACAAACGACGACTGACGAGAATCACTAAACGTGACAGACGTGCAAACCTTTCTCAAATTGGCGCAGGTTGGATTTGTGGACTGCCCTGCAGGATTCATGGTGTGAATTGCCTCCTGCATACCTTTAGACATTAGTCGAGTCGATGCCATGTCGTCTTGAGACACTTCTGCGTGCTCGGGGGGCCTACACGATATTAGGCAGGTGTACCAGTTTCTTTGGCTCTTCAGTGTATTTACTTCAAGCGTCCGAGTAAATGCCTAGCTGTTTTTGTGTTAAAACTGAATTTATGGTTCATGGCGTCACAAATAAAAAAAAATGGATGGAGAAATCAAATAAGATTAGGTTCGAATGCAATTTTTATATTCCACAGTAAAGAAATCTCAAAGAAATGCGTTGTATTCTTACAGATATTTAAAGGCACAGGAAATATATTTGGTATTTTACCTGTAAAATCCAAAGTTCTTCTTCTCATGCTCTACGAAAACAAGGGCCATGGAGCAAGGTTGCATTGTGTTGCATAACTATTTTAATTACAAGAGGTATATTTATATTCGTAACAATTGGGAATGCAAATGTTGCCATGAAGAAAACATAAACTTAAAGATAATTGCATCTCTTGTATGAGCTAAACTAGCTGCTAGAAATCAACGACTGCATACGGTAACAATCTCATGCGTTAATTTGAACTTGTCAAGTATAAAGCCTTAAAAAATTATCTCAGTTCCAACGATTTCGTCTGATTAAATACGTGTATCCTTCATCGTGATAATAAAAAGCAAAACAACCATTAAAATAATTCTAGAAATTTCGTAAATTATGCATTGCTAATCGAAGCAGTATTGTGTAGTAATAGGTATCGTTGGTCACCAGCAGCTAATCGTATGGCAGAGATGCGGTGTTGAGGCTAAATTTTGGTGTCTGCACCCAATCTTTATTTTTCTACTTTCTCTTTTCTCCCTGCAACCGGGTGGAAACAACGGTAGTGGTTTGTCTTGCATATCAAACGTACGGAGGCCCTAGAACGCTGCCGTATTTCCTTGTTTCTTGAAATACTCTCACGACACATCCGTTGCAACTCGAATGTGATCACCGAATATATTTCACACTTAGAGATTAAGTGTGGTATACTGCAGGAATGCCCATTGCGATTGCAGCGTCCTCTCGTAGATTTGTTGGGTATTATACTTCATGTACATGTATTCCAGCTCTTTTATCCCTAATGTCTGCACGCCGTACAGTCAGTGTAAAATCTTCTAACCTCACAACCATCGCTAAGTTTACCCGTTCGGTCCCTAATTCATTCACAATCTCGTGTTGTAAACGTGTAATTTTTTTTATGTAAATCTATACTTGTGTCATGTGCGATTTTAACAACCAGTAAACAACGTGCTGCGTGCTTTGAATTATTATCATCAGCAATTCATAAACTAGAGGTGCAGAAAGTTTACACAAATCAGATCACTCACGAGGAAGGCACTCAAAACACAGTACCATTCATACATATACTTCACGTGCAACTTGTCCTCGATCTGGAGTAAACGGATTAAAGGTTACTTTTTACATGTCAATGTTATGCTTGGAAAGGCTACAATATAGCTGCAGGCAATGGTTTTTCTAAATTACAATATACTCTGAACCACTTGGTATAGTCTATTCGCAGTATCTTGCCACTTTTTGAATCAAACCTTAAAAAAAAATCATCCCGTGTATAACGTGTTTGGCTGTTTCCTAAATATGTCACGTATCACAAGCGTTTTATACTTCTGTTAACATAAAAATATCCTCTTTTGGTTAAATTTAACTTGTGCTTATATTTTATCTATAAATATAAACATTTAATTTATAACTGATATGAGTGAAAACAGAGAGGAAGTAGGTGAGTGCGTTGGTAATAGTAGAATGATTAAGGAAGTTTGGGCCATCGGCATTCGGCAGTGGGGCTCGGAGCTGTTAATGCCCTGTCATTCTAGTCCTTCGGCGGCCATTTTCCCCTTAAATTTCACTTTTTCCCTCAAAATTGACTGAATTTCCCTCAAAATTTCTCTTTTCCCCTCCAAATATCCCTTTTTCTCCAAAATTTCCCGTTATCACTAAAAAAAACCCCATGTTTCTCTCCAAACAAGCAACGAGCATCCCACTTACATCCCAGCCACAGAAAGGCAATTTTCGATCCATCGGAATGTTTTGGGAGGCTTGCTTCTCGAGAGCGAAGCAGTGACATGTTGGTTTTATAGGCGTAGGGTCTGCCAAATCCATACACAGGTCCAGGGTCCTGACTCAGATCTGACCATCAGCCATATTGATTCTGTCAGCCATTTTGCCCACCATGTAAGGTGTTGGTGACCTTGACCTTTGACTTTGACCCTAGTGACATTTGTCTTCAAACCCATAATCCCAAAAAATTCCCAAAATCCCAAGATATTTATAAAAGTTCATAAAAAATTTATTTTGAAAATTATAAAATTAAAATTTTGTATTATTTGTGTTTATAGAGGACGGGGGACTGGAATCAACCAGCCACCATAATATTATGTCATCCAATATTCCATGTTGGACCCAGGTTATTTCAACCTTGACCCATGACTTTGAAACTATAACCGTGACTTTGGATGACCTTGAAAACCAAAATTCTAGAAAAAGTTGTAAAAATGGAATAAATTACATTGTTGACTAATACCGCCATATTTGATTCAGGTGACGTTGACCTTTGACCTAGACAGCAGTGACATTTGACTTTGAACAAAAAATTCATATAGGAATCTTAAAATATTCTAAAAATAACCCAACTATTTATAACATATAATTAATAAATGTATTTTTACAAAATTGAAATTTTAAATGTTACGATGTTACCCAACCACCATGTTGGACCCAGGTGACCTTAACCTGGACCCATGAGCTTGACCCTATAACCATGACCTTGGATGACCTTAAAAACAAAAACTCCAGAAAAAATTAAAAAGTGAATACATTCATAAAAGTCAGCAAGCATATTACATTACTGACAACTTCCGCCATCTTAGATCAAGGTAACTATCTTTGACATTGAACACGGTGATTTTTGACCTTGAACTAAAAAATTCGTCAAAAATTCTCTAATATTTCATAAGAAAAAATAAAAAAATTAAATATTTATGATTTAAAAATTTTATTATTTTTAAAAACTTACATTTCCGGAGGTTCCCCACAGCACCACGTCCAGAAGACGAATGACCCCCTTTCCCCTTCAAACAATCACATTGTATTAACATTTCCTCCCCTACCCATTCGCCTTTGCTCATTCTGATGAATGCACACCACCCACTATATTATTTCTTTACATTTTTAACACCTAGGTGGCACTGATGACTCCAACCAACATGTTACATCTGGATTACCTTCACCTTGATCTCACATATGTGACCTTGACCTCGTGCACATGACCTTGGATAAACTTTAACCCACAAAGAAATTTTTAAAAAATCCAGAAAAGTATAAAAAATTAATTAAATACTTGTGTTTTTCATCAATCTTTTGACCAATATCGCAATATTTTCATCAATTAGCACCGCAATCAGCACCACAATCCCAATCTTTGGGTCAATCCCAATCTTTGGATAAATTTTAGACCAATCCCAATTCTTCGATCAATCCCAATCCTTCGATCAGTCCCAATCATTCGATCAATCCCAATCCTTCAATCAATCCCAATTCATCGATCAATCCCAATCCATCGATCAATCCCAATCCATCGATCAATCCTAATCCATCTATCAATCCCAATCCTTGGATAAATTCCAATCCTTAGATCAATACCAAACCTTCGATCAATCCAAAACCTTCGATCAATACCAAACCTTCGATCAATCCAAAACCATCGATCAATCCATAATCTTCGATCAATCCAAAACCTTCGACCAATCCAAAACCTTCGATCAATCTCAATACTTCGATCAATCCCAATCCTTCGATAGATCCTTCCATTAATCCTTCGGTTTGTCTCCTACCCATATGTATAGAAATTACATTCGTTCTCCAACTGTCTCCAAATTTATACACGCCGACAGAATTCATGTGTTGTATGCAGTCAACTAGCCATTCATTTTTATACTAAAGTTTTTACTATCATTCTATCTGCAGAACTTTCCGTTAATAGTCGAGTGCTTATAACATCACTTTAAGGTTATGAGGTATAGAAGGATACGATACAAAAAAAATGTTTCTTTTATAATAATAATCTATTATTATTTTGTCATTGTAATTTCAGAAGAAAGCAGTTCATCACATCATATGATATATCCCCGTTCCTTCAGTTTACTAATGATTAAAGTTATCTAAACAGTGCGCCAAAATACCCACGTTTTTGAAGGTCAATAAAATATCTTAGTCTGTATCAACAAGTTATTTTGGGTCTTCGAGAAATAGGTAGCCAGTATTCTCGGCGTCTTCTGCCTTCTTCGTGTCACTCATTGCAGCAAATTGTGTTGGAGGGGTGTGACAGTACATAGAAAAAATCACCCATCATCGTCTTCAACATTATCACTGTCTTCAACATTATCACTGTCTTCAACATTATCGCTGCCTTCATGTTCATTTTCATCTTTGCTATCTTCATCTTAGTCTTCACTTCCTGTTCTATCGTAAACATTAAATTTGCTTTTCTTTGTATCAGGAGTTGTATACTCATCAGTATTTAGTGTCCACGACCGTTTATTTATAAGTTCGTCAACTTCATGCAAACGTCTTGCAAGGGTACATTCTGTGCTAACCGATTCCACTACACTCATTCCATCTTTAGCATTATCCGTCTCATCATAATCACATGTCGATGCAGCAATTGGTATTGCCAGCAACACTTTCGGAATCCCAGCAGACCAATCCTTGTAGATCTCGGTATGCTCGTACAATGTATCGCCTTGCACAAACTGCATGAAACCAATGTCGTAATGTTCCATCACGGGAGAAGGGCTCTTCGTACAGGCCGTTGTCTCATGCATACGAGCATTTTGACCATAGGTGAAATTTCGATCGCAGAATCGGCATTGGCGACAACCAGTTAGCGATGATATAGGTCGCGACTCCATGATCGTTGAGGTCAAAGGCAGGCCTTCGTATTCGCAATTCATCTTCGTAGTATGACGAGATACCTATTCCAAATCGATGTTCCACTTACGGTGTCAGAACGTCAACTGTCATTTTTTTTGTTCCATATAAATTCGGTTCATTTTACAGCAAAGAGCCTAGCTTGTGCACACAAAAGAACTTCCACCAAAAAATTTATATGAAAAAACATGGGATCACGCTGAGAAAACGCACAAACTCGTTCTTCTCAGCAGAAAACACGCAGATAATTATGTATAAATAAATATCAAATTTAATTTAATTGATTTTATACATAATTATATATAAGTATATAAGTATGTAAATAAGAAACCAATTTTAATTAATTTTGTACATAACTATGTATATTAATATGGGAACATAACATTTTTAATTTCTATAACTATATATACATATGCCTACAAGCATATTTAAATAACATATTGTTATGTAAGTATCTGCGTGTTTTCTTCTGGATGGAAGGAGTATGTAGGTTTTCTCAGACGGCTCCCATATTTTATTACATATTAATTTTATGGTGGAAGTCCTTTCGTGGGCACAAGTTAGGGATTCGTCCAAGGATTGGAATTGCGGTGCTGATTTCGGTGTTGATTGAGGTGCTAATTAATAAAAAAATAGCTATATTTATCGAGAAAGATTGATAAAAACCATTCTTTAATTGTTTTTTTAATATTTTCATATTTTTGGGATTTTCTGGGCTTTATAAAAGTTTTTATAATTTCTTTGTGGGTACAAGGTTATCCAAAGTCATGGGCACGAGGTCAAGGCCACAGATGTGAGGTCAAGGTGAAGGTCATCCAGATCTTACATGCTAGTTGGAGTCATCAGAGACACCTAGGTGTTAAAAATATAAACAAATGATATGCAATATAGTGGGTGGAGTGCATTCATCAGAATGAGCAAAGGCGAATGGGCAGGGGAGGGGAATGTTAATACAAAGTGACTTATTGGAGAGGGTCAGTCGTCTGCTGGACGACGTGCTGTGGGAAACCTCCGAAAAGGTAAGTTTTTTAAAATAATTTAAAAAATAATGATATCTAATAGTATTTTTATATTAATTTTTTTATAAATTCTTAGGAAATGTTTGGGATTTTGAAAAATTTTGGTTTCAAGGTCAAAGGTCATTGGGGTCTAAGAAGAGGTCAAGGTGACATGGATCAAATATGGTGGTAGTAGTCAGTAATATGATATACTCGTTGACCTTTATAAATTTAATGGATTTTTACCATTTTGCTCGAGTTTTTATTTTAAAGGTCACGCACATAGTTTCAAGTTCATGTGTCAAGGTCAAGGTCACCTGGGTTTAACACGGCGGATGGGCCACATCATAACATGGTGACTGGTCGGTTCCAGCCCCTCGTTGAAATAATCTTTAAATTTTTTTATGAAATAATCTTTAAATTTTTTTTATAAATATTTTAGGATTTTTTGGATTTTTTTTGTGTTTAAGGTCAAAGGTCACTGATGTCAAGGGCAAATGTCAAGGTAATCGACACTCAACATGGAGGGCAATATGGCTGACAGAACCAAGATAGCTGATGTTCAGGTCTGACTCCGGACCCTGGACCCTGTGTATCGATTTTTCATACCCTATGCCTATAAAACCAATAACGCCGCCACTGCTCTGCCCTCAAGAAGTGAGCCTCCCAAAACCTTCCGATGAATCAAAAATTGCCTTTATGCGGCTCGTTTTTGCAAGTGTGATGCTTGATGCTTTTTTGAGGGAACCATTGGAATTTTTTTTAGGGGAAAAGAGAAATTTTGAGGGAAACTTTGTCAATTTTGAGGGAAAATGGTAATTTAAGGGGGAAGTAGCCGCCGCGGGACCAGAATGACAGAGCATGAACAGCTCCGAGCTCCACCAACTAACGCCGATGGCCCAGAATTCCCATAATTATTCTACTTGTAATGTCTAGTAACAAGGAGTTATCATGTAAAATATAATTTAAATGATTGCGCTGAAATATGCGTTGCGTTGTACCATTGGTATACATTTCTAGTATTGGTTAAGATTGGTTTGCATGAGGCAGAGGAATAGCTTGAAATCACCGCCCACGAATTCCTTGTTGTGTACAGTGCTAACCATAAATACCGCCCATGTACGTGTCGAAGACCATGGACACAAGGACTGAACTTGTTAACGACAATGTGTAATCAGCCCGTGTAAATGAGCAAGAGTTGCAATATTACACGAGTGAACGTATTCCTTTCACGAAAATAGGGCATTTTCTATTTGCAGACGTTGGCGGTGTTCGTAGGGAGTAAGTAGGTCGGTTTTTGTGTAGTTTTTGAGGGCGGGGGTTGAGACCGAAAAGGGTTAATAAGCGCCTCCCTCTACACCGGCACCGGATTGCGGATCCTTTTTTTTTTTTTTTTNATAACCCTCAAATGAACCGACAGAAAACCCCGAGTGCGACATGAACGGCCAGATCTAGCTTCGCTTGACTCCAAGGCTTTTATCTCCTTCTCCTCGGGCCGCGAGGAGGGCGGCTAAAAATAGCGGCCGGGATGAACCTTCCTCATCGGTCTGGGTCTCCTGGGGCTGATCACCAATTACCTTGGCGACGCGCCGTGGGCGGACGCCGCCCCGACAAAGAGGGGTTGGATGTTTCGTCGGTTGGGCAAGTTGGTCGGGGGAAGCGGCCGACGAGTAGTTCCGGAAATAGCCGAGCTCCCGCAGCAGTTGCTCAGAGCGCTAGAGTGAACCACCACCAGCTCGCAATCACCAAGTCTCCTTGGACAATATAGTCCATTCACGGTTACTTCCAACTTTTCTGAAGTCCTGATAAAGATCTACTTCCACGATATTCCTCCGCCTCATGCAAACATCGCTTAACCGAGCACTCACTGTAATAGTATTTTGTATAAGAACTCTTTCTTACTAGGCATTACCAATTCATCTATTTTCTCATTGTTTTACTCATATTAATTATAAATGAAATATTATGTTTTATGAATAGAACATAAGTAAAATTTCAATTTAATAAAAATTAATAGACTTCTATGTTAACACCAGTATAAATCGCTCGCGATGCATGGCATTTTCAGGAAACAATCAAGCACATCGTACATGGGGTGATTTTTCAAAGGTTTGATTCCAAAAGTGTGAAGGGACAGCGAATAGACTAAACCTTTGCGATTGCGGCACTTTTGAGGTTAGCTGTAGTATATTCGCAGTTTATTCGCAGATTTGAATCAAACCTTTGGAAAATCATAACGTGTATGTCTTTTTTGGTTCTTTCTAATTATGTTATGTATCACAAAGCGTTTTATACTTGTGTTGAAGTAGTAGGGGTATGCCGATTGTGGGACAAGGGTTGAGGGCTGAGGTGCCAAGGCGCCAACAGCCATCTTGGAATTTCCCGTTTTTCCCTCAAAATTACCCGTTTTTCTCTCAAAATGCCCTGTTTTTTCCATTAAAATCGACCATTTTCCCCTTGAAACCGGTCTTTTCCAATAAAAATGTCTCTTTTTCCTCAAAAATTCCTTATTTTTCCAAAAATTCGTGAAAAAAGTGTTTGCCCCTCAATATGGCTGACTGATTCCTCAATGTGGCCGAGGTATCGCTAAACTCAGCCAAGATGAGGAATATGGGAAATCGATTAAATAGAATAAATTAAAAATGATGTTTAATAAAATTATATTATTATAATTAAAAACTTTAAGGGCGTAAGTATTGAGTGTTATTATCACCGGACTCGTCTTTTCAAGGTGCCTGCAATCGTGATGTCATATCGATTATGTAACCCAATGTCAGGGCACCTATATTGGATTTAAGAGGTATGCCCCAACACCCTTCCATTTCAAAATTTAGTACCGTAACCCCACCTTACCAACACCCCTCACCCACATCCAACCACTATACAATCTCACCACACCACCTTACCCCTCTCCCACTACCCCCTCCTCCTCCTACCATCAAACCCATTTTTTTTAATAAAAGTACCTAACAATTAAAGCCATTTATATTACTGCCCGAGACATCGTCGTCGGAAATTATATTGAAAGTATCAATACATTCACCCCACTCCCTTAAAGACGCTCAAACCACCCCGCACACCTCACATCCCAAGACTACATTAACTCTCCCCCCCCAAATATATGTAGNTACACTCTCCGTCCTACAACACCCTACCGTCTCGAAAAGCGTCGATCGTCCCCCTTCACCCTTCCCATGCCCGCTGCCCGCACCTCTTCCCACACTGTGGGTCAGGGAGCTGGCCTACCTTGTTAAATCAATCGTTAAACCATCAGACATCTAGCAATCGGTAGATTTATAAATAATTAAAATTATTTAATTTAAATCTACTTTATTTATTATTTGGAAAATGCCCAAATCTTAAAAAAAAAAAAAAAAAAAAAAACAGTAAAATGTATCGGAAATGTATTTTCAATGCAAAATCTGTTCATAAAAGTTAAATGATGTAAATTTAACACTTTCAAAACAATTAAAAAAATAAGTATTTCCCATGGAGTGAAATGGAATTAAACCCTTAACCTGACGTTTAGGAGTCGGGTACTATAACCATTCAACCACTTGAGAAACAATGATGAAGAAGCTTCCTTAAATTTGGTGCAAGTGATACCAACGAAGAGGCTGTCATTCCATCGTACAATTATGATAGTGTGTTAAACATTTTGTTATTTATTTTTTCAATCAATGCATATATGGCTTATTGCCACATTTATTGGAGAGCTTCTTCAGTTTAAATACATGTTATTTGCCATTTTGAAAACTTTTTAAAGGATAAATGTTGTTTTAAAAATATTTCGTTATTTTCAGTCTCAATCTGAATCACGTGTGCCTATGCTCACATTGATTGTTTTTATACATTATTTTTAAATATTTATGTAGCAGACAACATTTTTCGCAAGTCAGGTTGTAAGTAAGCGAATATGTATAGGTATTTAGGTAGGCTAATATAGTTATAATTTGCGAACTCTTAGCAGGCAGATTCGTGAAATTCAGTTTGCAAGTATCATTTATAGCTCCAGGAATGTATGTTTAAGCCCTTTATAACCATAGTGATTAGCCTATATATTTGCCTCATAGTGATGTTTTTAACGAAAAACAGTTTGTAACAGACTGATTACGATATAGGGTTAATTAGAAGAAAAAAATATTACATTTTTGTGATTAAAACTTTTAAAAATATATTACTACAAAAACACTTTTAAAATATTCTCAAGTTGCTTACACGAGCTGAGATGAAGTGTCTTTCACAACTGCCGCTGTCAAACTAACCTTCCTAAATGGAACCCAGTGCCTTATATATTCGTATTCAGGCACCTTGACATCCAATGTTCCACCCACCATAACTCAAATTTAGAGAAACTTTATAGTTCAGACCAGCCGTAGCACCAACATCCCTGCCATCTGTCAAACTAACATAACTTAACCTACCAAAGGCCTCCCTCCCCCAAAAAAAACAAAACCTAACTTAACGTAAACTACCAAAGGCCGGAAAAAAAATTAAAAATATCCTAACATAACCTAACCTGCCATTACTGTCCAGATCAAAATCGTATTTATTCTAAGCACTCACATGTCCTACATGTCTAGCATTATTTAAGCCACTTAAGAAAATTTGACATGTCCTGACATCAGAAACGCACTTCAAACAGACTGCGACCAATCAGTACTTCGAGTAACATTCACTTTACACTTACAAATAAACATTCGGATCAGGCAGAATTATATTTAAAATCCAATATAGCCCAATAGAAAGTCAGACTCCATCACGTCTACCCAAGCAACCATACATTCAAGGTCAGCTCATGTCACTATAATCCTTACCATCTGTCAACGTAACATAATCAACTTATACCAGACCACCCAATGTACCAGCCATAGCATATTCTGTGACCCAAGAATAACTCAATTCAACAATACCACCCAACATGCCAATCATACCATCCATCATACCTCAAGTGTACCAAGCAACTATGGAGTTCAAACCAGCCCATAACCTAACACCCATTCCATCTGCTCTGCCAATCTACACCACAGGCCCTAATGACCCATAATAACCCACAAATAACCCATAAATAACCCCTAAATGACCCATAAATGACCCCTAATTGTGGTGTTGATTGTTGTGCGTGTGTTGTTGATTGTGGTGCATGCGGTGCTTATTGTAAACATTTATATATATTTAAAATAATTTTTATTCCCATATTTATATATACATCATTATATAAAAAATGATTTATAATAAACAAGTGTTATTTACATATACACCTATACATAATTATGTATAAAATTAATTAAAAATAATATTTAATGTACATATTTAAATACATACACAAAAATTAGTTAATTTTAACTAGACACATTTAATTTCATAGCGGTTCAGTTAAAACATATTTCCAGTATACTTATAACACATTCTAATAACATGTTATGCAGTCGAGCAGTTCACAAAAGATAACATGTTAGAAAAAACTTTTCTGTATGCGTTCGTTTCTTCATTACCAACAATAAAGACCAAATAATGTGTATTTTTTAAATATACAGATACATGAATTCTAAGAAGATAATTGATAATTACGTTGGAAATACCTAATTTCCACGACCAAATCTAGGTACTTATATTTTATATTTCAACAAACCTTACGTTTTAGGTGTGTACGTTATCTAAACACCTAAACTTAATAAAATATGAATTTCGACGTTGTTGTATTTATGTTTTTTTTATCCTTCATTTTCAAACAGGACATTTTTACAAACACATACACACATTTTTTTCCTATCCAATATTCAAAATGAGATGACCTTGAAAAGTTTTATTTAGTAATTTTCAATCAATCATCATCTCAGGAGTTCAGGAAACTTGAAATAATACAAAAATATTTCGTTGGTTTTGCATGTAAAATCGTGTCTTGGAAAGTGTTTTTAATGATCAATTGTGCCTGGACAAAATCCCGACCGTTATTTGTGAAGTGCTTGTCACGTGACTCATTACGTTACGCGGACTTTGAATTAGTTTCCACCGACCTACACGCGCCTTCCTAACACCATGTTGGAGCCGGTACGAATAGTTTGTTCTAGTGTGGAGTATCCGCCAATTAAAAAAAAACCTTCGCATAATATAAACAACTGGCTATATCTAAATTGGTATGTTGTGTCGCGTACAAAGCAGAGTAGAACACAACCAAGGCCTGCTGTTGTGTTATGACAAAATACTGTGACGGGACGGGCAGCATCAGCTATTCTGTGTCAGACACAAAGCCATAGCTCTTGGGGTGGGCGAGTCCATTGAGGTACAGGGAGGGGAGGTTGGTACAATATAGAGGCCGAGCGTCCACCGCGGTAAGTGGATTTTCTCCCTCCACGTGCCAAGCATGGCTGACATTGATTTTCCCTTATATCCTCGCGAAAAAAAAATCTCACATCGTAAATATCACAACGGAAGCTGTAGTTCCACCTTACCTGAGATCTGTGTAAGTTATGTTAATATCATCAGTGTTGCAGAGATTAATGCAGAAATTTAAGAATGCTACAAAGCTGAGCATCGTTTGAAAGGAAATTATAAAAGTACCACCGACGTTTACAAGCAGAGTTTATCTAAATCGTATATTTAATTTTTTGTGCTCCTATTTATGCTGGTAGGCTTATCGCGGTAAAAGTAATGAAGATAGGGGTTAACACAATAAACCAACTCAGGCTCACTTTTTAAAACGGCAGCTAACCCGTAGCTTTTCCGTGACTCGAACCTGTGGTCTCGTGTTTTGATAGTGGGACCTTGGACACTTACATCACAGGAAACGGAGGTTTGCTGAACTTTTGAATACAGATACAAGATATTATTTAAAGCACACTATAAACCACGTCTGAGGTTCATCCTGCTGCAAAGATGGGACAGTTAGAATGAGAATTGAAATCTAACGGCTGGATTGACCCTGAGACAAATGAATGAGCTACGTGTTAGAATTTATAGGCGGGACTAGTAGGTGTGATTACAAAATACCTCACTGCTGGCATCTGGCACTGAACCAAGGTGTAGTAACGGTCTTCCTTGAAGGTGTCTACTTTT
>NQII01004653.1:156627-172029 GCA_002778355.1 Clitarchus hookeri
ACAATTAACCGCACCAGATTTCGTTTTCTTTCCTTTCCCCCAACATGGAGGAAATTCTCGCACTTTAACTGGTTTTACTATCATTTGAAAAAGTTTTCAAGTAACAGTTTAAAATGTTTCCTTTTATTTTACTGCGTATTTTTTTTTTTACACAAACACCTCCTACAATGTATAGCGGAAAGAGTGTGCGTTATATCTTAAACTTACCTGCATTCCAGAATATATTTAGGAAAACCACTGCTCAAATGCAAAATAAATATTGCATTTTTTTTTATTCGCAAGCTATACACATGCACATAATATACGAAGATTTTTCAATGTACGTATGGTCGTGAGCCCGCCTGTTAAATTCACGTGAGTAGTGATACGGTACCAACTTCAATAGCATGAAATAAATGGTACAAGCGAAGTGGTTTTTTTTTCTGGGTTCCCACCATATTTGTAGATATGTTCCTTCTTCAGGCTATATTTTCTTCCCTTAGCACAAGACCTTGTTATCTATATGCTGCTGAGAACTTAACAAAATTTCAGGTTAATTAGTTATATCAATAACTTGTTTTTCCATTCCAGCACAGGACTGGTATAAAACGTAATCGCCGGCATAACGCGCAGGCGCTTGTCTCTCGCCATGACCTCGTGTCTCAGTGTTTCTGCTCTTCTTCCGTGGCAGCTGGCGTCGCCGCATGCCGTCTCCTCTCCGCGGCTACATATCCTACAGGAATACCAACTGTTTGACCCGCCCGAGCGAATACGCACTGCAGTTGTACTGCCGCTAATGAGGACGTTAAATATTTATCCAGCTTAAATACGGCGAGCTATTATTCATGACACCCGGAGAGCGGTGCCAGTGCACAGTGCCCGACCGAAAGCAAACTGCCCTAGCATCGCGATAATTAGTTTCCCCCCTTGCCCCTTTACCCGAGGCGAGTCGTTATGTGACCTCGCGAGCAGTTGTCCTCGCACACCACTCACAACAAGGGCAAGAAAAATATTCCAAATGGAAATTAAAACCTCTTGCCTTCCCTTATTTTTCTCTGCTCTCACTTGACTGGGAGGTAAAATAATATTACATTTAATTTCCTCGTCGCACCAACTCTATCCGGGGTTTATAAAAAAAACTCTTCGCTACGGGATATTCAAAGGCGCCGTTTTTCATGACATATTTTCACGTGTCCGTTTCCTCAAATGACAGGAGAGCTAAGGGAGGCCAAGGCACGTAGGTAGGATGCCTCATCGCCTGCATCTACGCGCAAGGCACTGAACTGGCTGTGGCACGCTCATTTTATTGCACAATAATATAGATAAAGGCATGCTGCAATACCTATACTTTGTAACGTATTACTAGTACCTAAAAATGATAAGAAAACTTATGTTTGACAATGTAATTGGTTTTAAATACACATTACATAAGGGAACACAAAATAAAAACTACCCTTCGTAAGTGAAAATAATTTTAAAAGGATAAATCACATGCCGAAAATTTCTTTCTTTGCTCGACGGCGTACTACTGCGAATGGTTTATTGCCCTCCTTTGGATGTTACAATAAAGGACAGCGACATGGAAGCAGATATCAGTTCCTCTCTCCCCACTAGTTCTTGTATCACTTTGCTCCCCCATTTTTTTATAAAGCTTTCGTTACTCTCTTGTAAGGTATTAAGTACCAAACAATAATCGTTTTTTTTTCTGCGGATATAATAGAAAATAAAGCGAAAAATTATTGTATTTACATTGTAACAATATTTCTATTAACCCAAATTCAAAAAATGTTGGATCGAAAATTGTTGAAAAAATTGCCAAATATGTTCGAATTTGCATTATTTCGACTATAAAGGAAAACAAACTTATCACATTAATCTCATTATTCATTTCACTATAGAATTTCATTTAAACATATTTTCCATTAATCGGATAGTTAAAAATGTTTGTACATGAAGTATTGTCTAAGCCACCGCACAAGTTCAAAGAGTCTAAAGTTTACAATTTCAGCAGAGATTATAAAGCCTCTCAAAAGTATTTCGTATGGAGATATCACTCCAAAATATTGAACGGTTCTTGAATAAAAAGGTTTTTACTGAATATGTACGTAATATTTGACCATCACGGTACGAGAAGCCTTAAGGTGACAGCCATTCGGCTATTCCAAAAATGCAACAATTATTTTGAGCATTCCCATCGGTTATACAATAAGGATTCCAATGACAATTTTTCAGTGGCAAGCACAGTATTAAGATTCACTGATTTTAATGTCACGCGGAATGTGAAACCATGTGAATGTATTCCGAGTAGTATAATATTCTGTTACAAATTAAGAAATCATCACTAATGTACGTTTTCGCAAATACTGACCGGTTACATTCCACGCAAATAATAAAGTTTTTAGTTAAGTATTCTGATGTTCTCGTATTCAAGCTCGATGACACGCTACAACTTACCTGTGATGAATTAATAATATATGTATATCATCTCAATATCTTTTGTTAGCACTTGAATATTGCTCACGGAAATATACAGGTAATGTTAGCAGCAGGTGACTTTGGCGAGGACGTTAAATAAAAAAAACGTCGTAGCCTAGATGTCCTACGTTCGTGTCAGAATTGAAGCTCTGTGCTCCTCCAACAGAACAAACAAACCTTGATATCAACCTAAACGCAATAGGGAGGGGCGCCGTGATTAAAAAAATTCTTCGGCATATAATTAAATTTGGCGTTTACCGGGCATGCACGTATGCTGGAGTGAACGTGGAGTGATTCCTCCTCCCGACGACTGTCTGAAGCAGCGCGCAGCTACACGACTCTGTGGCTGTCCCGGACAGACAGCAGGAGTGTGGATGGTGCTACAGCCTTATCGCGTGTGTTATAAGTGACTCGAGGGTCTCGTAATTACGTGAGAGGTATTAGAGAGTGTCAGACAGTACCAGAGTGGCGCTACGTTCACTGCTGGATTATACAGCCAGGAGGTAGGGGCGCGGAACTGCAGAATATGCAACGAAGCTGACACCTAAGTCAATTACAGATAAATTCGTTTTAAGTGTGCAGACTTACATTTAAAAAACACACCTCCTTAACTGCACGAAAAGTAAGTGCCCTCGGCACAAAACCTGGTAGATCTGTTTGCCGCTGACCATTGGCATTACGGATGCGAGAAAAAAATTTTCTTAGCCAAGTCTAGCCGCGCAACCGTCAGTGACTCAACGACTTAGCAGAATATATTTATTTTTTGTAATTTCACACAGAGAGGAGGTGCATTTGTAAAATACCACTCATGAGTATGTAAAAATTGTTTGGCAGCTTGGTTACCAAAAATTGTTACCGTGGTCAGTTGAAATGTTTCCTAAGAGGCACAAACCACAGTTTATGACCCCTCGTAACCCCTCTTTCCTCACCGCTCGTCTCTTCCTAATGGAACTCATTGCATAGATTTAAACGCAAAAGTTGGTTGGCGTACATTTAGTAATGCTTACATTCTGTTAGAATTTGCTCACCGCGTACTGCGGACGGCTATAGCAAACTAATGCAGTGTCATTCTGTCTCGAAAGCATTAACGCGCCCCAATTAGGGTTACCATACCGGACATTTCGTGTCGATCAAAAATGCCCAATTTTTTAATCTGACAAAAGAGAATATTAAAGGTCTGATTCGCTTTTCTTGTTTACAAGCAACTGTATAGTAATATTGGACAAAGATCTGCGTAAGGTAAAGGTTTTATCTTGGAACATTTCGTAGAAATGTAAAATGTTGGCACTATTGATTTAGTCAATACATAATTGGGCAGTGGGTAAGTTATTGCCTAATGTATCGCCTCAGTGAATAACTTCTAGCAATTATAATGAGCTGAGAGGTTATTTTATAAAGTATAGTGTAATTTTACAACCACACGAAATAGGCTGTGTCGTTATAAACAATGCGTGAAAAAAAGGTACGTACCTAAGCGAAAAGACAGCCTTTCTTTGTGTTTACTGCACTGTAGGTGTTTCAGGAGTTGATATGTAGCAGCGGGTGTTACGTACAGGCCAAACTGCGTTCTGGGCCAAACATCCGCAATTAACAGTGGAGTGAAAGTCCGCACTACGTATTTAAAGGCGATATTTGCCCTATCCTGGTGAATTACCAGCACGCACATTTGAAAGAGTTAAAATAAATATGTTCGTTCTGCAGTAGCCCTATAGTGATGTATAGTAAAATGATTACTGCTTTCGTTTCTGTTAAATGGAAAAATAAGAGTTATCTTTAACATACCATCTCCTTAAATTTCCCATCTGATCGTTTCAAATTGGACACTCTGCTCTCAGTTTTTACACAAGAGTTGCCTCAAATTATAGTTGTTTCAATTGCACTCCAAGAGGAAAGGGCTGTTGCAGATGCACTAGCCCCGCGATAGTCGAAATAAAAATTGGCTTACCATTTCAACGCATTTTTGTTTATAAATGTAAGTAATCCATGCAGATGCCTTTTTATGGTGAATAGCATATATATTTTTATCACGTCATTCTAAATTCTTCCTTCTGTTGTCACAGACTTTGCTGAAAATCGTACATGTTGCAACGAAGAATGTGACGATAGCGGAGTAGAATCTTCAGGAGATGAAAAAGAAATTTACCCCAAGAGATGCCGGATGTTATTATAATTAAAGATATTCCTAGTTCAGTTTCTACAGTGAAGACGGGGAAGTTTAAATTAGAATTGAAACAGAAAAAGCCGGATTGACCCTTAGACAAACGAATGAGCTACGTGTTCGAATTTCCCGGAGGGACTAGCAGGTATTACTTTCATATTACTTTCACAACACTCTTATTCGAATAAATAGAAAGTTTATTAAAATTATAAATTTCCCTTTTTTACCTCCAATGCACATTTCATTCAAAGTTTTTAATCTGAAGTTGAGAAAGATCAAATTTTATTTGAGAAAGATTGATTTAATCAGGAGTATATCAAAGTTTTAAAAATTCCTTTTTTGCCTATTAATGTAATTTTATCATGACTTTGAAATTTGATCTTGGTGTTACTTGTCAAATTTTATTAGGCGTTTAATTTAATAACTATAAAATTTTAGTTTTTTTTTTTTAACTTATTTTATCTTGGGAAAAATTTTTTAGCTATCAATTTGATGTCTAATAAAATTGTAGTTAAACCAGATAAGTTGTTCAGCTGCTAGAATTCCAATTTAACCATGAGAAATTATTCCATTTCCGAAGCGGCCTGAGTCGTTGAAACGAAATAAAAGAGGCAAACTTTCCAAAATAATATCAGGTCCACCCTTCAAGAATAGATTGCAACAAAATTTCAAAATTAAAGAGAATAATAATAAATCTAGAGGAGGACGAACGAAGAAGCGATTTGGTTTAAAAAAAATAAAGAAGGGAATGCAGTAGAACCAACAAAGCAGTCTCATTCACCAAATATATTGCCCATGCTGTGATATGCCCCAATGAAGGCTGTATACAGTGTTCTGCATGTGAAGCATGGTGGCATGAAAACTGTAGTGCCTATGAGGAGACACTAAACTTTGTATGAGATTTGTGATAATAACTTTCCCACATTTGTAATGTTTGTTATTTGTCTTTTGCAATGTATCTATAGCCCATAGAGTAAAATGTTTGAAGTTTGTTTCATGGCACAAATTAGACACCTGTGCATATATTGTAAATTTATTTTATAGGCTATTCACGATCAAGTGAGCTCTTTTGAAAGCCGTCTCATTTAAAGTAATGGTCAATAAATATATTTTATTTTAAACATGGACGTGTAACTTCAGAGTGCGGTGGAATATACACACTTTGTTTATTATTGACATGGCAATACTTATTTTAAAAAGTGACGGATGAACAAAAAATGGCTATAAGGAAAACGTCACTTGGGCTTCAAAAGTGCTCACTTTACTGTGAACAGACTGTTATATTTATATATATATTTATATATATAGTTATATATATAATAATATATATATAGTTATATATATATTTATTAGACAATTATTTTTTTCATTATACTTCCGTTGCATCTACATTTTTGGGCATATAATATTTAAAATTTGTATAGGTCCAACACATTTTTGTATTTTAATTAAATTTCGTATTTTAAGTAAATAGTTAGGAATTCGTCTATATTTCATATAAACACAAATACAATTTTATNTTTTGTATTTTAATTAAATTTCGTATTTTAAGTAAATAGTTAGGAATTCGTCTATATTTCATATAAACACAAATACTATATTATTTTTTTTTTGGGGATTTTCAGGAACTGTTTCACATAATTAAGAATATCACTTGTTTATGCAGACTTTAAAGCCTACATTTGCGATATTTTAAGATTTTTTTTGCAAACTACAGGCTGCTAAAAATTTACAAAACACGTATTTCAATAAACTTATTTTGGTACTGTAGGTCAATATAGTGTTGATCGATATTTTTTCAGAGGATGTAGGTTGCGTTTATTTGCCCTATCCCATTCATATATTTTCCCCTTTAGTACCAAAGATAGTTTTTTTCATTCCTTCAAATAATTATAATTCAGGCAATAAAACATTTGCTTTTTTACATTGCTGAATTTACCAGAACTACATTAATATGTGTGCACTACAGACATGCCTTATCCTCCTATTGTTTGGAAAAATCCCCTTTTCAAAGCTGTGCGTACTCTTGTCCCGTGTTACTCTATTCTGCATTTATCATACGCGAGTTTTCGCATTTCTGCTGCCACATGCATACAGTTTGTGGTTTAGTAAACAGTTAGTAATTGCATAGGTGCCGTTACTAACACAGCGTTGAACTGTGAAACCTGCTATAAAACGCCATTTTCCAAAATGAAGGTCTTCATTATCTGGACTGTTTTGTAACCGTGACCATAGTTTCCATTACTGCGTCGTTACCTGGGACAACAATGCTCCACCGTGATTGGTGCTAATAATTCATTGATAGAGGATGTATTGAAATCACTGTCGCCCAACCAATGTATTGGTTCCCAACGTAGAAACAACTAAAACAGAAGCAATTAACATGTTTGAGAACCTGTCTCGCAGTTTAATTGCGATAGCTGATCCAGATTGCAATAACATTTCTGGAGATTAGCAACGAGACATCTCGTGTCCTGCAGCGCTCTGGTGGTCGGAGTATTGCCTGCCATGCAGGCGTAATGCGCAGCAGTATTCTCCTATGCAACAAACGTTGTCCAGTCAGACGTTCAAGTTCTCACATAAGACGGCAATGGTTTGTTACCCATGTTAATTAGGTTTTTTTTCCTTATTTGTTCGTCAGGAACAAATTCACGTGTTCGGTGACAGTGAATACGATGCATTACACATAATCGTAATATTATATAATGATACATTGTTTGCATGAATTTGCATCAGCCATGGTGAAAATAACTCGCAGTAATAGCATCTTCAATGTTGATGATTTTNACATTGTTTGCATGAATTTGCATCAGCCATGGTGAAAATAACTCGCAGTAATAGCATCTTCAATGTTGATGATTTTTAACCAATTACATTACGTTTTCGCAGTTTGTTTAAATCGGTATAACTTTTCTCCCCGATTTTAAGAATTCATTTAAATTTTAACTAATAACAAATATAAGTGTCTAGAAACTGNTACATTGTTTGCATGAATTTGCATCAGCCATGGTGAAAATAACTCGCAGTAATAGCATCTTCAATGTTGATGATTTCTAACCAATTATGCACTGCTGGCATTACGTTTTCGCAGTTTGTTTAAATCGGTATAACTTTTCTCCCCGATTTTAAGAATTCATTTAAATTTTAACTAATAATAAATATAAGTGTCTAGAAACGGTTATTCTGTAAGTTTACGAATTTCCATAAATTTAAAAATTAAAAGGGTAATTTCTTATGTAAAAGTGATAAAACCAGAGTTTCCTTGAATTTTACTGCATATAAAATAAATACTTTCTGACATGAAAAATGTAAACAGTTGTAAAATATGTCATTTATTATGTATACGCTTGACGAGTATCAAAAATATTTTCGAAACTCTACGTATTGTATTTTTTATCGTCAGAGTAGTCACACATGTTTGCCAATCTACCGGGTTCGAAAGAAAATAACCAAGTTATTTATAGCACTG
Organism: Clitarchus hookeri; assembly: GCA_002778355.1. Taxonomy (NCBI): domain Eukaryota; kingdom Metazoa; phylum Arthropoda; class Insecta; order Phasmatodea; family Phasmatidae; genus Clitarchus; species Clitarchus hookeri. Next base: position 164,709 of record NQII01004653.1, read on the forward strand.
AGTTGCGACTGTCGGTCTTATCTTTTTGGCCGGGATCTGTTCCTCCTGCTAGAAGCTTTGTGGTGTTCTATGAGTCGTGAACATAGATCGTGTCAAATGAAGGAGCCATAATTTCGTTGCTGTGATTCCGAGTTTGCTTGTGTTCGTGTATCGCGGAGTTACTATATGGCAAGTTTGAAACTTTTTAAGAATAACATTAAAACTTCTCGTATGAGCCGCGGCTAGGGTTCCTTAGTTGCTCCATCAAGAAGGATCAGTACACTGTAAAACATTTTCTGGAAAATTTCCTAAACTGCAATGGAAGTTTTAACTTATACGCTGTATGAAAATAATACCACACATCAAACTGTAGATATAGAAATGTTTAGCGTCGCTACTTTAAAAAGTTGGGAACTTCCCTGCGCATTTGAAGGTTTCCTGAGCAAATGTAGGAATGCTACAATGAATGTGTAGGAGGAAAAATTACCATTCCCGCCTTCTCACAAAGTGTATACACTGGTATGGTAAATTTCCGAATATTTTCTTAGAGTGTAGCTGCGATCGCTAACTCGTGATGACAGCCAAGCTATCGTCGTCACGAAAATGGAAGGTTTTTATGCTAGTAAATAAAACCGGAAGATAAACTTGAGCAGCGTGGCTCGGTCTGTGCACTGTACCAAGATAACAATCAATCTTAAGTCAAGATAGAATATATCGGTGGTAAAAAAAAAATAATAATCATAATGATGTTCACCTTGGGTGCAGAGATGCCTAGTGGCATGTTTTCGAAGAGGGGCCAGTAGGTGCTCATCTTGAAGAGCCAAGTCGAGTGAGACCCCAGGATGGAACGGCAACGGAATCCAAGGATGAAAGAATATGAATTACCCCGAGAAAACCCTCTGATCTGCAGCAGCGTTCGTCACATTTCCCCAGATTAAAATACCCGGACGTAACAATGCCGAGAATCAATCCCGTATCGCCGTTGAAAGAGACCGTGAGCTGTCCGTACGCCCACCGAGGCTTAAGCTAATGTGACACGTTTAGACGCACCGCTGTAGCCACAGCAGCTACGTCGGCTGTTGCATTTCCACAGCAGATAAGTACACAGCGAGGAAATGGCGTGGCTACTTCTTGTGACAGCGCACTCATTCTCTGACTGACTTCGCCAGACTCTGGGAACCGACCTTGTGTCTGATGGTCTACGTCGTGCTCCGGAATGTTGCCTGCTAGCCGGGGAGTAGTTTACCGCGACCTGAATGGCGAACGCCGTCCCAATATTTTGCTGGCCAGTGACGCCATTTTGCTGGCGTGTGTGTCTTGAGTTCGCGGTATAAGCTGCTGTTTCACCTCGGTATTCTTAGGTACTGTACGTTCTCGTCCCAAGCAATACACGCACTCTGCTTAGGGACGCTTATTATTGGCTGGCAATCTCCAATCGCGCAGGGCCGCAGTGGTGTAGTGGTCAGACTTCACGCCTCCCAACCAAGTTCGATTAAGGCGGGGTCGCTCCCACATTTTCGCAAGTGGGAATCGTGCTGGACGATACCGCTGGTCGATGGGTTTTCTCGGGGACCTCCCGTCTCTCCCCGCCCTTGCATTCTGGCGTTTCTCCATAATCATCTCACTTTGCCATCATCGGCTCTCAAGTTCTCCAAACCTCTTCACTCCACTCCTTTTCACTCCAATCGTATGGCGATATGAACTGTGTATTAATACTACGGTAAATGGCGACAACGTTTCGTAATTGGCTGCCTCAAAATCTATGGACATGGCGTTGTCTGTTAGCCCCGTATTGCTCGGAGCCCGCTGCAGGAGTAAAACAGATAAAAAATCTTGGGTATAGTATTATCTACCCTTCACAGCGAAGGAGTGAAGCGCTTTCTTTTCGTTACAAAACCAGTGACACAAGACGTAAACATTTTCGCTTTGAAATTTCTTGATTTTTAGGAGGATGGGGGAGGGATAATCCACGTTTTATTAAGGATGAAGCTGCATTAGAAACTTAATTTACAAATTATGAAGTTACACAAATTGCTGTTAGGCGAATAGTCGATATAGAGTTTTTTATATTCAAAGCATGCAGAAGATAAATTATCACAATGAAATGGATGTACTATTCGTATGTGCCACTGAAATGTCTTCAGAACTTTATGTAAAATTCGAATTCATTCGTAGTTGGAGGATACTATGTGTAGAATAAGGATGTTATTGAAACTTTTTCCAAAATAAAACATTAACGCTGTCAAGATAAGAAATACGCACGACAATAAACACATATTTACACCAGGTTACACCCACGTAGAGTAACTTATTAACATGGCATTTGCCAGCATATCTGTCATGACTTAAATAAATATGATACGTATTTAAAATGTCGTCAATCGAAGTGAAAAAAGCAAATAATAAGCGTGCGAAAAACATAATTACCATACTTCACAACAATGAAATTATTGTTTGTACCTTAAGTGACATGAACATTGTTCGTGGCGTAAGACAAAAATAGAAAAAAGTGTTAACATTTAAGTGCGAAATGTGTAATTTAGAGTGTCGTGAACAAAGTTAACATTCTGATGATAACTCTATGGACATAAACACAGCTGCAGTAGCCAGTTATTTCAGCAGGCGTCGGATATTCACAACTGGCTCAGACATGAATATAAAATACCAAACATCTCCGGCCCAACGTAAATTGAGTATCAAGATAGTGTTCAGTGGGTCTGAATAAACTGCTTTAGAAGAAATGACAAAAATTCGTAAATGAAAGAAGCGATGATTAGGCTACTCTATTACGCGGCATGGAGTACCTCTTCTAACTGCGGTTGCTTATGTAAGTTGGCCAAAGCCATCTGTAGAGATAACAGAGAAATTCCAGTTCTTTTTCGGGTGTGGTAAGTAATGTACCTCACTTTGTATTAAAACCATTTAATGGTTACAGTTCTAAGCATTGAATAATATTAAAATTTGTGACAATTAATTGATACAGAGACTACATCACGCAAGTGAGGTCGTATTAACTAATCACTGCAAATTTTGAAAACAATTTAATATTTGTACATTTTAGTTACTTGAAATGCAGTAGGCCTATTTATTTAATTATTTCATTTTTGGTCGGTATAACGATACAGTGCACGGCTATATTTCACAATACTGCCATGGGTAGCCTTTCCGCGAGTGTTTACTTGTAAAGTCACGGAAACATGCTTGTGAGCTACATTTAAATTAAAAATATTGAAATGTAAGTGCTAATGGAACAGAGTATATCTCCAATTTTTTAATTTAACTAAACAATCTATAAAAACTAGTGCTCCTCATAGAAAACTTATTATTCGTCTATGTAGCGATACGAAAACAAATAGGCCTACAGAGAACCGATGGAGATATCCGGAGTATACGCTTATTATACAATAACAGTCAGCATCCTTCAGTCATATGCCCGATTCTAATGCAGCGACCTCCACCATGTTACCTGTGCGAACATTTATGGTGTAAAATACATTTCATTTTATTGTTAACAAAATTTGTCGTGCCATCGCACGATACGTTTGCTGTTCGCTCAGGCTATTCTGAGCCACAGACTGTAGCAGCAAGCATTCTAAAAGCAATCATAATATTATTTTTATATGAATGCATTAGTCTAATACAAAACTCTAAATTCACCTCCTACATAATTTTTACTTTCTATGTAAACTTGGCAGAATGTTTAACGGTGGCCGTAGTGTTAAAAGTAGCTGTCTTTATTATAACGTTTCTCTTTGTAATTTATATTCTGAATTAATTTTTAAGAATTCAAGGAAATGAAGTTTATTACATTTATATGCTCCCAGTTACGTTCGACAGATACACGAGCTGAACGTTAGAGCGGAAGTTAGCACAACCAGTATATGCGATGCTGTAAGAATTCTTATAATGGAATAAGTGCTAGCTCCTTTTATTCTTTTTCTGTTACATGTTAACACTTAATTTAAATTATTTTATAGTTCATTACTTAATGGTTACCTGCACTGTTAGAAATAATGTCCATGAATTTATGGAAATTGCTGAAAAAAATTCTTCAGAACTCTGAGTAAAATTGCACACACTGCTGTTTTTCAATTACGGATTTTCGGTAATTTTCACAGAACTTTCCGTTAATTCATGGAACCTCTGTGTAAATTTTTGTTTTTTTTCTTTTTTGGCAATGAACGGCTGCGAAAAAAAATTATCTTCATTATTCACGTGTTTCACTGTATAAAAAAAGTGTTATTTCAAGAAATTAAAATTATTTTACCAGCGGGATTTTAATTCAAAAAAAAGTTTTTTAACGGAAACTATTATAACCACTTAGATATCGTGCTTTTACGAGAATGTAGGGTGTAAGCATATGCCAGGTTTTATTTTTTTTTGGTTCTAGCAATGTTTGATATTTGAAGTGTTCCTGTTTGATACAAATGCATTGTACAACTTCCTGAAATTTGAAGATATAGGTACAATTAGTTTAAATGTCGTAACTGACACAAAAAAATTAATTATCTGGTTACAGCAGTGACGGACACATTCTGCTTCGCCCAAAGCTGGGAACCGAAACTATTAATACATGCGGACTCCTGCACTGGGTGTAGGCTGTGTGTTATCTGGTTATGATTGGTTCAGACTCTGGTAGGGGGTGGGTGGGGTGACCGACCTCGACCCTCCCTTCAGGCAGACTCGCTCACTTTTCCATCGCCCGACGGTCGGGAATGATTGACAGCTGAACTGGCTGGCGCACAGCCCCTCCTTTCCCTTGCCGGAGAAGCCTACGACTTCGGAAGATTAGTAAGAGTAGTCTGGTTATCATGTCCCTCGACGCAACGCGGCATTTGGAGAAATTTCTGGGATATGACCGACGACCCTATAGATACCGCCGCAGCTTGAGGGTCCTAAAGTTCGGTAATCGGGTGAAGTCCTGCGCAGCGAGGGACATCGGCGAAGAGGACAGACAACGGCGGAGGGTACGAGACGATGGTAGACGAGGAATTTGCGGTGTTGAGCGGACGAGAAGGCGTGATACCCGACGCGTAGCGGGTCAAGTTTGCATGGGGGTACTCAGAGATCTCTAGAACATTTCAGACTGGTGGAATCTAGAATGAACTAATGTGAGACTGTTATGAACATATGATACGGACTTTATTGTAAATATTGGAACTGTCAAACATGGATATAAAGTTTGTAAAATAATTCATTAGGTTTCTTGGTACTGATTTTAGGTATCTGCTTACATTCATTTCTTTGAGGTGATTATAAATTGTACTTATTGAATTTATTTATTGTAAATAGCAAGTGATAGCAATTTACTGTAAGATATTGAGTCGAAAGTATTTTCTTTGCAGTTATTGTAAATAAATTAGGAATATTTGTTAACTCTTTTAATTGATTAGGACTTCCATCCCTTAAAGAACATGTGTAGCGCCATTGACTTCGAGAAATAGTAACACTATAAATAATGCAGAGAGGTTCCTTTTTGTACGCTCTAAACATGAACCAGTCAGAATTGAGCTCAATCAGTGAAAACCAGTGATAATTGAGCTACTAATAGTCAGTGCCAGATGACTAATTAATTTGACAGTTGAATTTCACTTATTTATTTGTGATTCCCACTCAATGCCAAGAATTTCACTGCCACGAGTCACTTGTTCCCAGTTCATTTGCTTTATTTACCAGTCGACAGTAGCTTATAAACTGACTTTCAGTGAATATTAATTCACTGATTGATATCACTGATTCTTATTTAGAGTGTACAAAGCTCAGTTCCGTTTTTCGTCATTTCGGAGCGCATTTCCGTATATTAAATCGGTAAATTTAATACTCGAATGTTTGAAACTGTGGCAGGTAGTCTTGGTGTAAATTAATTGAAATTATATTTTTACATAACATATTTTAATTTTCTCTCTCTCACTCTCTCTCTCTCTATCTCTGTTATTGAATTTCGTAGCCCTGAATAATTTTTTGAGAATTTGTAACTGTAATGTTTTGAAACAAAAACACTCCGACATTACATTGAGTTTAATCGATACTTACTATCTACATAATCTACGAAATTTATGGTTACTAGAATTCGGCAAAAACTTTGCGGAAATTTTTGATATATTAGTTCAGTAATTTCTGTTTTTTGGAAATTATGAAATCGTTTTTAAATCATGACGTTCGTAACCTGAAACTTATCTAAAAGTATACATGTTTCCGAATTCTCTGGAAGTACACATCACTCTCGCGTCTCCACGCCCTATCTTCAATGCACCCCGCAACTGGAAACGGGTGTATCTAAAGGAGGGTTCACATTCATGTTATTTACTACTAAAGAATTCTATATGTAGTTCGTTATACGTTCTTGAAGTGTTCTGGATGTACAATTCTTTCCGAGGCCACTCAAAAAGGCGCGACTCAAAAAGGCATGAAGTAGATCGTGAAGTTTTCGAAATATGTACATTGCATCTGTATATTGACAGTTGGCCGGTGTCCTTCGTATTGCGCGTGTCTTGCCATTCCCGCCCCTATTAGCGTCCCCAGATTACATATCCTTGCCGCCTGTGAGATATTTTGGTGAATTGTTGTACATTCCGGATATGTTATGAAAAATTTTACGAACGTGAATTTAGCTTGAACTGTAGGGATGACTTGCTGTTTTATATTTATTAATTTTTTAATTACGGCAAGGGAGGAGGCGTGTTTAGCATAATTTGTAAGTATTGTAGTAAATTTTGTGCCCTTCTTTACATTATACTAGGCCTTGAATTCGTAAGATGTACCATATTAGATTTACTTAAAATTTTGTTTTATCTGGAAAAATACTGGACATTTCGATAACTTTTGGCGATTTTATTGTGAATACGTTTTTCTTCTTAAAATGCACTTTATTCGATTGAATAAATTTTATCCATGGGGAAATAATTTTGACTTTTGAGTAATTTTGGAAGTCTTGACGCAAATTTTGTGTAATTCATATTTTATCTACACGTTATTTTTGTAAGACACGCAGTTTAAGATTTACTTAATCTTTTTCAAGTTTTTCAGAGACACTCTAGGGCAATTTTACATGGGTTTTAAATGTTTTTCTAAATATTTTTCTGCAAATATTAGCATAAGAATCTTTGCTTAAATTGCCTGGTTTATAGAAGTGTGGCGATGAAAAATGAGAGAGTGGGAAATATTGTAAATATCCAAGTTCAGCATAATGTTATTCTTGTGTATTTTAATTTAACAAAAATGCATAAGTTCTTGTAATATTTTCAATTACAATGTCATTCCCCATTCAACAAATACTATATTATGGTTTCAAAGTAGCTTTTATTAATCTACCAATGCATGTGAGAAATATCTTTGTTTTTCA
>NQII01004653.1:172104-193074 GCA_002778355.1 Clitarchus hookeri
CCGCCCCCCTTCTCCTACTTCTGTTTGGCACTGCCAGGGAACGTTCGATATGTGGAATGCCAAAGCAGTGTCCAGATATGATACAAGACACTGCAGATAATATGCTATCTCGGCCACATCGAGGAGATCCTGTGAAGCCGACGTACCGCTCTGAAACTACAGGAGAAAAATAGCCTATTTGCAGAGAGTGGTGCGGAATATTTTCAGTGCTTAAGTAACATTGCAATGCATCGCGGTGTTAGAGATAACTTCTCTCTGCGACAAGTTTTGTCCTTTCTGTAAAAAAACCAACTGCGCAAGAAGGTGATAGGCAGGATTTATATTTATTACTTTTTTGATATTTCAATTACTTAATTTACTATGAATTCCTAACTTGCTCAAATTTAGCAACTTTTGTTATTTAATTAATGGCGGTTAAAAATAATATAAACAAATTTTTTAAAATAGGGTATTCTCAACGTGGCGTTTCTAAACGCACGCAAAAATCTCATACGTCTGCATTAACTAGTCTGGCCTCTATTTTTTGCGAAAGTGACTTCTAAAACAGCTCTAAATGATTCCCTTTACCGCGCTCTTAAGGTGGCCACCTGGGTAGACCACCAAACAATGTGCAAAGCTCCAGCAGAAAAAGTTTTATTAAAAAACTGTCCAACATGTCTGAGTGAGGTCTGCTTACGAATAGTATTTAAGAAACTTTATGCGTCTGTATGCATTTTTCAGTTCCTACGTTTCTCTCAAAAGCATGTTTTTGTGATAGTGAAAATGGCTCAAAAGGGTGTTTTCACGGCCGTTTTTTAGTATGAACATCCCAGTACAAAACATTAAAAAAGGAATAGAGATGTGCACCAAAGCATTATTATTATTATTACTTCATAGAGCAAGTTCTCGACGGCAAACTGCACGTTAGTTCAGTGCTTTGGGCGTAGAGCCGATGAAAGAGTTGATGCGCCTTTCTCGGTCGCCCCTAGCATTGCCACGATTTTAGGCCTCAGACGTGTAAAATTCCTTCAACCAAGCAGCCACCTTAACAGACGCAGTATCACCACCATACAGTGAATTTCTATACACTACATTCACTTTTTTTGTTACGAATATTAGTTTCTTGAGTTTACTGGGTCGTTATTTACAATATGCAGTGTTCTCAAACAATTCGTATGTATACGACAGTGGCAATTAAAATATTAACGTGCATGCTGCTCACTCCACTTGTGTAGGAAGGAAACAAAAGATAACGAGCAAACTAAAAATATGTCAAGACATATAAAACACTTAACTTACACCAATAACACTAATTATTAAAATATGAGCAACAAACTCTTACTGATCAAGTCTTCATATTGGTGCTACGGCCTGGAGGTTAGTGTTTGCAATAATTTCTTCACTTCCTCGCCTTAATGCTTTGACCAGTCGCGCAGAAGTAAACCACTGGACTCGCATTCAGAGGGACCTGCATTCGAATCCTATCCCGACCATCCTGAGTTCGGTTTACATTGTTTCCCTAAATCATTCCAGGCGATTGCTGGGAATGTTCCGTTCTACAGGTTATGATGGCCTATTCCCTCCCCGTTCCTATTACTCTGAGCTACTTGCTCCGTATTTAGTAACCTCGGTGTTAGCGAAACATTAATCACTACCTACCTACATCCTCAGCCAAAAAAATTACTTATGTTTTGTTTTCTGATCTGACGCAACTTATAACTTTAAAATCCTGATAACTATGTTAACCTATTTTAAAGAGTTCCTATTAACACAGCTTTCTTACGCCCTGAGAAGGTTACTGATGTATCACAAATAAATAAACTTTATTAAAATATAGAATATAATTATAGGTCCGTGAACATCCTTAATCCATCAGAGTGGTGCAACTTTTCCATCTGTGGGTGGTTCCGCCACGCAATTGTACCGTTCGCCGTGAAGCTGTTCGTGTCCGCCGGGATAGATAGCACTCAAACACAGGTATCTTTTCTTCCGTAACCGAGACGGTCTAATTTTCCATTTGACACCTCATTGAGGTGAATATTTCTCTTCCTCGGGCATGATCCTTTTTAAGTGATAACCAGAGCCTGGAAAATTTCTGGATAAGCGAATTAGATCTTGTAATAGTCTTTATTTGTTGCCGTGTGTGTGTATATATATATATATATCGTCCTGAATGTAACGTTATAATAACTCATAATATCTTATATGCAATAAATGAGATTAAAAGAACACGGCGTTTTTTAAAACATTACTACGAACTATGTCAAAAAGGGATTTTGTGGTATTAAAACTGTGATATTATGTAGCAGCGTGCCATTTAATCTTTTCAAAACACTGGTATGTGTAAATATTGAATGTGAATGTTTTATTATTAAATATGTGTTCCGAAATGCAACGCCCATTTATCCGCCGCACATCCAGTAAATTCAAATAAAATACTTCGACAGTCTTCCACTGTCAAGCGATGGATATGCTTCTCCTTCCGACTCAAAAATTGCAAGGACTCAATTTTTTGAGTTTCGGTTGTCTTGCATTCATGGTGTGATATACATATAAATATGTATACATATATATACATATAAACAATTTATTTATAATACAGCTGTCAACTTGATTTTTTAAAAGTTACAGTAGTTTCTTGGTTTTAATCTGAAATTGCTCTCAACATAATATCAAGTGTCTTAATTATTATGAGATTGGGGTTAAATATCGTGCAGCCGCTTCGGGCACCAGTAGAGGTCCAAGCAGCCAGGGAGGGATTTCATCCCTCCATAAGTTCTCTTTTTTTTTTTTGCCTAATTTCCGAAGGAAATGAAGGCTTATGAGATAATTTTCCTCTATGTATGTATGTTCATGTATGAGTCTGTGAGTGTGTCTGTACATATATGTATCCCCTTAAAAACTTTTGAACGCGAGAATAGATTTTCACCAAACTCGGTACACATATAGTACTTAGTAAGGACATCTGACCTTTATAGTTTTCGACTACACCGAGAGTTTTCTTTCAAAATGGCGGTCATTTAAAACTGTATGCTGATATGTTATATTTCGGGAATCATTCTGCCTGTTTAAAGCAAATTTTGTGTTAGTTGGCTGTGCGTTATGTAAGCATTGAATTTAGAGATGGATGTTGTTGTTGATCTACCATTTTGAAAGATAGCATCACATGAAAAAATAAAGCCTTTACAATACAACTCGAAAACTACTGAATTAATTCTCGCCAAATTTGACAAGTAAAATAAAGTTATGGTCGGTCATGTAAATGAATGCAATTTAAATCGATTAGACACCTCCTTTCAAAAAGTTAGCCATAGAAATATGTTATGTTTATTTGGTATATCTTCCATTCCGTTTTACCAATTTTGACTAAATTTCGCATTCTGAAAGTATCTATACAAGTATCCTATATGCAAACCTAACCAGTTTTGGCTACATTTTGTAATGTAATACCACACGAATAAATTATATTGTTATGTCATATCTCGGGAAACAATTGACCGATTCCTACCAAATATGGTGAACAAGTAGTATTGCGGCAGGGGATGTAAACTGGTATGTTTTAAGTAGGCCAGGCANGATTCCTACCAAATATGGTGAACAAGTAGTATTGCGGCAGGGGATGTAAACTGGTATGTTTTAAGTAGGCCAGGCACTTATTTTCAAATTGGCGGCAGTATAAAGGTTTTAGCTAAGTATGTGATATCGTCAAAATCATGTATTTAATTCCAACTTAACTTTGTATTCTGGCAGTAAATATTAAAACCATAAAAAATTGTTTACGCAAAGACTTTTTGGTAAGCCATTTTGTAATATAGCATCGCATGACAAATCAAAACTTTTTTTTCATATCTCTGGAGAAAATCAATAAATTCCTACCAGATTTGGCAAACAATTAGCAATACGTCAGGCCATGTACAATTTTATTTTTTAAGTAGGTCAGATTTATTTTCGAAATAGTGGCCACATAAAAAATTTCATTCAGAATGTTATATATTAAAACACGAAACAAATTTCAGCTCAACTTTGTATGCTGATAGAATCTATTACAATCATGAAATTTGTCTATACAGAATCACATTTTCCGTCTGTTTTGTAAAATGGTTCCACATGAAAAAATTAGATTTTTTTATTCCATATTTCGAGAAACAATCAACCCATTCCCGCCAATTTGACGAACTAATTGTATAATGGTAGTCCATATTAATTTGTATGTTTTAAGTGTGCCAGATACTTATCTTCAGAACGGCGGGTATATTAAAACTTTAACTCTGTGTGCATTAATGTACGAAAATATGTAACCGATTTTAACTTAATTTTGTATACTATATCTATGACACTAATCAAAAGTTCTGATAGATAACCTATTTTTTCATAATTCATGAAGATCGTCGCATGAAAAAAAAATTGAGGTTTTATGCCTTTATTTCGAAAACCCGTCAACTGTTTCCCAACAAATTTACACCCAATAAGTGCTACACTTGGGTTTGCAAACTAACGTGTTATATATGCAGCAGACCTTTTTAATGGCGTCAATATAAATAATTTAGGTTATTATGTTGTATCTATGACACAATTAAATAAAATTTAACCAAATTTTGTAAACTAACATTATTAATTAGAAATATCAATTATGCATACATATATATTCTTTTGCTGGCCTTTTTACAAAATAATGCCACGTGAGACAATTAAACATTTTACCATATTTCTGGAGCGATTTAATTAATTTGCGCCAAATTTTACACGTTATTAGTGCTACAGAAGGCCACGTAAACTTACTTGATTTAAGTGTGGTAAGATATTTATTTTCGAAATGGCGGCCATGTGAATATTTGTATTAGTTTACCGTATTATTAAACCATTTAACAAATCAAATTCAACAAAACGTTTTACTCTGGCAGTATCTATCATAAGCATCGTACACAGAAACTTATTTAGCAACTTTATAAGATATCGCCAAATACGGAAAAAATAATTTCATGANTCATAAGCATCGTACACAGAAACTTATTTAGCAACTTTATAAGATATCGCCAAATACGGAAAAAATAATTTCATGCCATATCTCAGTACAAATCAACTGATTTTCACAAATTATTAACATAAGTATCGCTACGTTATGTCATTAACTCACATGTTTTAAGTGGCTCAGAAACGTATTTTCAAAATGACGGCCATGTAAATGTTTCAGGTTATTAAAGCCTATCATTCCAAACATGAGACTGAATACATCGTAATTTGATACTCTGAGTCCCACCTACATGATGCAGTTGATTGCACGCTACCTTATGGTATGAGGTTTTCTGGATTCGAGTTCTGGGTAAGGCACGTATGTATTCATGATTATCTCACTACTGTTTCATATGTTTCTGGTTTCATCTCAAATGATATTACTGTCAACGAGACGTCAAGGCCTACCTGTTATCTAAGCTTTAAGAACTTATTAACAATTGTTTTCACCCTTGTAGAGGAAAGTAGGCTCATTAATTATATCATTAACTACTTGTCAGCCTACTATCTGAAGAAAAGAAAGGCTTATGATATCACTTACCTGACTGTGTGTCTGCGTGTGTGTATGTGTGTGTGTATGTTTGTCTGTGCGTGTGGGTCCCCAGTTTTAAATTTTGAACGCGTGGGCTGAATTGCACCAAACTTGGTACACACATAATACTAAGTAACAACACCTGCATTCTATAGTTTTCGACCACGTTGAGCACATATTTTCAAAATGGTGGCAATTTTAAAAATTAGAAGTGATATGTCGTATTTCTAAAACCATTCATCCGATTTAAACCAAATCTTGTATGCTTGCGGAGCATCAAGTAAGTATTAAATTGTGAGATGGATATTTTGTTTGTTAGCCATTTTGGAAAATAGCACTAAGTGAAGAAATTATCAATTTTCATTATATCTCGAAAACTATTAAACCAATTCTCACCCAATTTGCCAAGTAAACGTAAGTGATTGAACTGGTTAACGAACTTATTTTCAAAATGGTTTATCTACCGTACCATTTAAACAAATTCTACCAAATTTTTATACTGAAAGTATATGTCACAAGCATCATATATAATAACAAATAACCACTTTTGTCGGCCAATTTTCGAAGGTAGCGCCATACGAATAAATCAAGTTATTATGTCATATCTCGGAAAAAATTAACTGATTCCTACCAAATTCAGCAAACAAGTAGTACTGATGCAGATTATGTTAAGTAATATGTTTTAAGCATGTCAGACACTTATTTTCAAAATGGCGACAATTTTATTTTATAATGCTAAGTTGTAATCAATTCCAGCTTAAATTTGTGTACTGGCACTATATATTACAAATATGAACTGTATCTAGTGGTAGCATATTTGGTCGTCCATTTTGTAAGATAGCGAAACGCGGATAAATAAAGGTTTTAATGGCATATCTCAGGACACAATTGAGAGGTTCCTACCAAATTTGGCCAACAAATAATACTACAGCAGGTGGTGTAAACTGGTAGGTTTTAATTATGTCAGGTGCTTTTTTTTAATGGCAGCCATGTAAATATATTAGCTCAGTATATATGCAGAGTCTCATTTCTCTGCAATTTTGTATGATATCCCCACAAATAAAAATAAAGTTTTTATCTCATATATCAAGAAACAATCAACCCATTCTTGCAGAATGGGTATTTGAAAAGAATGATACACTTATTTTCAGAATGACGGCAATAAAATCATTTTAGTTTTGTGTGCTTTATCTGTGAAGCTACGGAATCTATTCTAACTTAACTTTGTATATTAGCAGTATACAATCATCGAATATGCTACTACATAACTTTTTTGTGATCCATTTATGAAGATTGCCATATGAAAATTATTGGGATTTTATGCCATATCTCGATGACTAATCAGCTTATTCCCACCAAATGTAGCACTGGAACGTTTCAACTAATTTGTACAAAAATGTGCACACCATAAATGTTGCAGAAGTGCATCTAAACATTCATGATTTAAATGGGTTAGACAACGATGCTCAAAATGTTAACACCATAAATAATTTAGGTATGTTTGCCACATATATTAAAAAATTTAACCAAATTCAACCAAAATTTGTACGTAAACAGCAAACATTAGAAGCATTTATATAGGGCCTCTTTTTTTTTTTTTGGCAATTTCGTACGATAGCATCAAATAAGACACTAAACATTTTTGCCATATCTCACGGACCACAAACCGATTTCCACCAAACTCTTCACTCTCAAGTAGCGCTACGGTAGGCAATGGAAAATTATATTTTTTGGCTCAATAGCTTATTTTCAAAATGACTGCCCTCCAAATATTTTAGGTTAGTAAACCCTATCATTAGAAACATTAGACTGATTAAATCTTAAGCTGATAGTGCATTGCACGCTAGTTTATTTTAAGAGGTGTTATGGGTTCATGTCCTGGATAAGGCACGTGTGTATTTGTAGTTGTCTCTCTACTCTTGCATACATTTCTTGTTTCGTTTCTAATGTTATTGCTTTTAAAGAGAAGTCAAGTCCTACCTACCAACTCAGCTTTTAAGAATTAATTTAAAAATTAATTGCACCCATGTTGAGTAAAGTAGGCGTATTAGTTATATCAGTAACCTCTTGTTTGTTTTTTTTAAAGGCCAACATACACAATGGTATTGTGAAAGTAGAAACCACTGTAAAGGTTATATTGCTTTATGAAATGCCAGTTTTGTATTAACGGACCTACGCAACAGTCCCGGTATTAAGAGGTCAATAATTTAGAAATGGAGAGGAGTGCCACACCGCCCGTAGTGGCACGACGAGGCTAGCTTCCCGCCCAAAAGCCAAGCGTTTATTTTTGGACGGAAGACCACAAACGTGAGTCTCAGTTAACTGCTGATACAAACCTTCCCGAGGAGCGCGATGGGTTCTGCAACAAGGGCCGTTTCCATGAGTCAAGTCCAATACATTCGTCGTAGTGATGTGGCACGTGGACTTTCGTAAGCGCAGCTGTTAACAGACAACAGCAGTATTTTCACTTCACTTTGACAAAAGGGTGCACCCGATCATTTTGCGTAGGTTTGCGAATACACCTTGATACAGAACCCAATCAAATAGGCGTACTTTCATTGAACTTCCCCATACCAAGTTGATAAGGAGATAGCCGAGGCCAAATCGATCTACAGTATAAAAGGTTGGAGAATTTAACGACCTATATCACCTTTTCCGGGGTGTTAGCAAATGACAATCGCCTCAAGACCCATCGAAACTCAATTTTATCTGAAACGTCCTGTAATATTCGAAACCAATGACGAACCTGAAAAACGGATAATCACTTGCAACTTAGCCAAGAGTACGATTACGCTTTTNCGTACTTTCATTGAACTTCCCCATACCAAGTTGATAAGGAGATAGCCGAGGCCAAATCGATCTACAGTATAAAAGTTTGGAGAATTTAACGACCTATATCACCTTTTCCGGGGTGTTAGCAAATGACAATCGCCTCAAGACCCATCGAAACTCAATTTTATCTGAAACGTCCTTTAATATTCGAAACCAATGACGAACCTGAAAAACGGATAATCACTTGCAACTTAGCCAAGAGTACGATTACGCTTTTTTTTCTTTTGAAGAAACGACACCCGACCCGAGTACGTGAACGAATTTGTAGTCTAGTTCACAGGTCACCAAAATCAGCAAGTTTTCTCAATCTCAATGTTGACAACTCAAGTTTTAATTATTTTGGCCTTGGGTAAATTTTAGCGTGACCTTCACATTAACGGAGCAAAACGCTGAACGTATAAGAATAGACGTAGCGCCCAACATACTCTTTGGGCCAAACAGGCACGTCACACGGATATGTCACAGCTAGAAACAGGAAAATCTTTCCGAGTCCAGTGACCTGTAGATTATACTCCTTGGTCCTCGGAATACTTGAGCCTCAGCAATCTGATATTTGACTGCAGCTACGGCGATATGGCAATTTTTACCCCAGATCATGTTGCATTGGAGTGGCTCCCTAAGTTTTTTGTAAGCTAGCTGCTGACGCAGATCCCCCGCACTAAGGGAACTGCACACAAAATATAAGCTGTTCACGAAGATATTACTTTCGAGGCCCTAGTTACTTTTTCCTTTCAGCTGTTTCTTATCCTTTAGCTGCCTTTTTAAATAAATATTGCCATGTATGTAATAAACACAGTATATACCACCGCACTCGTAAGTTAACGTCCATAGCTAAAATAAAATATATTTATAGACTATTATTCCAAATTAAAGGGCTTTCAACAGTGCTCACTTTACCGTAAGTAGCCTATATTTGTTTGTATAGGGCCAAAAATTTATTTAGTTGCCCCAACAAAATATTTTGTTTAGTAAACAAAACTTTAAAAGTAACAATATTAATTTTGTTCGTCTAACAAAATACTTGAATAAACAAATCATCTGTGTTCGGCCAAAATAAATCAGACTGTCAACTGAATAGTTTCTTGGAACAACTGTATATATTTATTTGGCCACTCATTTGATTACCTGCGTTCGGAAATACAACTCGAGAGTTTGTTTTCCAGTGTTTGTTAAAGAATTTATTGATGCTCAATAACGGTATAAACCCCCATAATAAAACAAGTTCAACAGAAAACTTTGTCCAGCATTTACCTTGTTTATACTTAAAAACATTGGGATTTCATGAGTAATCATTTTAGCTAAGGTTGCCAAAGCGTAGCGCTCTGGCTCAGGTGATCTAAGTTCGAAACATGGTCGGACCTCCAACTTTCTTTTTTACATTTACCAAAACTGTTTGGTGTACATAGAGTCAAACAAATATTTCGCTGCACCAACAAAATCTTCGTTTCGGGCAACCAAATATGAACCACAAAAAAAAAATGGTTTCAGGGACAAAATTTTTATTTTCCCCTATACAAACAATTTATTTAGTTGCGCCAAACAAACTTTGATTCAACAATGCCCTTTCTTCAGTGTAGAGTGTGTATGACAAACCGCGAATCGATTGCAACATTTACTCATGTATTCGCTGTTCTTGGTAAAGTAAACAATTTTTGAAGACCCGTTTACGATCTACTTCAATTCTCATTTTGTAACTTTCAGCCATACGTAAATTTAGATTGCCATGGTACTAATGAGTCTATTCATGCGTCAGTTAAGTGACCTAGATAAGTTTCTAATATACTTATTCATATTCTAATTTCTATAAAACCAAAATGGGCAAAACTAATTTGCCGTAATTTAAATACAGCGCTCGCAATACAACATCAAGACTAGGAACTACTTTACTTAATTTACTCTCAAATCTACTGGGAACTTGCATGCCAGTGTGTATTGTAGACTACACTGGAGAGCCAAAAAAACNAACTAATTTGCCGTAATTTAAATACAGCGCTCGCAATACAACATCAAGACTAGGAACTACTTTACTTAATTTACTCTCAAATCTACTGGGAACTTGCATGCCAGTGTGTATGGTAGACTATACTGGAGAGCCAAAAAACCGGTATAGGCGTGCGTATGCAAATAATAGAGGTATGGAACCAATGAGAGTAATAACGCGATGTCGTCGGCAGCGCCTATATAAGACAACAATGGTCTGGCAAAGTTGCTAGATCGGTTACTGCTGCTACAGTGGACGGTTATAAAATTTAAGTAAGTTAGAAGGTTGTGTCATAGTCGGCACACGAGAGATGGGACATGGAATCTCCAAGGTAGCGATAACATTTGGATGTTCACGTACGACCATTTCACGAGTGTGCCGTGAATATAGGGAATCCGATAAAACATCAAATCTTCGACATCGCTGCTGCCGGAAAAAGATCGTGAACGAACGGGACAGACGACGACTGACGAGAATTATTAAACGTGACAGACGTGCAACCCTTTCCCAAATTGGTGCAGATTTCAATGCTGGAGCATCAACAAGTGCCAACGTGCGAACTATTCGACGGACCATCATTGATATGGGCTTTCGGAGCCGAAGGCCCACTCGTGTACCGTTGCTGACTGCACGTCACAAAGCTTTACGCCTCGCCTGGGCCCGTCAACACCGCCATTGGACAGTTGATGACTGGAAACACGCTGCCTGCTCTGACGAGTCTCGTTTCCAATTGTATCTTGTGGATGGACTTGTGCGTGTATGGAGACATCCTCATGAATCCATGGACCCTACATGTCAACAGGGGACTATTCAAGCTACTAGAGGCTCTGTCATGGTATGGGGCGTGTGCAATTGGCGTGAAATGGGACCCCTGATGCGTCTAGATACGACTCTGACAGGTGACAGATACGTAAGCATCCTGTCCGATCACTTAAATCCATTCATATTCATTGTGCATTCCGACGGACGTGGACAATCCCAACAGGACAATTCGACACCCCACACGTCAAGAGTTGCTACCGAGTGGCTCCAGGAACACTCTTCTGACTTTAGACACTTCTATTGGCTACCTAAATCACCTGACATGAACATTATTAATCATTTCTGGGATGCCTTGCAATGTGCTGTTCAGAAGAGATCTTCACCGCCTCGCACTCCTATGCATTTCTGGACTGACCTGCAGGATTCATAGTGTGAAATGCCTCTTGTATACTTTCAGACATTAGTCGAGTCCATGCCACGTCGTCTTGCGGCACTTTTGCGTGCTCGCAGGGTCCCTAAAGGATATTAGGCAGGTGTACCAGTTTGTTTGGCTCTTCAGGGTATATACGCGGCTATGGCAGCTATTTATCTTTCACATCGCAAGTGGGAATTGTGCCGGATGATGCTGCCGGTCAGCAGGTATCTTTGGGGATCTTCCGTTTCGCCCCGCCCTTGTCTTCCGGCGCTGCTCTATTCTCACCTCATTTAGCCATCTTGTGCTCCCAAGACCTTGTTAATAGCCGCCCAAATCTCTCAACTCAACTCGACTCAACTCTTATTCAAAGAGTGATTTGGAAAGTGATCACTCCCCGCGAAAGGCCTACATATATTTTACTGAAGTGTAGTTTGTCTCAAAAATGACAGGTTAATTCTCCTCTCCTTGCTCATAGCCCGGCATAGCCAGAAGGACATTAGTTGAATAATGTGTTATGAGGAGATTTTTTATGAACTTGAGATATAAATTATTACATAGTTCTACTTACTTTTTGTAATGCATTATTTAATTAGTATGTATATAGTTACTACGTTTNTGAGGAGATTTTTTATGAACTTGAGATATAAATTATTACATAGTTCTACTTACTTTTTGTAATGCATTATTTAATTGGTATGTATATAGTTACTACGTTTTTTTTGTCTAAATGAGTCGCTATTCTCAGGTGGTCCCAACTCCCCGAGAGTTGCGAACGGTTCATAGGGACAGCCGCTCGCTATAGTTGTCATACGTATTTATTTTATTTAACTATCAAAATTTAAGCTAACTTTGCTTTCCTTCAAATTACACACTATTTGGGGGGTTTGCGGTAGCGCAGAGTATATAAATGTACTTTTGCGATTAAAGAAAGTCACAAGAGTCACAAACTAAAAAACAATTTTGAGGCATGCGCTAAACTAGATTGTACTTTTCAAGAACTCTAAGTTTCTTTGGTTCTTTTACTGATTCCCGTCTTTATTGTTGTTTATTTTTAGTGCCATGAACCGGTATTTTTTGATAACCATTAAAATCTCGAAATTTCTTTCATGCTCTATAATTTCATCGTTTTTCTGCAAAGCTCNCGGTATTTTTTGATAACCATTAAAATCTCGAAATTTCTTTCATGCTCTATAATTTCATCGTTTTTCTGCAAAGCTCGCCTGCGTAAAAATGCAATAAGAAACAAAAATACTGCAATAAACTTGCACACAGAAAGGTAACAACATCTGTATGAAAACATTTAAACATTGTATATGAACATTTTAAACAATNCGGTATTTTTTGATAACCATTAAAATCTCGAAATTTCTTTCATGCTCTATAATTTCATCGTTTTTCTGCAAAGCTAGCCTGCGTAAAAATGCAATAAGAAACAAAAATACTGTANTCGTTTTTCTGCAAAGCTCGCCTGCGTAAAAATGCAATAAGAAACAAAAATACTGCAATAAACTTGCACACAGAAAGGTAACAACATCTGTATGAAAACATTTAAACATTGTATATGAACATTTTAAACAATACAAATATTTACGAGTGTTGTACATTCTGCAGGATGAAAATAATGTGTACCGTGTATGAAACAAAATTGACTGGTCAAACCAATTACACAGTCAAGATTAATTTCTGCACAGTATGAATCCGTTTGCCACATCTGGCACAGGCACGCATCTACAAATTCACGCTTACTTGTTGGTTGATGCTCATATAAATCTCACCATTTTATACACACACACACACACATATGTGTGTGTGTGTGTGAGTGAGTGAGTGAGTGNGGCACGCATCTACAAATTCACGCTTACTTGTTGGTTGATGCTCATATAAATCTCACCATTTTATACACACACACACTAGATGTGTGTGTGTGTGAGTGAGTGAGNATGCTCATATAAATCTCACCATTTTATACACACACACACACACATATGTGTGTGTGTGTGTGAGTGAGTGAGTGAGTGTTTGTGTGTATAAAAAATGAGAAATTAGTATTTATGAGAAGCAAAACTTTCTTGTAGTTAAATGTTAAAAATCATAGAAGTCATTTATTAAAAGTATAAAAATTAGCGAAGCAATAATATTTACCTTCTTAATCCTCTTGATGCAAATTTGACATCTGTTTTTCTGAGGCATTTTATAAATATTCTCGTACTGGGTTGTTGCCAAATTTGAGTTTTTAACGAGCCTAATGGAGGGAGGGATTTATGTCTACAAATATTTCATGCAATTTTTGTTACTTTAAATCTAACGGAATTTCGGGAGGAAAAAAAAACTCGTTTCATATTCCTGAAAATTTTTTTAATTGGCTGAAGCTGATGATGTCTCAAAAAGTTACTGTCTGGTTAAAATGTTTATAACACTTATTCGATTTTATATACACACACCATAAATACAAGACTCCAGACATATGTTAAACTGAGACATTTGTAGGGCATGAATTTGTTAAGCGCAACAGTGTTTTAACATTAATGCATTTTTCCCCATCTATAATTTTTGAAGTGATAAATTTAAAAGTCCTTAGAAACTTTTTTTCTTAACTTAAACCAACTAATATTTTTAATTAAGTGATGTTTTAGTAAATATCGAAACCTTGATATGGGTAACTATGAAATATTAATATACAAACATTTTTAAAACTTAAAATTTCGTTCCGGCAAGTTGCCGGCCAGTGATGCCAGTTTTCTGGTCTGTGTTGCTGGAGTTTGCGGAATTGACGGATGTTTGACCTCTGGAATTCGTAAGTACTCTGTGATTATGAGAACTTACAAACAGACAGGAAGTATGCCGGTACGTTCACGGAAAGTAGGGAAGACAATAATGGTATGATAACATGAAGTTACCTCTAGGAAANCCGGCAAGTTGCCGGCCAGTGATGCCAGTTTTCTGGTCTGTGTTGCTGGAGTTTGCGGAATTGACGGATGTTTGATCTCTGGAATTCGTAAGTACTCTGTGATTATGAGAACTTACAAACAGGAAGGAAGTATGCCGGTACGTTCACGGAAAGTAGGGAAGACAATAATGGTATGATAACATGAAGTTACCTCTAGGAAANAGGAAGTATGCCGGTACGTTCACGGAAAGTAGGGAAGACAATAATGGTATGATAACATGAAGTTACCTCTAGGAAAGACACAATTTTGCGAACTGTTCACTCCAAATCGGAATCAGTAAATCCTAACCGATTGTCACTTGAAACTGCTCCATCCTGAATCTGTAGGGGAAAAAAACGAATAATCTTACAGTTAAAATAATTCCACTAATTCAAGCATTAGAAATGCAGCTATTTAGATTTTACTACTAAATAAGCACCTGTATTTGAAAAATATTGTATTCAGATATGAAATAAATTAAGTACAGTTATTGTGATGCAAAACAAAAACATTACCTATACAATAAACCTGTAGTCATGGTTAGGATCTAACCCCTGGCCAAAACACAAGACACGCGCTTACCTCCATAGTCTGTCGTCTTAGCAACTCCCTTACCTAACCACAGTACAAGCAGCTCTCGTACTTTTAAGGATACTGAACATGTAATGNTGTCGTCTTAGCAACTCCCTTACCTAACCACAGTACAAGCAGCTCTCGTACTTTTAAGGATACTGAACATGTAATGGCGAACACCAATAAGTTTTGTGACGTAAAAATACTTTTTTTTTCGGAAGATATACGGAATCTGCTTACGTTGGCTAAGTGTTTTTTCGAGCTTTAAAAGCTAACTTAAGTTAAATTTTGTTCATATTCTTATTTTAAAAGTTANCGTTGGCTAAGTGTTTTTTCGAGCTTTAAAAGCTAACTTAAGTTAAATTTTGTTCATATTCTTATTTTAAAAGTTAAATATGGTAGTTTCAGTTTACAAGATTATCGGTTTTCTCTAGTATCCGCAATTTTACAACGTAATTAGGCTTTAGAGAACAGAACTGTTATATTTAGTGACAGATTGAGTAGTAATAATTTTACTAATTCTACAGTGAAATTACTTAACAAGTAACAAGGATTTTCGTTGAAAAAATTTAGTTTTCTGAATTCTGACGGATCAATAATGAAAATACGATAAATTCTATACTCGATTTAATTGCTTCTAACATTTCACTGTTGAATTTNTCTGACGGATCAATAATGAAAATACGATAAATTCTATACTCGATTTAATTGCTTCTAACATTTCACTGTTGAATTAGTAGAAATATTTACTACTCAGTTGCCACTTAAAAATAACAGTTTAATTGTGCACAGTCTTATTGCTTTGGAAAATGGCTGATGCTAGTGAACAGTAATAACCTAGAAAATTAAAACCACTTTACTTATAACTTTGAAAGCATAGAATCGGAAACAAATTTAACTAAAATTAGCTTTCAAATAATGCAAATATATTTACTTGCGTGCAATATGTACATATTTGGCGAGCATGAATTATATTAACATCACAAAACTTTTGCCGTTTTCCATTATATTTTTGCAAATTTTACACAAAATACTGCGGTGTTTTACAAAGCAGCGAAGTAGGGGCAGTGACATGATGAATCTGTCTATAAGTCGGAATATAGTCTATATATCGGGCAAATGTTCGATTCTGACCACATCCTTACAGTTTTTGTTTAGGTAATATGTTTATTTTGTGACACAGCAGTTGTGCTTAATTTATTTCAGATCGGAAAGTGTTGCTCCTGGTGCTTATTTATCAATTAACTATAAATTACTGGTTTCCTACTATTTGAATTAATTGATTTCTTTTAACTGAGTTAGTTGAATTTTTACTGACTTTATATGGAGCCGTTATAACTGGAAATCATTAAGTATTTGCTGATTCCGAATTAGAGTGTTTGAGGGCAGGCTACACGTTTACATACGAGTTTCCTCAACAGTAAGATAATAGTTTACTAGACTAGGGGATTCTTAAAGGCAATCCTACAAGAATCAAGGATCTAATCCCACGCTGCTTGGTCTATGGTAAAACTGGCTATAGGCACGTTTCAAAAACCCTGCTTAGTTTTTTTCATTTTGCCTGTGTACGGTGCATTTTTCCTCATCCACGTGTACAAACTAACGTAAATTCCAGTGACAACTTATTTTTATATTTACAGACCTCTGTAAAAATTTAAATGATACCGCTGTAAAAATTTGCTGTTGCAACTTTACAAGAGCCGCATTTGTAACGCAACTAGAAAATTGTTTCCATCGGCCAGTGCATCACATAGGTCGTCAAGTTGAAGTTACAGATTATTATATTCTGTGATAAGTATTTTATTTAAAATGAGTGAGGTTTTTATGGATGTCGAGATATTAAATGAATACCACGTAAATTACGTTGCGAGAATTAGAGTTGTATGGAGTTTGCCTTAACATTGCAACATCCAAGTTCTTTGAAGACACAGTTGAATAAACATAACTTCTCCTGCAGTTGTCATAAGGATCTCTGCAATGTATCAGGTGTACAACCTTGCTTCCGCCGTTTTTTTCCCCAACATTTGAGGCTTTATTGTTAAAACGTGATTACATATTTATGATTAAAAGTACTGCCCGTTGCTAGCCACTACTTTGGCCCATCTTTCTGACAATTTTCGGATACCATCTCGAAAAAACGATGCATCTTTGCGTCGACCCACGAATGGATCCATTTTTTGACTTCTTCAATCGAGCGTAAATGCTGATCGGCCAGGCCGTGTCCCATCGATCGAAACAAATGGTAGTTGGAAGGAGCAACTTCTGGAGAGTACGGCGGGTGGGGTAAGACCTCCCATTTCAGCGTTGCCACGTATGTCTTGACCGGTCTTGCGACATGTGGCCGAGCATTGTCATGCTGGAGGATAATTTTATCGTGTCTCTCTTTGTACTGTGGCCGTTTCTCCTCCAAAGCTCGGCTCGAAAGCATCAATTGCGTTCGATACAGATCCACTATAATGGTTTCACTCGGTTTCAACAGCTCATTAGATACCACACCGAGGTGACCTTGGCGCCGTGCATATTCGGTCTGGCCATCGACGTGGAGGTATGTTCGGCCATTCCCCATGGTTTTCTGCGTTTGGGATTATCGTAGCAGACCCATGTTTAGTCGCCGGTTACAATGCGATGTCTTTGAAGCAGCTGTTCACAAGCAAAGAAACTCCGTTCAACATATCTCGGTTGCCACTCGTACGGAACCCAATTTCCTTGATTCTGAATCATTCCCGTGGCTTTGAGGCGTTTTGCCTCCATTTAGGAATCTTCGAAACGTTTTTCTCTTCCACCGCCATGCCGGTCCTAGACGTCAAAATCACCACTCTCAAAGCATTGAAACCACTCACGACACGTTCATTCACTTAGAGCAGCCTCATCGTACGTTTTCTTGAAAAGGAAGTAGAAAATCAATAATTCCCGCACATGCCGAGCATTTGGCTCGAAAACAGATATCTTCGCTCGAAAATAAATTTATGATGCAAACTCAAATTCACTAATGTGGTGATGTCGATATGTTGGCAGATGTCTAGACGTTGTTCAGTATAAAACGTGTTTGGTGTTGCGTGAACCAATAGGAGAACTGTACATGAGAATACAGAGGCTAACAGAATATATGATAACGTAATTGTGTTTATAAGCATCTCACTTATAGCTTCTCTTAATTGTCAGTAAATTTGTACCGCACTCAAGTGTTAACGTTGTCCAATTGGTCAATAACAAGCAACCGTCTTCATAAGTGCACTACATAGTGAAATCATGCACCCAGTTCACAACGATTGGACTACTAACCTGGTTTACCGTATGTCCGACAATATTTCGGGGTTGTTTACATGTGGAAATAAAGTAATTCAAATAGCGTTTCTTTTTTTTTTTTTTTTTCAGAAATTTTAGGAATATAACATATAGAACATTCTAATACTAGATACTTTAAATTTCTGAGCTATCAGAAAAATATAACATTAATTATTTTTTATTAAATACTTGTGAATCTAAAACTGATATGGAGTAAGTGACTGGTCCACAAAGGATGAATTAAAAATAGAAAAGGCTAGTGGGTGTGATGGGAAATAACGCACTGTATCATGATGCCTTTTAATTGTTTTTATTTGATGGTCATTTCAAAAGAACGTGCTCCAGGGTTAATACACGATATTAAACGATGCGTCATGGCTTTACACGATCAAAGACAGTATGCATTCTGCGTATAAAATCAGCGGGTGTACGAATCACAAACGCATGNGTCATGGCTTTACACGATCAAAGACAGTATGCATTCTGCGTATAAAATCAGCGGGTGTACGAATCACAAACGCATGAACCGTAAACCATTATTTGAATGTCTCTGTTTGTTTATTCCACCCATGTGTGGCGCATGAGAACAAATAACTGAACAGAATATGAGATACCTTTTTATACCCCATCACAAATTCTTTCCTCATTCATTTATACTACTTCATCTGCAACTAATCGCTCACTAAGTATTAGTTCCAGACCTGTANACAAATTCTTTCCTCATTCATTTATACTACTTCATCTGCAACTAATCGCTCACTAAGTATTAGTTCCAGACCTGTATCTGTTCGGCAAACAAAATTTGTTTAGGTCTTCCTAGAAGTTTGAAAATTTTATTTCCAAACATTTCGTACATACGTATAAAACTTTTTCTTGGAACAGCCGATACTCTGACCACATACATAGTACAATTCTTCCCGATTCAGCGTGTAACTACCTCACAAATTAATATTTTTCGAAAAAAAAAAAATAGACGTTAATTTTGATTGGTTCAGAAAAAGTCCATAAACTAAGCGTTTCGTGTTGCAGCCACAAAAAAGAATAATGTACAAATCAAATTGTATATCCAAACATCTACTCACGCTGGCTGTACACAAGAGAACTTTTTTTTTTCTTCCAACTTGGTGATTTCACGTTTATCATGTTATCCTACGTCTTACCTCTTCTATTTTTTAATTATGCTAGTCGTAGCTGCGATCCTCCTGTTTCTCTACCCTTCCCAGTTTACCTAACGTGCTTTACACACCATTAGTTGTTGTCTAGTAAATTACTTGGTAAATTTGAATAAACGGTATTTCGACGGAACGAAAGGTTACTCCCCACTTTCCCGAAGCCCTGCTAACGTTCTACTTTCAGACTATTCCTCCGCCTTATGTAAACAAGACTTCAACTAAGTCTAGAAAATAACACCAAAGGGATAACGCACTACATTTGTGTGCACTCAGTTTAATAATCGCATGAGAACAATTTCCGGGCATTACAAACGTTTTTTTTTTCTCTGTTTTTATTCGTATTTATTATGAACGAAATATTATAAGTTAAGGTTCGATTTAACCAAAGTTAATGTACTTTTAGGTTAACAGAATTACAAAAAGCCTGTGATACGTGATATAATTACGGAAGAACAGAACACATCATGCATGGAATGATTTTTCAAATGTTTGATTTAAAAAACGATGAAGATGTCAAAATAGAGCAGTGATAATCCCGTAATTAATTTGGCAGATACAACCTCTTATGTTTGATATTCCTCACACAATCGGCACTTTCGCACAGCAATACTCTAGTTTTTTAGCACAGTCGACACTGTTCCTAAAAAAATCTTGTTTTTTATCTTTTTTAAAGGGGGAAATGGTTGCCCTGCAATAGAAAAAGGTGGGAAAAAACTACTAACTTTCATTTTCTTTGAAAGTCCGTCCGTTTTTTATTTTGAACAGCTTCAAATATTCCGCTTAATATTTTTTTTACGAAATGCATACGTGTATATTATATATTCTATACTTAAATGCATATGTATATACATATATATTATATACGTGTATATTCAATACATAAATGAGCATAAATTATTTTTTTTTCTCAGATAAACTTTTAGGACAGTAATATCGTAGTTAAGAGCAAAAAAATATCCGTTATTATCATTGCAACACAGTTCAAGTACTTAGTACAGATTTGTGCAGCATATGGAGGAAAATGTAGGCCTATGTCGGGCTTGTAAAATACATGTGTGATTTACGTGTAATTGGGCAATTTAGAAAGAGCATTTTAATTTCTTGCTTATATATTTACTGGATAATATAATGATAAGTAGCCATTGCATTCATCATTGTTACTGTAAAATTGATATCTTACTACGAAGCAAACTCGTAGTCTTATGTGTACAAAATACACTAGTAGGTGAAAATTAGTTTAAGTATTGTACTTTAACGTCATGTAAGACATAAATCTTATTCATATTTTGCTGTCAAAAAAATCTGTAGATTCACCATCTAGTGTTTACGTTAAAATACGGTATATAGGTTTACGGGCAAGTATTTTGTCAAAGTTAATATTGAAGAAGTGTTAAATTAACTGGACAACCAGCTGCAGCACGATCTCAGGTTTACGACAGACAACAAATGATTCCAGCGATCGTGTGCGGGGAGTGTGTATGTGTGTGTTCCGCGAGCCCCAT
>NQII01004654.1:0-79852 GCA_002778355.1 Clitarchus hookeri
ACGTTTCAGAGGAAAGTGGACACTCGCACGAAAGTGTTGGATGAAACATACAAGTACACGTCAAGTAAAGTTGGCTACGAAGGAAGGATGCTAGCTCTATATTTTATCATTGAATTATAAACGTCAGGTAATCATATGTGAATACTGATATTATTACATTTGTTTCCGTTTTTTTTTCTTCAATTTATCTGAAGTACGAAGTGTTTACGAACAAATGATAATAAACACTAGAGTGTGGTAGAGAAGTACAAATGGAGCATATTTTATCAAAGAACTAATAGTCTTGCGTCCATAGTTAACCTGCTAATGACAGTAGTAATGTGCAGGGGCGGGTATGCAATCTTGAATGCGTGGCATTGTAACCAACCTGCGCGCAGGTCTGCGTGCCTGATAACACCGCTGAGTACCCCATAGTCGCAGTCTCGGAGGTGCTACGTATCTATACAGTTCCTGCAGGACTTGTTACCGGAATATTTTGAGGAAATTCCTTTAGATGCTCGCGAGGCGATATGGTTTCAGCAGGACGGGGCATCGTCTCATGTCACCATTGCGGTTCGCCGGCACCTCGACTTGCACTTCCCGAACCGGTGGATAGGTAGGGGAGGCCCCATAGCATGGCCGCCACGCTCACCTGACATCACACCACCTGACTTCTGGCTGTGGGGCCACATCAAATCGATGGGGTTTACCACACCAGTTGAGCTCATTACGCCGGAAACCTTTGTACACGTGCGTCGCAACATGCTTCAGCGCTGCAACGCCTGTGAAGCCGACGGTGGCCGACAGTTTGAACAAACACTTTGACCAGAGACATCGAACAGGCACTCTGTCCCCATGCCTTCAGCCCAAGTGCGTAAATAAAGTGACATTTTATTGCACTTCCTGTAGCCTAATTATTGTGATTGCTTACTCGCCCAAGCACATTGCCACTGCAATTAGCGGGTTAACTATACACGTTAGACTGTTGATTCCTTGATGAAATATGCTCAAATTATACTTAACTACCCCACTCTGGTGATTATTATAATTTTATTTTGAACACTCGGCAAATGAATGAGGAATTATGTAAAATATTTTCTTTTCTAATAATTCGAGTGTTTCACTTGACTCGCGGATGAATAAAGTAATGAGTCCATAGCAACGTTAATGTTACATATTATGGAAGGATACGCCATGTGCATGCAAACTGACCTCAAGGAGTGCTTTGAAAAGAGCTCAGTTTGCCGCGAGCAGTCTTTATAGAAGGGCTGTCCAAATTGACCGCCTCTCTCGGAGTTCCCTCGTAGCGCGGTTGGGTGGGTCGGACGCAGTGGTGGCAACTNACGTTTCAGAGGAAAGTGGACACTCGCACGAAAGTGTTGGATGAAACATACAAGTACACGTCAAGTAAAGTTGGCAACGAAGGAAGGATGCTAGCTCTATGTTTTATCATTGAATTATAAACGTCAGGTAATCATATGTGAATACTGATATTATTACATTTGTTTCCATTTTTTTTCTTCAATTTATCTGAAGTACGAAGTGTTTACGAACAAATGATAATAAACACTAGAGTGCGGTAGAGAAGTACAAATGGAGCATATTTTATCAAAGAACTAATAGTCTTGCGTCCATAGTTAACCTGCTAATGACAGTAGTAATGTGCAGGGGCGGGTATGCAACCTTGAATGCGTGGCATTGTAACCAACCTGCGCGCAGGTCTGCGTGCCTGATAACACCGCTGAGTACCCCATAGTCGCAGTCTCGGAGGTGCTACGTATCTATACAGTTCCTGCAGGAGTNCAACCTGCGCGCAGGTCTGCGTGCCTGATAACACCGCTGAGTACCCCATAGTCGCAGTCTCGGAGGTGCTACGTATCTATACAGTTCCTGCAGGAGTTGTTACCGGAATATTTTGAGGAAATTCCTTTAGATGCTCGCGAGGCGATATGGTTTCAGCAGGACGGGGCATCGTCTCATGTCACCATTGCGGTTCGCCGGCACCTCGACTTGCACTTCCCGAACCGGTGGATAGGTAGGGGAGGCCCCATAGCATGGCCGCCACGCTCACCTGACATCACACCACCTGACTTCTGGCTGTGGGGCCACATCAAATCGATGGGGTTTACCACACCAGTTGAGCTCATTACGCCGGAAACCTTTGTACACGTGCGTCGCAACATGCTTCAGCGCTGCAACGCCTGTGAAGCCGACGGTGGCCGACAGTTTGAACAAACACTTTGACCAGAGACATCGAACAGGCACTCTGTCCCCATGCCTTCAGCCCAAGTGCGTAAATAAAGTGACATTTTATTGCACTTCCTGTAGCCTAATTATTGTGATTGCTTACTCGCCCAAGCACATTGCCACTGCAATTAGCGGGTTAACTATACACGTTAGACTGTTGATTCCTTGATGAAATATGCTCAATTTATACTTAACTACCCCACTCTGGTGATTATTATAATTTTATTTTGAACACTCGGCAAATGAATGAGCAATTATGTAAAATATTTTCTTTTCTAATAATTCGAGTGTTTCACTTGACTCGCGGATGAATAAAGTAATGAGTCCATAGCAACGTTAATGTTACATATTATGGAAGGATACGCCATGTGCATGCAAACTGACCTCAAGGAGGGCTTTGAAAAGAGCTCAGTTTGCCGCAACCAGTCTGTATAGAAAGNGATACGCCATGTGCATGCAAACTGACCTCAAGGAGTGCTTTGAAAAGAGCTCAGTTTGCCGCGAGCAGTCTTTATAGAAGGGCTGTCCAAATTGACCGCCTCTCTCGGAGTTCCCTCGTAGCGCGGTTGGGTGGGTCGGACGCAGTGGTGGCAACTCTTCGTTCTGACGTAAGCCTGGAGGGCTGCCACTCTCCCGATGAGAGGTTGGCGCTGTGAGCGGCGACACAGTTGCTCTACTCCCGTGGGATGAAGAGGCAAAGCCAGGCCGTGGCGCCGGGAAATTGTCACTGAGGATGTTTCCGAACGACATAAGCATTACGACGGCCCCAGGAATTCGCCATATTACCTGCTCATTTTCAACGTTATTTTGAGGTACTTCTCGAATAAATCAGTCCAACCCCTGGGAAATACGTGAATCACAAGCTCTTTCTCCCTCCCCCACTCATCATTTTGATTTTATCGACGCAGCTGTTTCAAGTTCATGAGAGATAGTTCGAACGAAACATATATAGTCCGTTCACGGTTACTTCCAACTTGTCTGAAGCCCTGCTTAAGTTCTATTTTCACGCTATTTCTCCGCCTCATGCAAACAAAGCTGAGAAAATTATAGCAGAGGGCCAATGCACTGCATTCATGCCCACCCAGCATAATACAATTTTGCATAAGAACTATTTCTTATTAGCCATTACAAACACATCTATTATCATTCTATATATTTGTTCATACCGGTTATAAATGAAATATTGTAATTTACAGATATAATATAAGTATAAGTTCAATTTAACCAAGAAGGTAGTTCCTTCATGTAAGCACAAGTATACAACGATTGTGATATATGACACATTAAGGAAGCAACCAGACACGTCATACATGGGGCGTTTTTTTATAGGTTTGGTTCAAAAAGCGTGAAAAAATTGCGAATATTCTATACAAGTGGATTCCATGCAAACTGAAGACTTTCCAAACTACCCTTTGAAAGTTATACAGGTTAAAACAAACCGACATACTATACAAGGCAACAGAAATATCAGCGGAGTCGAGGAAATTGTGTGACGAAAGACGATAGGTAATAGTTTTGCACTAAGAGAGGTTTTTTTTTCAGCCAACAAAATACTCTATTGTATAGGGCCAAAAATATATTTATTTGTCCCAATAAAACGTTTTGTTGAATAAACCAAACTTGAAAAGGAACACAATTTATTTTCTTTATCTAAAAAAAAATTACGCACTTGAATAAACTAAACCTCTTTGTTGGGACCAAAAAAATACACGCCAACAAAATATTTAGTTGAATCAACTACATATATTTGTTTGGCGACTCATTTTATTGCCTTCCTTCGAAAATACAGCTCGAGAATTCTTTTGTAATTTTTGTGTCTATTAAAACAGTAGCACGGTTTGTTAGTGCATTTATTGAAGCTTAACAATTGTATAAGATTCCTAATAAATAAATTTCAACGGAAAACTACAAAGTATAGCTGTGAAACTTGAAATATTTATTTGCGCACGTTTCCCAGAATACAAAATGTGGGTATGTAAAAACATTTCTATCTCGATATTAGTCACTTTAGCTGAGTTTGCTAGCGTTTAGTGCTCGGGAGTAAACGACCTACGGTCGAATGTCTGCCGGGCTTTAAATTGTTTTTGTATTAACCGAAACAGTTTGCTACAATCCATTCACGGTCACTTCACACTTTTCTGAAGGCCTGCTAAACTTCTTGC
This sequence comes from Clitarchus hookeri, assembly GCA_002778355.1. Lineage (NCBI taxonomy): Eukaryota > Metazoa > Arthropoda > Insecta > Phasmatodea > Phasmatidae > Clitarchus > Clitarchus hookeri. The sequence goes on from NQII01004654.1 coordinate 4,389, forward strand.
TCCTGGATATTCCTCCGCCTCGTGCAAACTAAGCGTTACTAAGTCTGGAAAATTACACAACGCACCGAATTCGTGCGCACTTAGTGTAGCAATATTTTGTAAAAGAACTATTTCTTGCTAGGCATTACCAACACACATGTTTTATCACTGCTTTTATTCAAATTATTTATAAATGAAGCATTATGATTTATAGATAAAATATTAATAACATTTCAATCTAACGAAAAAAAAACTACTTTTATAAACACAAGTATAACATGCTTGTGATACGTGGCATATTTAGGAAATAACTAAAGACGCCATACACGGGGAGATTTTTCAAATGTTTGATTCAAAAAGTGTGAAGAAACCGCGAATAGACCTTATACGTAGATCCAAACAAATCCTTAGTTGCAACAACCATATCTTTCAGTTTGAGGCAACCAAATAAGAACAATATTTTCAGTTGGTTTCAACAGCAAAATATTTAATTTGCCCTATACAAACAATCAATTTGGTTCAACATAAACACTTTTCTTAGTGCGCTTTGTTTGTTCGGCAGTAGCAATGCGTGAATGTGGTGAAACAGTTCAATTGTTCAATTCTTCGTCCCTGCCGCCACGCCCTCTGACAGGTAACGCAATGCGTGTCACACGGAATGCGAGTAAAGCGCTCAATCGCGAGGTCTCAGATAAGTTCGCGGAGCAATACAGCACGTTGANCGTGTCACACGGAATGCGAGTAAAGCGCTCAATCGCGAGGTCTCAGATAAGTTCGCGGAGCAATACAGCACGTTGATTCGGTGCCACCTTGTGCTCTGGGCCCGAAACCTCTAACTGAATTGCTTTAAGGTTCCCGCCTATCTGGATCTTTTCTCCGCGTTTGAGGCCAAGAAGCACGGGGGCGATAAGGACGACACTGCCACGCGCATCAAGTGCGCCATCGCCGCTAAGCGCAAGGCTCTGAACTTGTGTGCAGTGTTATCGTCGCACTGCCCGTGCCTTCGGCGCTTTCAGCGATAACCCTATTATTTTATCGATGAAAAGAATGTAGGAAGATTCGATGCTGAGCCCTTGATTGGTTTTGTATGTATATGATGCGAATATTTTGAGAAACAAAGCTTTGGGAAAGCTGTTTTTATCCGTTTCGGAGTACTCTGAAATGGTGTTCCTAACGTGCGTATCTTTTGAGACGCACTCAAAAACCTTCGTCTGTAGTGTGTTCTTCTCGTATATCAGGACATTAAGCGCACGTATAATATTTTCTTGAAAAAAAAACNAACCTTCGTCTGTAGTGTGTTCTTCTCGTATATCAGGACATTAAGCGCACGTATAATATTTTCTTGAAAAAAAAAAAAACCTGTATTTATAACACACTGCAACGCAGTTTAAGGGTGCTCGTCACGAAATACAATTCGTTATTTTGNAAAAAAAAACCTGTATTTATAACACACTGCAACGCAGTTTAAGGGTGCTCGTCACGAAATACAATTCGTTATTTTGTGTTTATTCGAAATACTGTTCAACTTGTAGTTCGCCCACGCCGTTGAATAACAGAACTGACTTCAGAACTTNCGAAATACTGTTCAACTTGTAGTTCGCCCACGCCGTTGAATAACAGAACTGACTTCAGAACTTAACAAAAGCAGCATTTTCCTTACCTGCAGGAGCTCCGGGTTTAGGGGAAGAACAAAGCTGGGGCTGCAACAATGGTTTGTAAACATCTAAAATTATATCGGTAATAGGTTNTTAACAAAAGCAGCATTTTCCTTACCTGCAGGAGCTCCGGGTTTAGGGGAAGAACAAAGCTGGGGCTGCAACAATGTAGAGGTTTGTAAACATCTAAAATTATATCGGGAATAGGCTATACTTAAGGCTGTTGCCTGGTTTGATAGTAGTGTGAATTTGGTATAGGGAAATGAATGCTAATTAAATTCGGTTTTTCGAAGCCAATTTAAAGATATAAACTTGAAGCAAATACTCAGGTGAGAAAAATTATGCTCTCAAGTTCTGTATAGAGGCAAATAAAAAAATTGGTTTTTCAGTAATTTTTAATTTAATTATGAGATTTTATGATATTTCCATGAAGCAGACTATACTGTACATTAATGATTCAAAAGGCTTATATTGCAAAGAAGCTCGTATTTCTATGCTAAAAAAAGTTCCCGGTTGTATACATCTATCTTTGATAGGAACGCCCAAAAACCGAATTTCTTTAACACGTATTTTTCAATACAAAATTCTCACTGCTTTCAAACCAGGCAACATCCTTAAGAAATGTTTTCTCGTGTGTTCCTTTCACGATTGAACCACGTTGTTTTTGGCCACGCTGTGGATGGCTATTCAGCCAGTAATAAGCAAGGAGTTGGGTGGCGACCGTATATCGTGCCGCCAGGTCGAATAACAAAGAACCGCCTCACAATGGCAGCAGCCAAATAATAAACGGTGTTGGCACACGTGTGTAAAGAACTGAGAAGTCTAGGCTGCGGGCAATGTGTTTCGCGAGATTCACGTACCTCTACGGAATACGGTTTCGCCGCTCTCACTTGAACATGACTGTACCTGCACTAGACTGGTTTTGGATATTCACGCCGCTTGCGCCTATAACCATACTCCCAAATAACAGAATAACTCAGACCATCTGTAACTGACGGCTGCACTCCAACATTGCGTTTAACTGATAAAAGCCCACGCCGATGGAATTCAAATGATAACTTCGCATTACACAGGGCGAAAATCCGGAGGGAAATAAGTGTGGAGTCGGTATTGTAGATATGGTTTGTATTCAAGTCAGGATAAAGAGCAGGATTTTTTTTTTTCATTTTTTTTCTTACGCATAACGAAAATGAAACTTTTTGCTTGTAATACATCTGTATAAATCACAAAGCTATAAAAAGTTTCAATGAGAGAGTGTTACCTTAAAAAAGAAATGTGTGTCATTTTAGGAAAATTCTGGAAAACAAATTTTCTCTTCCGTAATGTCAAGTATATTTTATTACATTATGACACAAAATTCTCGCAGTTAACTGAAAAATATTGAAATTAAATTTTGCGTAGGATAATTCATTGTAAATGATGCCTATATTAATGGCGGTAGAGAATCAGGGAAAGCAATAGTATGGCTTTCCGTATTTTTACAAGTGTATAGTTTAAGTTCATAATACAGATTTTTTTCGTTTTTACACGGTATGCAGCAATAATTAAAAACACATGTATATTTCTTAAAAATGATGTTGTTATTTGTTTATCTGATGGCTAGCAGCATTACAATGAAAACCTTTAATTGTGCGGAATAATGCACAACAAATAAAATAATTAACCAGTCTTGGTTTTCAAAGCTGTTCGGTTAACCATGAAAAAAGTTTTTCTTTGTGTTTTTATTCCGTATACTCACTCGACGCTTAGAGTGTATAATGAAATGTGCCATCTCGATGAGAGAAATGTTGGGGTGTAAAGGTTATCAATTTGTTCTACTTTCAGATTGCTGATGGTCTATAATTAGGTTTCATAAGCTTGTTGCACCATAATTATTGCGTGTGGTAAGCCAGCCCATGTTTGCAATGCATATTTTACCGTTCTAAACGCAATAATTCCGAGTTTAGACAGGCAGACAAATAGAGGAAGGCTAGAACTACAATAGAAAAGAACGTAGTAACGATAACGTGGAAATAGTATCAGAATTACAACAGTTAAATCATTTAACTGTTAAAGTATTCTATGCGACTTTTTGACACAGCAGCAACGACAATGTGGTGATGTTAAGAGTGTTCCAGAACAGACATATCAGATACTCTTGCACTACATGCATGATTCCCACGCCAGCATTTTTTCTTTTCTGTGTATATTTCACCAAGAAAAGTATTGAAATGAGTTTTAATATTGCCTAACTAGCGGATTCTTTTTAATTTCACTTGTAATTCGATGATAATTCTACTAGCGAGGATCTTCTTTCTGGGAAGAGTATTTAAAGGTTTATTTTCGTAAATATGTGGCAGGTTATACTCATACATTAAGTTATAAGAGAAGACGTATAAAAACCAACAGTAACTGTGAGGAAATGTAATATCAGTGAATTGTTTAAACACCATGGGCAAGGTTACTTCTACTCAGGTTAGAAACAAAATGAGTTTTATTATGGGAGAGTTTGGAATTGGGAAAATTTCCGCCGCTAGGTGCGTACTGTTGCAAAGAGGTCACTTTTAATTAAAATAACCGTGAATAATAAAATAGAAAGTTTTTACTTAGTTGCATAGTCATTTTATATTTGATTTATAATTATTGCAATTATTTCTTTTAGTCAAAAATATAAAAAATCCGGCCCGAATGCGACACTACCGCTTACCTAGTGGCGAAAAATTTTAGTTTCCAAACTAAAATCATTGAGCTTCGTAACCTTAGTAGAATAAACCTTAACCATGGGAGATAATTTTCCACGTAACTGTGTGCTGACGTGAGCGTTATCCAGAACATCCAAATCACTGGCGTGATTTAATAAGTTATTAAAACTTAGGTTGAAAATTTTTACATTATATATAAAATAATTATCTAGAAAGGCCATGCGATAAACAATCTGATATTGTTAATTGTAGTGTCGGGTCATACACAAATATTTGGATTTGTTAAAAACAAATTCTGCTATTGAAATAGCTATTATTAATTCTCTATTTCCATAACTTGATTACATTTCAAGGGATTCAGAAAAAACAATGCATACTTTTAAAAACGATCGGGTTATATAATTTTAAGATAATGTATACTAGTTGAAAGTACTGTAATGATGAAAGAGTCAATTTCTTTGATGGAAATTTCATTTTGATTGAAGGAATTTATAAACTTTTCACAGACACGATTAGAAAACGATAAATGGAAATATTTTATGTTTCAACTACTGGAGTTAAATAATTTTGAAAAAATTTGTTTAATAGAATGAACATGAACGTGTTAGCAGGTGGAGTTTATACATCTAATACAGCCAATAATTGCTCTTGTTATACATAGGTTCCATGCCACTTTATGTTAAGTGGAGTTAAGTAAAAATACAATTTGGTTAATATAAGCGCACAGACATGATCGTGAAAGATTTAAAATTCCCCATGTACTTTTTATATTTAATATTACAAATATATTTAAAAATTTTGGGATCATAAAATTTATGTAAAAATATATATTTATAAAACATTATTACAATATGTTAGGATAGTATCAATACTGGTACGTATGTTACAGCTGTTTCGTTTAAGTGTGATCAAATGATGTTGATTTAAAACGTGATAAAAATCGTTGTTGCCTTACTTGTTCAGCAGATTAATCACACTTATTGGGATATACGTTTCCCTCGAAATGATTTAACTACATTTAATAAAATACACTATCAATAATCCGAAACCACACACTGGACTCTCTAAAGATATTTTATTTAGTTGCTGCTCTTTTAACAATTTATGAAGTACAGAAAAATTTATCAATAGTTGTCACAAAATATTTCAGTTAAGATCTCAGGAAAAATTTCTTATAATTTAACAATTATATTTTCTTTTGGTGACGTCTACCAGCAATGATCAAAACAATTTTCACTACTTGGAATCAACAGTTATAATATACGTCCCTAATGAATTTAAATTTTAAATGTAACAGTCCTTTCAGACTACGCCAATATAAACTGTGCTCTGTCATTGCAGTTCATAAGAGATCCTTCATTCAAGGCAGTTACCTACCAATGGAACTTGAACCATTGACGGGAAAAATATGTTTCTTCAGTGTGATAACTTTTGAAGCAGGAAAGAAGCTTATTTTTCCATAATGACTCTCTTAATTTCCTTAATAATAATACAAGCATAATCACTGAAATGATACATTTTAAATTAAATAAAATGTGCCACCAGCTACTTGGACTATCCACGTAATCTCACAGTAAAATAACTGCACGTAATTTTTTTTTGAGTCCAGTAAAATTGTTTTATATTTTTGGTCTAAAATTATGTAAATTGTTGTATTAACCCCTTTCTAAATTAATGAAGATTTTATCTACAGCCTCTCGTATAATGTTTTTGTAATTCCCAGGAACAGACAAATTTTGATTTCTACGCGTGATCACGGAACTACAGAATATAATTCTTTGTTTTCTAAAATCGTCACGACAAGCAACACGAAGGAGTTTCACGTTATGTTTATAACACCCGCACTTTGACGGCTGACTGCTAGATGGGAGGGCGGGGAAAGGCTTACAAACTTTCCTATCTGAAACATAAAAACACAACACTCATTCACAGCTTATCCAGGAATTGAAGCCAGGAGCACGAAGTCCAGAAGTAATGCCCTCGCGACTACAATGGCGAAGGTTGCCTGTCTGCGAGTTCTACCAAAATTTGGCGAAAGCGGTAACGAGTTTTCTTTCCCGTCCAATGCTCTCGATCAGTCATTGTACTTAACCCACCTACGTTCTTTGGGGGCCAATTAACTTTTGACACTTGTGTCCTTGAATATTTCTTTCCTCCAGCGTCGAAATATTTTGACGGGGAATTGCCTCCACTGCATCCTTCCAGAAGTGACAGCGCGTTCTGCCACCAATCAGCGAGCGGCTTGCTTGACACACCACCAACCCCATGAAAGGTCGTCCTTTCATAGTCGAACAGCTTTGTACGATTTAGTTTCTTTAAATGTACAAGTGCGATTAACATCTTTACAAATACAGTTGTTTTGTGCAACTGTTAAATATAATAGACAAAACCATGTAATGGTAACGTTTCTCTGTACGGATCACGGCTCGGCCGTAAGATCCAAAAGGGAGGTGGTCTTGTGATAAAGGAAACGTGGAAAGGTACGCAACATGGAAAGTAGTTGAGGTTGTAAAGTCAGAGTTAAATAAGAACGTGTGTTTTTCGATGGCTATTTCACGCACATCATTGACATATGTCTGATCTAGTCGGTTTCATCATTGGATGATCTGCCCCGTCACGTGATTTGTTAGCCACTGGTAGAGAACTGAAAAATTTGTGGATTCATATTGGAACAAGCTGGAATTCAACACATGAGGGTTTATATAACTTTATCCATTGGTCCACACGGTGTTAAACACCTCCTGGAGAACGATGTCCAATTGTCGCCTTCCGCTGTGACAACAGACAACCTATATGCAGTTGATATAGGCATCTTTAACATAGAACTGTGGAGTTCAGTCTACAGGCCATTCAACTCGCGAATTTTTCAGGTCTCTAGCCATTCAACATTTCTAAACAGATTACATCATGTGGACATGTTTGTGATATTTGGGATAATTTGCGTAATATTTAAGAAAATTTACCCCAGAAAAACATAGACACGTGTCCACATACGAGGTGGTTCGATGCGCCAGTAAATACTCCTTTATTACATATCGCATGTGAGCAGCCAATAAACTTTGCGAATTAAATTATGTTCAAATAACTTTTCTCTCCTGGCTGTATCATCAAACTGATAGGATTTAGTTTAGATCTTGCGGTTCCTTCTCGATACACAAATGTTAAGGCAAATAGTGTGGTTTTTTTTTGTTTAGCCATAAATGCGCAATTTAAATACTTTATTACGCTTAACACATAAGCGCAAACAGTGACCGATTAACAGATACCTGTTATTTTGCAAAATTCACTACTTCACAATGATTTAATAATTTTTTTTCGAAAGTGTGTGAAGCAAGAGATGAGTTTATTATTTTGTTACAATTGTTTAGTGAAATCTGTAAACGCAGTGGAAACTTGTACCTTCCATAAAGTTTATTCGCATGTTTATTCAAAAACGGGGAAAACTGCTACTTCAAGTGAAAGGTAATAAATATCTCCAGAAAAAAACGGGGGTGAACCATAAATGCTTTATTTAAATGGCTTGTAAATTTCTCCTTTTATATTAAAACAATAAAAAAAGTTTCTGGATGTTAACTTTTGTGTATAAGATTATATTAAATAAATAAAAATACAATTATTGCGTAATTTAAAGTCAGGAATTCATATATGGAATAACTATGTTAAATATTAAATTTTTTATTTTCGAATAATGAATGTTACGAAAATTACTAAATATTTAGTTTTTTTAATATCGCAGAATTAATTGTAATACAAATGCTTCTGTTATTATATTTATGAAAATCTTTAATTATGCTGGATTCGAATTACTCCTAGAAATATGAAAACTTTTCTGAATATTATCGAATTTATTATTTTACACGTCATGGCGTAACGACGAGATGGCTAGGTGTAACTGAAGAGGACTTTTTCCCTCCCTCTCAACACATAATTGAGTTCCTTCGCGTATAGAGGGGCGAACTTTTATTGATAGCGTGGTTTCTTGTTTGGTGACTGTGGAAATAATGGAGATGATACGAATACACGCAGATCACTCGGTTACACTTCTCCTATTTCAGGGAATAATGGCTTTCGATATGTCAGCGCGATTTTCACTAGCCAATAACGTCGCTGCGTTATCGGCACGAGAGAGGGTCGAACGGCGATACGCACAATCGGCGCACTGTGGGTTCGTGATCTACGTGGCTCGGCCGTGCTTATAAAGACGTGAGAATGCTGGATAACAAAATTAATTAATTAACTTACATTAGTAGAAAAAGCGTTCAAGTTTAGATATTACGTGCGGTGTCATTTGCCTTGAATAAAAAACAAGAGTTTCAATGAAGTTCATAATCTAAGGTGACAATCACGCTTTTACTGTTTTTATAACTTGAAAAAAATAACACACATAAATGAGTCCTTTTCCAGTAAAAGAAAATACTTTGAGATACGGCAGTTTATCTATGAAAAAATTAAGAGAATCATTTTGCAATTTTTTAATTGTTGGGAAGAAGGATATTTCGTGTGTGTTGTGTTTAGGTGTGAGTGTGTGTAATCTGTGGATTTCCCTAAACATTAAAAAAAAAACTGATGTTTTTAGAATATCTTACAAAAGTTTCAAAACAACTTTTCTGTTTCCCTTGTTTTTTGTTACAATTTTAACGGTAGTGCCACATGCCACGCAATAGAACAACCAACTCTCTGTACTGTGTAATTATAGTTTTGAAAAGGAGTTCTAGCAAGGAAATAAAACGTTTCCACAAATTATCACATGTTTCCATCCTTCTAGATATCATGAATTCTTCCAGACTACTTAAGTGAAAATAACTGTATGAATGTATTTTAAGAAATAACGTATCTTCTGTTAAATATAGACGAATTTTCCGCACCCGCTCCGTATTTCAAACTAAATAACACAAATGAACATCTCGATTACTATTCAGAAATTTTAAATGTAAAGTAAGCTTATATGTTATATTTTCTAAAAGTAACGATCGCACCGACAGAATTAGTTTTCCGATGTGGGACTTGGCAACTAAAATTTACTGAGCTGCAGGGCGTCTTGTTAAGAACCACATCCGGTGCAATTCTCGAAGGGAAGTTTATTCAAAACATGTAACGCAGGTAGCACGAAATGGGACTCGAACCCACGACCATACTTTTGCCCAGCAAACCATTTTACTCTCGCTCTGAGGGAAAGCTAAGAGAAAACGTTAATTTGCATGGAATTGTAGTCCTCGAATTACCAACATCTTCTAATATTATATTTGAAATGTAAAAAAAAAAAATTTTATTTAAATATTTAGTTCATTTTAAAAAAATAATGGACCAGTGCTCTTTCTGAAATCAATGATTTCGTTATTGGGAGTATTGTACGAATCTGCTGGCAAAGAACTCGAATTTTTCTGGAGTTTATAGATCCCTGCGCTAATGTAAGACGCCCTTTAAACCACATGCATGTAGGAAAAACTTTAGTTATCGATAGGGGCAGTGATATTTCGCGAAAAGATTTCGAGACAAGATACAGTCCAAAGCACTGTAGGGTCGTCCAGCTTCTTTAATTGGCAAAAAAATGTTCTGGCCCATGTTAACCGTTTGCACACGAATTACGAAGGTTCAGTGTCGGAGTTACTTAGTCCAGAGTGGCTTGGTCAAAGACGGTCATGGCACCAGCAGCCAATGGAGGTATAACAACAGCTGTGGTGTGTATATAGTATTGAAGTCTACTGTGTGCTCCGATTTTTACGCGAAAAGTCAGTGGCCATAGCTATCGATCATTTACAGTAGTCATTCAGTGACTCGGTTAGTAAGTAGGATTCTCTATTTTCTTATTTATATTACAATGTTTTTATAAACTTTTCTTGCAATGCGAGCTAATGCTTCAATGATATGTTATTTGAGACTACCACCATAACAAAACTCGTTATTTGTTGAGGGAAGTCTAAAAAAGTGTCACATAAACGCCGATAAAATATTTTTGTTTGATATTGAAATGTTCGGTGAAAAAAGCCAAAATTAAGATATTATTTCGTTTGTGTATGTTAAATCATATTTTTTGACGGTACTGGCTAATAATAAGTCACTGAGAGCTGACATTAGCCACTCTGCAAGTCTGTGACTTATTGACGCAAACTTTGCGTCAGAAGCGACATAACCTCGCCATGGTTTAAAAATACTGTCAGGCATTTTATTATCCGCCGCAAGTATTGCGTTATTATATGCAAATAAGACGGACATGCTACTCAATTAAACTGAGGTATTTTGGCGGATTCAAAGAAATTATTTATATTATAATTTCACACGAGAAAAGAAACTTTTGTCCAATAATTTGAAGATACTTCCATTTAATAACAACGAATTTAAATAATGTTAAGTTATTTCGAACAACTGTTACCAGTAAACTTTTGAAGAATCTAAAACATTATTATTTCTTTTCCGCGAATGTATAGACATTTTTTAATGTGCACATTTTTTATTTCGGAATATAATTTATATAGTTCATGAGATAGTATTTGAAAGACATAGATCACTGTTATAAAAAAATTGTACATGCATTTTTGCCACTAAGTTAATTTATGCCTACAATGTAAATGGCAGATAACTTGTTTTGTCATAAGACTAGTTAAATAACAGCATAAATAAATGGGCATGGAAATAATATGATTAATATTATCACTAATTTTTATAAACGCGTCCAATTATTTTTGTCAGATATTAGTGAGTAGGTCTAAGTATAGAAAATATGATCTGCAATTAAGCGGTACATATATCCACGAACTGCACAAAATTCGAAAATATAACTATGCCATCAGAAGACATCGCCTAACGTTTTTTATTTAGGCAGGAAGATTACTGAAAAGTTCACAGAAAAGTTATTGCACGACATTCATAATTTGCTGTCCGTTTACTGAGATTAAGGAATAATATAGGTATATTTAACTAAGCAGTGAATACAATAAATAGTGTGCTAACCTGTTTGTGAACATGCTACAAATAAACATTCCACTAGAGACGACTTAATTATAACGCATGTCGGAGTATATGAGCATCCGGTATGAAAATTTACTATTTTTCCAGTTTGCATGATTGCAACGAGCTACTTTCAATTTCATAGGCTCCGAAACAAAAATTATTTCCTTTCCATAGCTTTAAAACAGGAAAAAGTTCATTTTCAGAGAGCAAAAAATTTCACTCAATTTGCAAGGCTGCAAAAAGATGTTTTATATTTATAGAAATATGTAACTCAAAATATAATATGAAATTTTAAAATTATTTTGACGAAATGCTAATAGGACTAGTAGGGTCACTTGCGCACAAACATTTCGACTAAACAGAAGTAATTTTTTCGCCCAGGTGTGACAGTAATTGGTTGCGTAAGATCTGAAATTTGTTGTTTAACTATTATAGTAATACTTGGTATCAGTAATTTTCAAAGTTGTAAAAGATAATTCTTTTACCTAGCACATTTGGCACACATAGTGAGTACTTCAGCCAAGTCAAGATAAAGTAAAATAAAGTAAATGCTACCAGAGTTATTGTATGTAATACCGCAATTAATTACACCGCTACTTTGAATAACTATATTACGTTGTAAAAAATGAAGTGGCCTTCCTTTTAATGTTTGTTCGCAATATGCCATGGAAATTGGACGGGAAATTACAGTNAAAAAAAAAAAAAAAAAAAAGATGACGTTTTTCAACACGGCATTCAAGACTTTATCAGTTTATACAATAAGATTTCCCAGCACGCCATGTAAGGCTTAAATGAGTTTAATATTTACAGGGATATAACATGTAACACAATGTATCAAGGCAGCCATTTTAAAAGTATATAACATTAATTGAATTTAATTTCATTCTCGCTGTTTTAAATATCCGCATTTACATGCTAATTTGTTTGGATTCGTTTTAGTAGTTTCGGAAATATATGCCAAGTCTTTACATTTCACGTAGAACTATCTCACTATGTGGAGAACCAAAGTTATAACTAAATTAAAAGCTGCTCACGGTAAACTGAGCACTTTCTAAAGCCCTGCTTAAGATCTACTTGTATGAACATTGTGTATTATTCCGACGTATGAATAATAAACATTGCCGCGGACCTGATCACTTTATTCATGCGTCACTCAATTAAAACTGAAATTATTGGGAATGTAAATATCTTGCAAATTTGCTCATTCTTACGCTTCCATGCATTAAAAAAAAGTAGAAAGTGAATTTTACATATTAATTATTTACAGACGTTTATCTTATATTTTTGATTCAACGTTAGAGCGTTGGACTACTTTCCTTCCGTCGTTACCAACTTTACTTGGCGCATGCCACTCAGTGTGCCTGTAAAAATATATGCTGATATTGGTAGTGACATTTTTCAAAAGTTCATTTCAAACGTGCTCTCTCTACCGCAAATAGCATTTGATTTAATGGATACCTATATCACAGAGTAGATAAATAAACATAATACAAAAAAAAATCAATATTGTCCTCATTTTGAAAAAAGTGAATGATACATTAAAAATCATATTTTTTTTGAGTGACCTAGCATAGCACATCGTGTGATCGAGCGGCAATCGCTTGAGTAGTTACTAAGATACGGTGTGAAAACTATTACTTTGTGAATTGTTATGTGACAAAATATATTTTTGAAAAATTTCAGATGTGCTACATTATTCCCGCTTTAGCATCACACCGTATACAAAGTTATATTGCAATTAGCGTAATGATTGGTACATATGGTATACAAACTTAAATTATTTATAGAAATACAATTTTGAAAGCAGTTGCCTGATCTACTAAAAACACGAAATTTTACTGTGGTATACCATAGCACAAGGTTCGTGCCATATTTGGTAGAAATCTGCTGAAGTTCCAGAGATACCAATCATTGTTTGTTTAGTTGACACTATATAACAAAATAGCGGTGAAATTGGCAGTGTATTATCTTTGCCAATATTCGCAGTACTCTCTACCAACCACGTTGAAAACAGTTAAAAGTTGTGGCAGTTATATCATTATAACGTAAACATTCATGTGGTTGTCATTTTGAAAAAAAAAGCCCGATGTAATGAAATAGTACCTGTTTTTGATGGTTAATTATAATACGTCTACCATGACAAATTCGACAACAATGGGCTGAGTGGTTCCTGAGACACGACTTACGACATATATTTTCCAGCAGGACTATCTCACAATATGGAGGACCGATACTGACGAGTTATTCTTAATTAATGCTGACAATGTGGAATGTTGAAATACCAGTTTTTATTTGAGTCAGTTGAATAATTTTTTAGATATGACATAGTAAAACAAATTATGAAATGCCGCCATTTCAAAAATTAACATCCGTCATGGTGAAAAATTATAAAAGTCGGGCGTCTTTTCTAAGTACTACATTTGAACCGAGTTGAGTGAAATTCAGTGCACGGGTTAAAACGATACGTAATGCACGCAGAGAGAAAGTTGGTATCATAAGCCTGTCTTTCCTTAGGAAAGTAAGCTAAAAATGTGTTCTAGATATTCCATAAAGATCGGTGCCATATTTTTAAGTAAAAATTTAAAGAACAGTTTATAAACAAACGTGATATATAGTAAAACGGAAAATCGATCGTGTCTTGCAGAAGATATAGCATACTATAGGAAAGCAAATGCCCGGTCACTCCGTAGTTTTCCGTGACAGACAGATTCCCGATGTGCCGATTGACAACCACTGTCAACAGCCTTCAGAGCCTACAGGGGCTGGTGAGAGAACGGACTCGGGAAATTGATCAGTGGTGTCAAAGAGCTGACGGGAGGTCACCCTTCAAGCAGGCTGCTCCGGCCGCGACAGTACGACGAAGGCTTGCTGTTATTGGCGAAGGCTGAAACTTGTACGGCGCGCTCCAGACAACGCTTTGTCTTACATCGGGACCAATAGAAATCTATCTGCGCTTTATGTTACTGGCAGCAGTGGTTCACGAGGCTACGGAACATAGTCTCAGGAGCAAATGATGTCTCCCACACTTAAGGAACCTTTCTCATTGGACGATATGTTCTGCTGTGTGCAGTGCAGACCATTCCAGCCACTTCATATGCAACGTCCCAGATAGAGAACACTGTGACTGATATAGTTAAGTAGTAAGCCAGTAATGTTTATGTAGTGGTAAAGTGTGATTACCTTGAGAAAAAAAAAATCTAGCCGAGAGCGGTATCGTCGGCCAAGTTTCTCACGTGCAAAAATTCCCAGGTTTTGAGCAAGCTGGGTCTCGAAGCATTAGTGACTAAATTATTTCGAACAAACTACGGAATTTGAGCTGTACCCTAATAAACAGAGAGTAGTGTGTTAGTGCTATTCAATGTTAAGCCAACATGTACTGTAAAAAATATTTCGTAATTTTACACTAAATGCATGTGATAGCAGAGTTTCCAGCAACATCGGTGTAATTTTAAACCAGCTATATTCGTGTTTTTTTTTATTTCCTGTCACAGTAAAATAGCCATTAAAACCGGTAAAATAATCAAGTCACTATGCTTGTATTAATACAGGCAATTGTGTCAAATAACACACTCTACAAGAAAGAAAACAATTTTGAAATATATTTTACACTTTGGCAGTTGTAACCTTTCAGATTTTCCAAAAAATTGCACTTACAAATTATGCTTCGCAGACCCTTAAACACTTACGAATTTAGATAATGCGGCCTTCGGCAATTCACTCACGAGCGTTTCACAACCTTAAAATGTTCCTGCCTTCACTGGATTCGCACCCGTGACCCTCGCGGTAGTGGCGACTAGACCAACAGCATCTCATGACTCATGCACCTGGAATAAGAAGTTCGGAACGGTATGTGGTATAAGAGCTAAGCGATAGATGCAACACTTGGTTGTGCTTGCCATCATATGGTAATGTCTTCGAATACCGTTCGTCGTTTGCAAAAAAAAACGTTTTTATTCCTCACCATGCTTATTTTCACTTAACGATGCAAGTGGTAAAGAGCAAGTCCTTGTAACCGTGAGGCGACTGAGCTGTTCAAACAAATCACTTTTCACGTTCGTTAAACCTACATTTTTGGACTGCCTACTCAAGTTCCCTAGTTTATGTAGGCCCCTACGTAAATTCTTTCTTAATTTTTTCCCAATGATGGTATTTTCACTCAAGTTGCTAACATAAATTTACACGTATTTAGTAATTTTAAAAGTGCACTATGGAACATGTATTATTACAATGATAACAGTGTTACTACAATGCCAGTACAAATGCAAAGTTAACATGTTTAGAACTTTCTGTTGATGCATTTCTAAACTTAACCTACTTTTTAACGTGTAATTCAACATCAACTTTCTTTTTAATAAATCTATACATTCGTGTGTTTTAAACAGGAATTTCTAAGCATTCTTGTAGTGGTATAAACACATGTGCAAAATTATACATACTGTAGTTGTTTGCTAAAATCACGTATACAAAAATGTCAAACTACCAACACTTTGTGTAATTTTACATATTTTTACTGTGCAAAATAAATAGTATATATAAGTAATATACGTATAAAATAATTTTCACACAAACCAAAGGCCTAATTAAGCTTGCATTTTAATTGTAATGAAAATAAGGATTTAACAGTATGAGGAAGAAGCTTCGCGTTATAACTAAGCCTGTAGTTAATACGTCGCCCCTTCTGCTTTAGAAAAACTACAGTGACGCATTAATTTATAATAATTTCTCTTTATAGTCTAAGATCGGCTGATAAAAAATTCTAAACCGTAATAAAAAGTTCCATACCGTAATGTGCGAAACGTGTTTTAGTGTTAGAACAAGTATACACTTTGTTGTTTATTTAGTTATATTACGATGGGGGAAATATTTGCTGTTCTAAATACGTATAGAGAGTTATTTCCCCTATTCGTGTTTCAGGTTTTACACTTAAGTGAAGAGAAACGGGAAATACAATGGACCATTAGCTTCAAGTGTCGGAGAAGTTGTTATCGCTGTTTACTGTATGTTCCGAGAAGTTTTCTGTAAGCGATAAAAGGTATCACCTCGGGCAGCACCTGCGTGATATAAAGTGCTCGTCTGTTGACAGTGCCGCAGATTTCTTCCACGAAGTGCCGTGGCTGAGCATTTTTCTAAATAGCGTTACGATGTCGTGTAAAGCAGTTTTATTTAGACCAAACATTATGAGGTTTTTCTGTGTGGGAAACGTTAGTTTCAGCTTGTCTTTTCACATTCCCCATATTGAGTGCATCTAATTGAACTGCTTAGCTGTCTTTGCGTTTGCAATAAGCGGGCCGTGACAGAAAATATGCGACCTCGTTTATTATAGAGTACACATATGTGAGGTGATTTTTTCCTTCTTAGATGTATTGTTTATGCAGGTATTTTGTTAAGTAATGTATTTTTTAAGCAACGTGTTTTAATTTCTTATGCGCGAGAGATGCAGGAAAAGAAAAATTCTCCTCGCAGACACCTTCTGAAACGAGCTGGCTTTAAGAAAACTCGCAGGGCGGTAAAAAAAAGTCAGCAACGTGGAAGCGATGGCTCGCTTAGGGGTTCGGAAATGGAGCGAAAATTCGCTAAACCAAACAGAAAAAAAGTAGAAAAACAAAATTTATCACAGAACACTCCTTTCTCCTTCTGAAAGCATTGTTAAAGAGGGCTGCTAAGTCACCTTATAAAATAAATTATCTTCCCTCTAATTTCATACCGATAGAACTCTGTCGTGATTAACATTCATTGGCCTTATTCAAAGCAGCATTTTTCTGTGCTCTTGAAGTGAGATATTCGTTCAAGAAACTGGGTCGCTCAGAAATAATTAATTGTTTTTAAATAGGGAACAAGAATTGAGTACTGAAATTAGTATTGAAATTTTTCAGCACCTCGATTGTTTTACACATTAAGTTCAGAATAATTCACTGAACTCTAAATAGGAACCAGATTGAAACTACTCCATCGGGAATCTGTAAAATTTACAACTCATTTATTCGGTTAAAATAACTCGATTATTACAAACAGTAGAAAATAAGCTACGAACTAAGGGATCGAAAAAAACAGTACATCCCGATGTGAAATAAGTCTAGTACAATCATTTTGCCGCAAAAATATATTGAAGACACTAAAAATGTGTGTTTATGATTCAGATCGAACCTCCACCCAATATGTAAGACTTACTTTGAGCACCTCATTCAGTAGTAGACTTAGAAATGGTTTTTTAATCTGTAACTTTTGGGGCTTTTTAATGAAATTTATTTGACTTTTTATAATTCGGGATCTTTTATCCATAAGAGGCAAATAATATAAATGTACACAAATTAACGCCTATACCATACCAGGGTCTATCCCAGAACCCCTCGCACTGCAAATCAACACGCAACCAACTGCACCACGGAAATTTGTAAAACATCCCAGTATCTATTGTGGGATTCGAACCTTTTAATTAAATGTCAAACGCATTATTTTCTGCACCAATAGGACACCTCTGCTTCGTCACTGCGATATGCTCTCGTTTATGTGCACTGTATTAAAAACAACCAAATATTGCAGATGACAGTGCCGTTATGTGAAAATAATTCATTTTCTCGATATATATGTATATATATGTGTGTGTGTGTGTGTGTTTGTGTGCCTCCTGAAACATATTTTCAAGGTTTGAAAGCTAATCTAAGTTACATTTAGTTCAGATGCCGTGCGGAAAAAGCTGGAAATAAAAGTTTCAATTTACGAGGTTATCGTTGTTCACTTGTGTCCGCCATTTTACAACGTAAAGAGACTTAAAAGAATGAAATTGTTATTTTGTAATTATGCAGAATTCAACACTTTCTGGAATGAAAAACCTTAAAACTTATTGAGGTTCCTTTACGTATTTTTTTCTTTCCCTTTGATTGAAATGGAAACTTTGATATTTTGCACACAGTAAATAACATGAAAGTTACGTTTGTTGATGTTAATTTAACTAAGTTTATGTTATAATTCGTAAATAATTGTTGAATGAGGTGAGATTGTACCACGGCCCCAAACGTGTAAACAACAACCCGCGTTTTCAAGGAGAGAACTGGTCGCTCGCTGAGAGCTGCGGAACAAAATGCATTGCCACAAGCAGCAGTCGTTTCGCCGTGTAAATGCGCGTTGGGAAATTAAACAGCTCTGCAAATTTCATCATATAACCGGTTCGCAAGTGTATGCCATTTTGCAATGCCACAAAATTACCTTAAAACCAGGGAAAATTCAATCATTGTAATAATCAGAAAGTAACGAACTAATTTCAACTGGGGCCGCTTTCACAGGCTGTCACTGATTTGGCTCCATTTCCACCGGCTTAATTTTTAGAGTGCACTTTTGTTTCACACATCTCTATAGCGTGTCAGACGAGCGGAGGTACACCTACACACGCAATATTAACTTATACATTTCATGACTCCTATTATGTTGACATATCATAACTAGGGCCCCGTGATTTTCGCGAATATATTTCAGAAATAGTCGTCCTCCAAAACAATTTAGATTGGATCCTATTTCGTTATTGGATTATTTGAATTGTTAGATTTTTTTCTGACTGCTTGCGAATCACGGACGGTCAGTATCGTAGAATCCTAATTCTGGTTGCCTCACTCATGTAACAGACTCTCTTCACACGAAGTCAGCCGGCCAGTAACCAAAGGAAAACTTCAAGTGCGCATGTAGTTTATGCAAGTCTAGCTAGCGTGTAAAATTAACCGCGAAAAAATCCGTAGATCTATATATGTAGACCAGAAGAATTTGCGGATTAATTTTGGTACAAGCTAGAATTCACAACACGTGTGTTTGTAAAATTTTAGCCATTGATCCACACGGTGTTTGACACCTCCTGGAGAACGGTGCCCCATTGTCAACTTCCACTGTGACAACAGACAACCAATGTGCAGTTCATACCGGCATATTTATACATAAGACTGTCGATTCTAGCCTGCAGGTCATTGAACACGCGAATTTTTCAGGTCTCTATCTATATGTAACCAGGGACACGAAAATTTCACATTTTGAATGACGTGTAAGCTTGATTCCACTGTATTATGTATTTTCGATCCTGAGCTTCCTGTCCATTGGCTGCTGCCCCAGTGTGTAGCCAGTTTTACCTATGAATGGGTGGCTCGGGATTTGGTGCATGTTTCCTTGAAAGTCTGTTATTGGCTGAGAGTTCATATGGGCGTGTCTAATAATCTTTGATCCAATTGTAAACATAACCGAAATACACATTTGTTTGAAGTCTAGTTTGTCCCAAAATAAATTCGCGAAATTTTCCAGTCCCCATTAAACACTTTGAGTCAAAAATTATTATTTAATTTTACCGTTGAAACGAACAAATCTTTTGTTCAGAACTGTACTGACATACAGACGACGTTTTGTCTTACATCAGGACCAATAGAAATCTATCTGTGCTTATGTTACTAGCAGCAGTGGATTATGAGGCTACGGAACATATACTGAAGAGCCCCAAAAAAACTGTATAGGCATGCGTATGCAAATAACAGAGGTATGGAACAAATCAGAGTAACACGATGCTGTCGGTAGCGCCTATATAAGACAACAAGCGTCTGGCAAAGTTGCTAGATCGGTCACTGCTGCTACAATGGCAGGTTATCAATATTTAAGTGAGTTTGAACGTGGTGTTATAGTCGGCGCACGAGAGATGGGACAGCATTTCCGAGGTAGCAATAACATTTGGATTTTCGCGTACGACCATTTCACGAGTGTACAGTGAATATCGAGAATCAGGTAAAGCATCAAATCTTCGACACCGTTGCGGCCGGAAATATATCGTGAATAAATGGGACAAACGACGACTGATGAGAATCATTAAACGTGACAGACGTGCAACCCTTTTTCAAATTGGTGCAGAATTCAATGCCACCTGCATACCTTCAGACATTAGTGGAGTCCATGCCACGTCGTCTTGCGGCACTTCTGCGTGCTCGCGGGGGCCTTACACGATATTAGGCAGGTGAACCAGTTTTTTTGGCTCTTCAGTGTAGCTTCAGCAGCGAATGATATCTCGCACACGTAGGGAACCTTTCTCACTGAACGGTATATTCTGCTGTGTATAGTACAGACGATTCAACCCACTTCGTATGCAACGTCCCAGATAGTGGACACTGTGACTGAAAAGGTTAAAACCTGTGGACAGCAGGACTGAAGTCGGTCGACGTGGCTGACGGTCGATAGTCGTCATTGGTCGCAAGGTGTTCGTGTCGACAGCTGTCTCTCAGGGAGTCAGTGACTCGCAGTCAGCGTCTCAGCACCTCCCGGGCTGAGGATTTGCACTGCTAATTCCCGTCGTCAGATCACGGGCTTTGGCAGTCAGAACGGGACTTCGCTCTCGCGTCTAAGCCGTCCCTCTTCCTGGATTGTCTTGCCGAGGTCGCTGGCTGGGCGTTGAGATCCTTATACACTACGTGAATTCACTTTAGAACAAGCTAGACTTTAAACACATGCACATTTCTATTAAGTTTCTTACTGTATCACTAGAATCGCCAAATCAGCGAATATGACTGCATATCTGTTGAAACTTCTCAAATTGATTCAGTAAAATTCCACTGAACATTTAAGTTGCTATTATTAAATTATTAATTAACGCAGTGATTTCTACTGACGCCTAGTAAACTGCACTGGCCTGACAGTAAAATCTTAGTGCATTCCACTGATTCGCCAGTAGACAGCTCATGATTAGGGCACCTGTTTTTCGCGAAAAAATTTACTCGGAGGCTAGGCTTCAATACTGTACATGTGCTCTTGCAGCCTTCCTTTGGCTATTGGCCACCTGTATTTGTGTGAGGACTGAATGCTACATGAGTGGGCCGATTAGAATTAAGTTTTTCCGATTATGACGGTTCGTGATTCGCGGGCAGACAGATAATGCGTGTAACAATTCAAATGATCCAACCACGAAGGTGGTTCTTAACTAAAGTGTTTTGGAGATAAACAAGTCGTGGAATCCTTTCACGAAAAACAGGCGCCCCTAAGTATCACAATTTATTAGACACGCCCCGGTGAAATCGGTTCACAGCGCCTTGGGCCAAAACATTTCTGCCCGTTGAAAAGCCCAGCAATTATTGTTTCAATTTTAGCCTGGAAGAAATGTGAGTGAGCGAGTAGAGTGAGTGAAGAGATTTGGGCGGCTCTTAACATCGAGGTCTTGAGGGTGAAGCGAGGTCAGTATGGAGCAGCGCTGGAATGAAAGGGCTTTGGAAACGGGAGATCCCCGAGAAAATCCACGGACCAGAGGTATCATCCGGCACGATTCCCACATGTGAAAATCCGGGTTACCCCGCCGGGAATCCAACCCTGCACACCTAGACGGGAGGCGAGCAGCCTAACCACTACACCACAGTGGTCCCTCTGGCATAAATGAATCCATGAAAGTTCCTATTATATAACTGTAGTTTGCCGTGGGATAAGTTTACTGTTCCCTATGTTTCAACATGTGATGGGTCGTCCCTTGAACGAGTAACTTATCTGCGCAGGGCCTTCTGCGCTGCTTGCCTAATCCTTTGGTTGTTGCACACAGATGAGCCTACACATATCTTTAACTTGTATGTTTGTTTGGATTTTATAACACAGTGTAATTTTGTAATATTTTTTTTATGTTGCTTATTGCAATATTTTGTTATGGTAGTATTATGTTACGAAATCAGCTGCTTATGTTTAGATATATTATCCATAAGAATATTTGTGTTTAAATGTTCCTGGGAGCTTCTAAAAAGCATGATAGTTATCATGTTTGCCGCACGTCGCGCCACCGGCTGTGAAGGAGGGTGCGCGTGACAAAGAGAGTGGGAGTTGAGCTGGGAGTGTAGGCAGCGGTGGTCACGGTGCAGAGAGAGAGAGAGAAAAAGAGAGAGAGCGAGAGAGAGCAAAATGTTTATATAAGAGATCTGTGTGAGTGCCTGAGTTAACAGGGGCTAGAATAGGAATGTGTTGTCGGCAAGACGGAGTTTTCTGNATAAGAGATCTGTGTGAGTGCCTGAGTTAACAGGGGCTAGAATAGGAATGTGTTGTCGGCAAGACGGAGTTTTCTGCCGCACGACGATGGCTAGCATGATAGCTTGCCATTTTGAAGCATCGCTTTTGTCTCCTACAATTTACGTGAGTTTATCCTGCACGTTTTAACAACAGCGTATGTGTTTTACTCAGCGGTTTCTCCGGCGTAGGAAGAATGGGGATTGATTCCTTCTCTGCTGTGTGTCTCGTGGGATGAGACACAGTAATCGAGTGCTGGTAAGGAATGGGGCATCCTGGCGGTGGGTGAGGCTGCGATTGCCGCCAGACCGAGTCCGTTAGGATTCGGTGCAATCAACGCGAGGTGGCATGCTTGCGTAGTTTAACCTATTACCGTGAGCCTACACAAATCACCATTTTCATGCTTGAGGTACTGTGATAACTCGTCCTTAACGTTTTTCCATGTTTGTAAATGGAAATCACCACTATCATAACATATCAAGAGTGCAGAATTGTTGTACCATTTTATATTTTGGTAGCTTCATCGTAATGCACTAAATATACCTGAGTTTTAACAATCCCTAATTTATTTTGAGAAGTTTATATAATTGAACATTATTGTAGTTCTTTACGATATGATAATTTCGAAATCTGGAAATAGTGTTATCTGTAACTATGCCGTTGTTGTTAAATTCTGCCTTAAGTGAGTAAATGTAAGCTCATTAAATTTGATAGTAATGATTTCTTTTGCTGCTAATGTTTGCAGCCAAGTAAATATTATTGTGTTTATTGCCCTGGCTCCGCTGTTATGCAATTTTAAAAATGAAAAAATAGATTTTCCAGATTTCGAGCATTTATATTTAAAATGGAAATGAAAGTGTGCATTTGCTGCTTTGTAAAGAAGTAAATGAAAAATAAATTGTCTGAATTTTGATCATTTATATTTTAAAATAAAAATATTACTGTAATTTACAATTTAAATGAAAGTGTCCATTTGTTGCTGTGCCTTTTTATGCTGTTGAGTAAATTGAAATGAAATTTGTATTCTTTGCCTCCATTGGTTCTGAGGTTAGGATACCTCGCAAAATTTATGATTCTAGTAGATTAATTAATTTCCTTAGACTGTATTTGTATGTTTTAACTGTTTAATTGGTTAATATATGTATATTTACTTAAGAAATCAAATAAACTATTTTTAACATCCTTGTATAATTTNAACTGTTTAATTGGTTAATATATGTATATTTACTTAAGAAATCAAATAAACTATTTTTAACATCCTTGTATAATTTTGTAATAAATTGTTTTGATTGCACTTTGTGCGCCTGATGTTTTACTTTGGGTTAACACTTCGTGACATTTTTCTTTATTTAATAGCCAAATTTGTTCGAAGCAAAACCTTTACCCATAAGTTTTTTTTTTATATTTTGTATACTTATGTATGTAATTAGAGGGGTAGCANGTTCGAAGCAAAACCTTTACCCATAAGTTTTTTTTTTATATTTTGTATACTTATGTATGTAATTAGAGGGGTAGCATGATGCTTCCGCCAGGGTTGGCTTAATGGTACTGCGCAATATAATTTAATTTCATTATTAGTTGCAGTGTGTGTATAACTTTCCTGTTTCTCTGTTTCCTCCGCCTCTTCATTCCGGCGCAGCTCCATACCGACCTCACATCACCCTCATCGGCTCTCAAGACCTCGATGTCACGAGCCGCCTAAATCTCTTCCCCCACTCCTACCCCTTTTCTTTGCAAAGTCCAGAGCCCTGTCAAAAATGCATCGTCCAGTCATACAAGGCTAGGACGTTACAATGTTTTGGAAGATATATTGGCTCAAAACTTTTTCGCGATTTCCAGTGCCGCTAAGCGTTACGTGGAGTGCGTGAGTAATAATGTCAGTGCATTGTTGCCGTGTGATGTGGTATATATATGTAGGTTACGAGTTTATTAAATTCCTTGTTCAGTTTACTCGAAATAATTATTAATATAAATAATCNGGTATATATATGTAGGTTACGAGTTTATTAAATTCCTTGTTCAGTTTACTCGAAATAATTATTAATATAAATAATCTATTTAAATTTGACCAACAAACTTCGGCTGCAAGTATTATTACGAGGAGAAGTTGAAAACATATACATAAAATACACTCTATGAAGCTATTTGCAAATTAACTATATGAGTGAATACGTGGAGTGATAACGAGCGAATGGGAAAGTTATTTCCTATACATTCATGCTAGCGATCCTACATTTGCAAAGAGAACAGTCAAATGCATAGGAAANAAAGTTATTTCCTATACATTCATGCTAGCGATCCTACATTTGCAAAGAGAACAGTCAAATGCATAGGAAACTTCCCAACTTTGTATATTAGTGTCGCAAAATTTTCCATATTTGTAGCCAGATGGGTGACGTTATTTTCATACAATAAATAGGTTAAAAACTTCCTATTAAGTTAAAAAATTTTACCGGGAATTTTTTTTAAAGTGATGGTCTAAAGTGAATTGTAAGGGTGGTATACGTCTTTGAAGTTGGGCCAGAAACACAGTTTACTGCAAATATTGGAGAAAACATTTAAGATGGAACACTGAGTGCCTGGATAATGGGTACCTGAACAAAGATTTGAAAACACCAAAACATCTGTCGCTGTCATCAAAATATATCTACATATCGTGGAAAATCGCGAAAATGTTTTGAGCCAACATATTTTCTATAACACTCTAACTAGTTTATTCTTTCATGATTAGATGAACAACGTTTGAATCGGCTAAGTTGTTTGCAGGCCAATCACGAACATTCTGCCTTATAGTATCAAAATTCTCATTTNAACAAGGTTTGAATCGGCTAAGTTGTTTGCAGGCCAATCACGAACATTCTGCCTTATAGTATCAAAATTCTCATTTCTCCAGTGAAAAGAGGTAGTATCTTCATACGTGCATGACAGCCAATAAGGAAAGAAAACTGTCAGACATGTGTACANCTCCAGTGAAAAGAGGTAGTATCTTCATACGTGCATGACAGCCAATAAGGAAAGAAAACTGTCAGACATGTGTACAGTAAATAAATTCCTAACAAACAGTCAACTTTTCCCGCAACAAACCACCATTTCTAATTATGTCAAATAAATAAAATACCCTTATTTCGAACTTAACGCGATATCATACTTGGTATTTAAATGATGGATTATTAATTCGCATGTAACAATTAACCCTAAGCCCTGCCGTTTTCGAGAAATTCGCGTTTTAATTACAAATACCTGAGAAGTGCGACACCCGCAAAACACTCAATAACACTACTAAGACTATCAAAAGGAGAGAATGATTCCGGGGAGATGTACACAACAGTGGCACTTTAATTATAAGTGTAACAGGTAAGAAAAATTGTCATTGAGCTTCTCAGTGTGTAATACAGACAAAAAATTACCTACACGTGCGTAATATACACAACTGCGTACACTCGGTCTGAATGTGATAAATAACAAACAGTTATTATGTGGAATTGGGCGTTGTCCCAATAGTGATTGCTCTTGTAACTAGTCGTTACCTTGATTCAGTTTGTAAAAATGTATTTTCGTAAATTTGAAATACACTTTATAATAATTTTTGTATACTAATTTTTTTCCTTCGCAAAACGAATGAATTCTCAATTATAACTTNTGAAATACACTTTATAATAATTTTTGTATACTAATTTTTTTCCTTCGCAAAACGAATGAATTCTCAATTATAACTAAACCCATTCTGACCCACTGTACGCAATTGTGTACACTACCCACGTGTACGTAACTTTTGGTCTGTACTGTACACTGTGAAGCTCAGTGACCCGTGTTCTTACCGGTGGGTAAATTATTCGCAAACAGTTTTACAGGTCTAGGTTCTAATTGGTTCATATTATTGTAGCCGAACATATAGTCCACAGCTCATTGAATGCGATAGCTTAACAAGTGACGTGTAGTCTTAAGTACATGCACGCATCATAAAGTTTGTTGTTCGCAACACGTGAAACCGTAAATTAAGTGTGTCTGAAAGGGTTAACACGTGCATACAAACATACTCCGGATAAAGCGACAAAGATTTACGTTTAATGTTAACTACATTTTGGCACGACTGTTAACTTTTATCTAAAAAGGATTTTTTTTTAATGCCCCCATACTGGTATTCATAAAAGCAGTACGAGTGATATTGCAGATTGGGATAGATATAGCTCGAGATAAGTAAGCTTCATTAATTACGTCGAATTGAATTATTGCGTTTTCGGCACAATAGAGCAGAACTATTTCAATTAAGAGGAGCGCCGACCGCATCTAATATTCCCTGAGCACTTTCATGTCGACCGTGTCCAGGAATTTAGTTCCTGCATTCTCCGCACGTTTTACCAGCGCTATCGTAGCGAGGGCATCATGCGGTTTCATTTCCCTCTCATTACCTTATTATTTTTAAGTGTTGCACTTGGATGTCCTCTACTAAAGCCCTGTAGATTATCAAAGAGTTTGTTCATACACTAAATTTGCTTCGAGGCACACAGATGTATTATTATAACCCATGACCTTCCAATAAGAAGACGGACGCACAGAGTTCAGCACCAGATTTTGAAAAGTAGGGCTACCAGTTTTTCGTGAAAACATTCATGTTCATGATGGACTTCCATTTCCAATGTTCACGCTTCCATTGTCCTCGTGTCTTTGTGAAAAGACAGCTTCTTTGCTGACTGGGCCAATCAGAATTATATAACTTCAAGAATGAATGTCCTGGATTCGCAAGCAGACACCTGAGAGACGCGAAAATTTAAATAGTCCACTCACAAAAGTGGATTTGAAATAAAAAGTGTTTTCTAGTAAATCTAGTTGTGAAATATTTTCGTGGTAAACATGGTGTAAAAGACTTTCGGTAAAATATAGGTATTCGATACAAAATATTTTACAAAGAAAGGCGGTAACCGACAGTCAAGCTTCTGGAGGGACTTTAGGATGGTAAAAATAATGTGTTCATACGATTAACCATATCAAAGTGATATTGGCCCATAATTGACTGGTGAAATATGATTGGCGAGCAGCAAACCGTAGTGAACTGGGATTTTTGTTATACTAATGAATAAACTTCAAAGACATCTTTCAGAGGCCTTGCTCGCAATAGTTTCATGAAGGAGAAATTTCTAGATTTCGCCAATTATTTTTAAGGACCAGCTAGTCTTCAAAGCCATGTACACTTAACTATTTTTTAATTGGATCGCAGTTTGTAGGCCGCACCATCGAAGAATTTGAGCCAAGAACTAACCTGCAAGTGAAAGAGAACCAAGATCTGTGCCCCCTGTTCTGGGGTAAAACCGGAGCATCAGCCAATGAACAACTGGCTGTAGCTCGAATAAAAAAAGTGTCAAGTGAATCCGTGAAATTTCGGGATCTCTAGTAATTTTTTGTGACTAACATCTCTTATGAATCCATGTATGAAAGCCTAGTCGATTTGGTGTATAATATGACTGATTCATATGAGATAACGGCGTTCGTGGAAAAAGATGGTTGAAATGGCCTACCGACTTTCTTTCTTTTCCTTGTATATCACATTCATTTTTTATTTATTTTACCGTAATATCTCCTTAACTTTACAGTCCACTACGTTTATATTGCTGCTTAGTTTAATTCAAACTCAAACTCACAAATAACAGAAAACGTCGAAATTAAAAAAGACTCGCACATAAAGCAATAACTTTAGTATTTTGTAAGATTCATTACGCGCCTTTAGAAAATCGCAAGTACAGTCAACACCATTCTAAAATGATTACTTTCTCAGGTGGTGTTGGCACTATCGCCTTTGGAAGTCACGTGACAACTGAAACACGAGGACCTGGGGTGTGCTACGTGCCGCGGCCACTAAGGCATTACTTCCAATTAACAGGGTTCGAATTCA
The DNA here is from genome assembly GCA_002778355.1 of Clitarchus hookeri. Classification (NCBI taxonomy): domain Eukaryota; kingdom Metazoa; phylum Arthropoda; class Insecta; order Phasmatodea; family Phasmatidae; genus Clitarchus; species Clitarchus hookeri. The sequence goes on from NQII01004654.1 coordinate 32,528, forward strand.
AATCCCGGTAATCGATTCACGTGTGGACCGTTCCTAGGTACCAAGTTCTAGTTTTGATTTGACATTTGAGTTTCTTCCCTGGAAATTGCCCTATCGTCGTTATGTCGTGAGGACATAAGAATGTCCGTTTAAATAACAAATGAAACGTTTAACTATGATGCAGTAAAAATACTGGTAGAGTACGATCCAACACATCAGAACTTCATTACAGTAAAATATGTTTTTTTTGTCGGTGTTCATAATAACGTGACTAACGTATAAGATTATTCTTTATCACTATTTACTGTAACGAAAAGAGACTGCATACTTTCTGTTTGGGTACAAACATGGAATGAGGTAGTTGCTTCAGTCCACGGTCAATAATAAAAATGTAATTTAACAGTGGGAAAGAGTTTATATGTCACAAGCCTTAAACAATGAAGCCTTCGGTGACTTGCTACGATGTCTCCTACTTTTTTAACGTAATGTTTTATCAGGTGGTTCAGCTCTGTACGATTACTGATTAAAATTCATATTTGAAGAGAATTCGCACATTTCCGAAATTTCTGTATCTGTACAATTGTTTTATTTATGGATGCGACCACTNTTTTAATTACAAATACCTGAGAAGTGCGACACCCGCAAAACACTCAATAACACTACTAAGACTATCAAAAGGAGATAATGATTCCGGGGAGATGTACACAACAGTGGCACTTCAATTATAAGTGTAACAGGTAAGAAAAATTGTCATTGAGCTTCTCAGTGTGTAATACAGACAAAAAATTACCTACACGTGCGTAATATACACAACTGCGTACACTCGGTCTGAATGTGATAAATAACAAACAGTTATTATGTGGAATTGGGCGTTGTCCCAATAGTGATTGCTCTTGTAACTAGTCGTTACCTTGATTCAGTTTGTAAAAATGTATTTTCGTAAATTTGAAATACACTTTATAATAATTTTTGTATACTAATTTTTTTCCTTCGCAAAACGAATGAATTCTCAATTATAACTTAACCCATTCTGACCCAGTGTACACAGATGTGTACATTACCCGCGTATATGTAACTTTTGGTCTGTACTGTACACTGTGAAGCTCAGTGACCCGTGTTCTTACCGGTGAGTAAATGATTCGCAAACCGTTTTACAGGTCTAGGTTCTAATTGGTTCATATTATTGTAGCCGAACATATAGTCCACAGCTCATTGAATGCGATAGCTTAACAAGTGACGTGTAGTCTTAAGTACATGCACGCATCATAAAGTTTGTTGTTCGCAACACGTGAAACCGCAAATTAAGTGTGTCTGAAAGGGATAACATGTGCATACAAACATACTCCGGATAAAGCGACAAAGATTTACGTTTAATGTTAACTACATTTTGGCACGACTGTTAACTTTTATCTAAAAATGATTTTTTTTCATGGCCCCATACTGGTGTTCATAAAAGCAGTACGAGTGATATTGCAGATTGGGATAGATATGGCTCGAGATAAGTAAGCTTCATTAATTACGTCGAATTGAATTATTACGTTTTCGGCACAATAGAGCAGAACTATTTCAATTAAGAGGAGCGCCGACCGCATCTAATATTCCCTGAGCACTTTCATGTCGACCGTGTCCAGGAATTTAGTTCCTGCATTCTCCGCACGTTTTACCAGCGCTACCGTAGCGAGGGCATCATGCGGTTTCATTTCCCTCTCATTACCTTATTATTTTTAAGTGTTGCACTTGGATGTCCTCTACTTAAGCCCTGTAGATTATCAAAGAGTTTGCTCATACATTAAATTTGCTTCGAGGCACACAGATGTTTTATTATAACCCATGACCTTCCAATAAGAAGACGGACGCACAGAGTTCAGCACCAGATTTTGAAAAGTAGGGCCACCAGTTTTTCGTGAAAACATTCATGTTCATGATGGACTTCCATTTCCAATGTGCACACTTCCATTGTCCTCGTGTCTTTGTGAAAAGACAGCTTCTTTGCTGACTGGGCCAATCAGAATTATATAACTTCAAGNCTTCCATTGTCCTCGTGTCTTTGTGAAAAGACAGCTTCTTTGCTGACTGGGCCAATCAGAATTATATAACTTCAAGAATGAATGTCCTGGATTCGCAAGCAGACACCTGAGAGACGCGAAAATTTAAATAGTCCACTCACAAAAGTGGATTTGAAATAAAAAGTGTTTTCTAGTAAATCTAGTTGTGAAATATTTTCGTGGTAAACATGGTGTAAAAGACTTTCGGTAAAATATAGGTATTCGATACAAAATATTTTACAAAGAAAGGCGGTAACCGACAGTCAAGCTTCTGGAGGGACTTTAGGATGGTAAAAATAATGTGTTCATACGATTAACCATATCAAAGTGATATTAGCCCATAATTGACTGGTGAAATATGATTGGCGAGCAGCAAACCGTAGTGAACTGGGATTTTTGTTATACTAATGAATAAACTTCAAAGACNTGATTGGCGAGCAGCAAACCGTAGTGAACTGGGATTTTTGTTATACTAATGAATAAACTTCAAAGACATCTTTCAGAGGCCTTGCTCGCAATAGTTTCATGAAGGAGAAATTTCTAGATTTCGCCAATTATTTTTAAGGACTAGCTAGTCTTCAAAGCCATGTAAACATAACTATTTTTTAATTGGATCGCAGTTTGTAGGCCGCACCATCGAAGAATTTGAGCCAAGAACTAACCTGCAAGTGAAAGAGAACCAAGATCTGTGCCCCCTGTTCTGGGGTAAAACCGGAGCATCAGCCAATGAACAACTGGCTGTAGCTCGAATAAAAAAAGTGTCAANTGCCCCCTGTTCTGGGGTAAAACCGGAGCATCAGCCAATGAACAACTGGCTGTAGCTCGAATAAAAAAAGTGTCAGGTGAATCCGTGAAATTTCGGGATCTCTAGTAATTTTTTGTGACTAACATCTCTTATGAATCCATGTATGAACGCCTAGTCGATTTGGTGTATAATATGACTGATTCATATGAGATAACGGCGTTCGTGGAAAAAGATGGTTGAAATGGCCTACCGACTTTCTTTCTTTTCCTTGTATATCACATTCATTTTTTATTTATTTTACCGTAATATCTCCTTAACTTTACAGTCCACTACGTTTATANTTCCTTGTATATCACATTCATTTTTTATTTATTTTACCGTAATATCTCCTTAACTTTACAGTCCACTACGTTTATATTGCTGCTTAGTTTAATTCAAACTCAAACTCACAAATAACAGAAAACGTCGAAATTAAAAAAGACTCGCACATAAAGCAATAACTTTAGTATTTTGTAAGATTCATTACGCGCCTTTAGAAAATCGCAAGTACAGTCAACACCATTCTAAAATGATTACTTTCTCAGGTGGTGTTGGCACTATCGCCTTTGGAAGTCACGTGACAACTGAAACACGAGGACCTGGGGTGTGCTACGTGCCGCGGCCACTAAGGCATTACTTCCAATTAACAGGGTTCGAATTCAAATCCCGGTAATCGATTCACGTGTGGACCGTTCCTAGGTACCAAGTTCTAGTTTTGATTTGACATTTGAGTTTCTTCCCTGGAAATTGCCCTATNACGTGTGGACCGTTCCTAGGTACCAAGTTCTAGTTTTGATTTGACATTTGAGTTTCTTCCCTGGAAATTGCCCTACCGTCGTTATGTCGTGAGGACATAAGAATGTCCGTTTAAATAACAAATGAAACGTATAACTATGATGCAGTAAAAATACTGGTAGAGTACGATCCAACACATCAGAACTTCATTACAGTAAAATATGTTTTTTTTGTCGGTGTTCATAATAACGTGACTATATAAAAAACAACGTATAAGATTATTCTTTATCACTATTTACTGTAACGAAAAGAGACTGCATACTTTCTGTTAGGGTACAAACATGGAATGAGGTAGTTGCTTCAGTCCAGGGTCAATAATAAAAATGTAATTTAACAGTGGGAAAGAGTTTATATGTCACAAGCCTTAAACAATGAAGCCTTCGGTGACTTGCTACGATGTCTCCTACTTTTTTAACGTAATGTTTTATCAGGTGGTTCAGCTGTGTACGATTACTGATTAAAAACTCATATTTGAAGAGAATTCGCACATTTCCGAAATTTCTGTATCTGTACAATTGTTTTATTTATGGATGCGACCACTNTCATATTTGAAGAGAATTCGCACATTTCCGAAATTTCTGTATCTGTACAATTGTTTTATTTATGGATGCGACCACTATAAATGAATTTCCGCCAGAGACGAGATAAATATTTACCGCGACAGGAAAATCGCGCAGCTCGGCAAAACAATAAAAAATAATTGTAATTGGAATCTATGGCCGTGGTCATGTCGTGGTCGCGATGGGAAGCACGGATCGAGATGACGTCACGTTGGCCTTGTACTGCACTGGTTCGCTGTGTCAGGGCGGGTCGTTGCTGCGCTCAGCAGCGATAGGCCGATCCACCCGGAAGCGGTGGATCTATTCTAGCAATTTACCGAGTCCGATTTCAAACCCGATCTCGTTGTTGTGCTCGTCGATTATCGATTCAATTTTAACCCTTTCAGTTACAGTGCCCAGTATATGGGACATTGCATAGAAGTGGCTTTTGTTGTTTACATCGTACACAGACGAAAATAATGTCCAATGAAAGAAGTCCTTCAAGTGTAGTAGGTATCGTTCGTTGTTGACACAATATTCTATAGCCTCATTTACCACTAATGAACCAAAAATAACATTTTTGTTTGCCCCGATGTATGACAGAGCAGTATACCAATTGAAGTAACTTCCCGAACAAAAAACAATTGTTCGTTGCAGCGCCTTAAACTATTTATTTATTTGTGACTGGAATTGAAATGTTTCTGGAAGGTAAAAAAAAAATGTGTCAAACACACATTTTTACATANTTTATTTATTTGTGACTGGAATTGAAATGTTTCTGGAAGGTAAAAAAAAAATGTGTCAAACACACATTTTTACATTAAAAAAATTATTGTTACGTGTTTTGTTAAAATAATATTTTCCACAAGTTAAAATCACTATTTTATTGCAATTAACATTCACAAAGAATTTAACAAAAAAGTGTAAGAGAAATGATAAACATGGGAACCTGAAGGGTATTACATAAATTCAATTTAGGGCATGTCTAGAAAAAATTTATTTACAGTAATTCATAACACAAACAGATGAAAAATATGAAAAATCTGGNAATTTAGGGCATGTCTAGAAAAAATTTATTTACAGTAATTCATAACACAAACAGATGAAAAATATGAAAAATCTGGATACATTTAACCCTTAAAGAAAAGAGGAACATATAAAGCTGCACACGACATATTTATTCGAAATTAAGAACATTAAAAATGAATGTAATCAGCAGCTCATACCTACAACTTTGATGCATTGCAAACATCCTACCTGTATATGATCTGAAGTCACGTTTACAAAGCGTGTTGTTATGAACCGACGTGGCTCTTCCTGCAATATGCTTTGCTAGTTCTGCTTCTGTTCCTGTATTGGATGCAGCACCAGTACACGTTACGCACGTAAAACCGTGATTTCTCAGTAGACATCATCTTGTGTTTGGATTAGTTTACGAGCTGCTCTCAGAACGGATGCTTACATTTTCAATTTCGCCATGCAAGTAGTCGTCTTATATTTATAACGGTCTTAAACGTTCTATTCAAGGTGTCCAGATGTCCTTGTCATCTGTCTCGGCCACTGCAAGAAGTAGGTGACTATAATGAGAGAAATGTTAGGCGGAAACACTTTTATAATTATCCTACCACACAAAAGAGTTAATTATTTTCGTACTTACAAGGGCAGGTAAAAAAAAATTATCTAGAAATATTTGTAGATTAACAAACTCTTTAATTAACTACACAAACATTTTGTAATTTTTCGGAAACTTCCCAGAATTAAAGTCATTATCTATAAATTATTTAATATTTTTATTTTATTTACCGCTATGAAATGACAACAGCAGTAAAAAAAATTAATTTAATTTAGTTGTGTGCTTATTACAGTGTCCATAAATAAGTAGTTTCCTAGATCGTTATTATAAAAACAAAAGTTACAGTAGTAAGCTTAAAGTAGCCTATCAACGATAGTTTATTGTCTGTCACAATTACAAATTACTTTTATTTTTATTTGACATGCACAGATTTTCATTTCCCCTTCTTAAGAGAAACGGCTTAAACCCATAAATAAGACATATTTTATGTCGACTTATGATATTGTAATGTATGTGTATAAATGGGCTAAATATCACCACCGAAGCTGAGAAAACTGTTTTAAATTTTCTTTACTGAATAATGTTTTGTAATACAGAGATTTGTTCGGGATGTGTTCATTACGTAAAACGTCTCCATATAGCCTAGAAAATTTCCGTTTATTGGAAGATCATCTTAATCACATAATACCACATTTATACTAACCGAATTTCAGTGCAGCACCATACATTTGAAATACTAATGACTTTCAGGTGAATCTAGTAAAACTCATTACTTCCAAACATTTGCATTTCTGTGTGCTGTGTATATGGGTTATTTAAACGGAAATATTATTTACTTTTCAAATCTCACGTTTTATGGGAATTTTTTTACCGCAGTGTTTGAAGAACAATGGCCTAAATAAGGGGACCTATAATTTATGAGTAGAGACCATATCATATCGCGTTATAATATTGTAACATGCTGTGTGTGATAGAAGTGTATGTTAGTTTTCCATAAGTAGAGACCTGAACAATTCGCGGATTCATTTTGGGACAAGCTGGAATTCAAAACACGTGCGTTTATATAATTTCAGCCATTGGTCCGCTCGGTGTTTGACACCTCCTGGCAGACGGTGTCCAATTGCCGTCTTCCACTGTGACAGCAGACAGCCAATGCCCAGTTGATATCATCATCTTTGTGAATAAGACTGTAGAGTTTAGCCTGCAGGTCATTGACCTCGCTTTTTTTTCAGGTCTCTATACATAAGTTGAGACCTGAAAAATTCGCGAGTTGAATGACANCAGGTCATTGACCTCGCTTTTTTTTCAGGTCTCTATACATAAGTTGAGACCTGAAAAATTCGCGAGTTGAATGACATGCAAGCTAGACTCTATAGTCTTATGTACAAATATGCCGATATTAACTGCACATTGGTTGTCTGTTGTCACAGAGGAAGGCGACAATTGGGCCAACGTTTTTCAGGAGGTGTCAAAACCAGTGTAAACCAATGGCTAAAGTTATGTCAACACACGTGTTTTGAATTNGCCAACGTTTTTCAGGAGGTGTCAAAACCAGTGTAAACCAATGGCTAAAGTTATGTCAACACACGTGTTTTGAATTCTAGCTTGTCTCAAAATGAATCCGCGAATGTTTCAGGTATCTGTACATAAGTCACCGGACTTACGGGCAAACCAGTAGTTTTATTTTGCTTATTGGTGGCGGCTCGCTGTGAGAATACATTTTCTTACTCTACTGGCCAATCATAATTGGGTTTCTCCGATACAGCATGGCTTGCGATTCGCGGGCAGACTCCTAAGACGTAGTACACCTAGATCATCCAATCAGGAACGTGGATATGAGCTCAAGTGTTAAGAAATACATCAGGTCACGATATTTTTTTGNCACCTAGATCATCCAATCAGGAACGTGGATATGAGCTCAAGTGTTAAGAAATACATCAGGTCACGATATTTTTTTGCTAAAATCGGGTGACCCTATAAATAAGTATAGAGACACGAAACAGTGTAGCGGTTCCTTTCAAGTGGGNTTTTTTTGCTAAAATCGGGTGACCCTATAAATAAGTATAGAGACACGAAACAGTGTAGCGGTTCCTTTCAAGTGGGTGTGCCGATTCTCTGATTGGCTTCACGAAGCCCTGGGTACGGGCCTTGTGTCAGATTGGCTACTGCGTGCTGCCTAATATTACTTATTGGCTGGCCTTCCGGCTGGTAAGTTACCAGGTGCTGGATGCCAAACGACACGTCTATGGTCTGTCTCATATAAGTTGGCGATATTTTGACAGTTCGACGAAAGTAACNCGTCTATGGTCTGTCTCATATAAGTTGGCGATATTTTGACAGTTCGACGAAAGTAACGCCAATGTTTACTTTTCGTTTATGTATCCTTTCGCCATCAGCTGGTGCGTCAAGTGGCGGCTGTATATTTATTTTATTAACACGCTGTCAGCTTATCCACTTTCCATTGTAAGGCTAAACAAATTCTAAGGTATTTATATACTCACATCTGTCTAAAAAATTTGTAAACTTTAAAAGTAAAAACAGAAAACCTTGCAAAAAATTTAATGTGTGTTACCTATTCTTTTATTTAATACAGACAACGAATTTGGGTTAATATTTTCGAGACGGTAATTATAGTTCTTTGGTAAGACTGGAAATAAAGTAATACGGGAAAGTTGCTTGACAACGCACTTTTCATTTGCCAAGAAACAACTTACCAACGACTTTTGAAAAGCAGTTATTNGGTATTTATAGACTCACATCTGTCTAAAAAATTTGTAAACTTTAAAAGTAAAAACAGAAAACCTTGCAAAAAATTGAATGTGTGTTACCTATTCTTTTATTTAATACAGACAACGAATTTGGGTTAATATTTTCGAGACGGTAATTATAGTTCTTTGGTAAGACTGGAAATAAAGTAAAACGGGAAAGTTGCTTGACAACGCACTTTTCATTTGCCAAGAAACAACTTACCAACGACTTTTGAAAAGCAGTTATTNACGGGAAAGTTGCTTGACAACGCACTTTTCATTTGCCAAGAAACAACTTACCAACGACTTTTGAAAAGCAGTTATTCTGCTATAACTGACACTAAACAGCTTGAGTTAGATATATGTGCGTGGAATAACGTAAGAACTCTTCAAAACTACTCACGCGCATCCCATTTTCTTCGTTTTATTAATACAGAATAGTTACAACATGAAAACAACAAAAATTTGGGTTAACGGGAGAACTGTTTGTAGTTCGGGATCTGGCTGACAGATAGCATGGAAGGACGTGTTGTATCAGATGGTGTGGTAGGGCTTCTTATCAACAGGTAGCAGCACTTTGACCTGCCTCTTGTTTCCGTCTTTGGTAAAGTTCACTTTTCTCCTTTTACTGGCTCAAATGACAAGAGTTAAAAATATATTTCGTCAAATAATTAAAACATTATTTAACTATACCCTCCGATATATATGTAGGCTTTTGGAATTGATATCAAGCATGTATGTAAGGTGTAGAGTGTGGCGGTACGACATAAAAATATCTTCCAATGTTTGAAGTTGCATTTTATTTTGAACACATATAAATTACTACTTTAGCATGAAGTTTAGTTTGTAACACTAATAACTGCTGGTTTGTGAATACGTAAAACCAAACGTATTAATTCATCTAGTAACTCTTTCTTATCCGCGTATTTTCTGCTTGTCTGATGTGCGTCGGCAGTGCACTCAGAATAGTACAGTCAGCTGATACAGGATTTTGTAAATGGCGCGTTGTTTGTTATGTATACGTCAAGTTGCCACTTACTGACTCTAAATCTCGCCAATTTATATGAGACAGACCATATATGTTGCCGGCAAGTGACGCCATTTTGCTGGCGTGTGTATCTGGAGTTTGCTGTATAAGCGGCTATTTTACTTCTGTATTGTTTAGAACTCTGTGTCGTCGCGGCGGTGCACCTCCAAACTAGGCGACCCTGGCTCGATTCCCGGCGGGGTCACACCCGACTTTTCGCATGTGGGAATCTTGCTGGACGTTGCCGCTAGCTGTGGGGTTTTCTCGGGGATATCCCATTTTCCCTGCCCTTGCATTCCGGCACTGCTCCATACTCACATCGGTTCACCCTCACCGGCTTTTAAGACCTCGATGTTTGGAGCTGCCCCAATCTCTCCACTCCAGTCTACAGTAATATCGCATTCCTTCCCCTACTAAGTGGGAAAAACTAGTAATGAATATTAGCTAAAACTATGAGAAATATTTTTCTATCACTACAATAATTTGCTATTGCGAAAAGAGATGCGAACTGAAATGAATTTTTAGCAGAAAGTGGAGTTCCGGAAATATTGTTGGACGTGAAGCAAAATTGTGGGAAATGTCCAGCTGTATATCGGCTGACTCCCGACGCGAATGACAAAAGAAACAGGCTGACCTTCCGTATTTTTATTTTCTCTCTCTAAAAATGATTGGAGCTATAATTTTTTCCCTGCCCATATATTTGATTCCCGTATAAATCTCCTTATTGGATAACGTGCCTTCTCTCCACCGCATTCACGATCCGGTTAGTGGTTATATCCACTTGCACGTAATTGGCTTTCCTTCTGACGCTACAAATGCTCGAAGCTGATTTTTTTTTATCCTATTCTGTCGAGGAAAGGAAACAATGCATTTTCAGTACTTCTTTTTTTTCGCAATGCGTAAGCAAAAAAAAAGAAGAATAATACAACGATTACGTAATATTTTTTATAATGGAACGCCCGAGCAGAAAAATTAAATTCTCACAAACTGGCTCTTTTGCAACTAAGGCTTGAAAATGCAAATTTATTTCACACTTTATATATATATATATATATATATGTATATATATATTTGGCACATATTTATTAACAAAACATCTCTCATAACTATACAAAAGTTTCATTACTGTGTTTTTATCTATTTTATAGAGCTAAAAATTTTTTAACTTTTATTACCAAAAAGCTGTCACCACAAAGGAAGAAATAAAGGCTTACAAGTTCTCAGCATATAGAGTGTAAGTGCTATGCTAAAATTATATTTCTTTTTTCGATATATGCTGGAGATTGCAGCCGAATAATATTTTGAAAAAAAGTGAGAGATATTAAATGCCTAATTATAGTTGCATCGAACTTATGTGCCTATATCAATTTTAAAATCCATAATTTTACTCCGTACTTTTTTTCGTAGTGAGTCTAATGGATGTACTTTATATATTAACAAACAAAAAATAAAGGTAAATTGCGAGGTCCAAATAAATGTAGGAAATTGCACGTGAGTTGCATATTGGTCCACGAGATTTCAAAACGCACACTGCATGCGGAAGATTATATGAAAATAAATTTTCATTCCATAGTTGTCATCTTGCTTTCTTTCTAAGATGGAATCCTGAACTGTGATGGCAAAAAAATTAAGAAGTAAACCACGAAGAAACTACTTAGTATAAATCAGCGTGAAATGTGGACAGACACCTATTAGGAAATTATGCCTCTGTATGTACAGAAGCCTATGATTCATAATTATACATCCCCTAACAATTATAACTGTCACAGATTGCTCCCATGGTATCATATGACACATGCAATTAAAAATAAGTCTTCGCTGTGAATAAAAACCTATTTCACTCAGTTATTACTCGAAGTTCACATGAATACAAACTCGAGCGAATATTATTTGCTAACCGTTGGAAAACCCATTACAGAAACTGACATTTCAAACTGGCCTATTTTAGTTCAAAAAAAGAAAATAATATCAATAAAACCGGAGCTGTGAGCTGATACAGTTTCCTGTTGGATTATTTATAATTCCATGGTTGGCACTATAAATTGCTTGAAAATAATCTACGTTGCATGTGAAAGACGAATTTAAACTTCACGTTATGAGCAAATGAACACTCGCCAAATATCATACATCCAAACCACACAATTTCTAGTGAGTTCTCTCTATTCGCTCGTTTCTAATATTTGACCACACTTATATACCAACGTAACTGAAGGCACAGTGAAAAATTTTCTCTTCAAAATTTTGCTTACTCATTGTTACGGCATGCTGCTCTACTTATCCTTGTATATACAGAATGCAGATATGTATATTAATTTCCTGTGTACTACGGTTTGAGTTCGTCTCCTCATAAGTGCCGGTTTAAATTTTAAAAAAATTCCTTCCTGGTCTCACACTGTAGGTATACTTACAGAAGTGGAATGGCATGGTTGTTCCTCTAATATAAGCGTACCTGCTGGCTGATTGGGCACGCGAAGCACGGGAAATCTGCATTGTGGTGTCTTATTGGTTATTACATACTGCGGAAGACTCGCCTGCCGTCTTTCAAGCAAGTCTCCAGGTGATGGCTATCTGTTAAGTTTACACCATTTGGCTGGCCAATGAAGTTAGTTTGCTGGCGTGTGTGACTGGAGATCGAGATGGACGCCACTATTTCTCTTCTGCATTATTAGTTAGTATGTGCCCCAGACATGGTAACACGGGTTACTGGCTCAGAGTCATTCAGGGTGTGTAATCAATATAGGTCCATTTGAGAAAGTGATTCATGTGTAGTTTTTTAAGCCTCTCTTGTCCGCAAACCAATTTGAGAAATTTAAATGTCCCTACACATTACTAACTGTGTTCGCAACTGTGAAACAGAATGTTTACCCAGAAAATAATGAATGCCTTATAACAGGTTTATGTAGCTGATGCTTTGACAGTAAACCACGAGGTTCAGAATTCAAATCTCAGGCGAACCAACAGTGCGCAAGTTGTTTTTTATATATAAATGAAGCGTGGTTGGGTATGTCAGCAGCCATGTGATTTGACTCGTGGCATAGGTAGCGAAGGTCTTAATAAGCTCAATCGAGTAAAAATGCAGAAAACAACCGAGGACATCATCCAGCTTGTGTGCAACACACACATCTTCATACTAGGCTGTAGTGCGTGCGTCCAGTCATAGCGTTGACGCTTCCGGCGGGGGGGTCACGCGGACCCGGCCTCTTCTACGTCGCCTGTCGCCTGGCGAACGGAAATTATTGAAAGTTAGCATGAAATTGCATCACCGTTGCCCCATCCCCCTTCTGGTGGTGTCAGCGACGGCGGGCTATAACATTAACTTTCTGGTAATCTCCTCCCTCGGCGCAGCCCGACGTGTGAAGAAGATTCTGGATCAGGACGCCAGCCACTATAAATAACACTGTAGCCAGAGGATTGGCAGTCTGTAGCAGTCGTCTGGCGAATTGCGGCGAAGAGTGAACAGACGGCGAGCGATGGTGGCGTACGAATGTGTGTGCGGCAGGGATGGACGAGAGTGAGTGAGTGCTGTGGAGGGCGAGGTATCTAACAGGTAGAGTTCGGCTGAGTACGGGAGCGCTCGAGGCGGTCCAGAACATTCCAAATAGGAAAGATGATATATTGACGGAACCAAAGTGGAACGGAATGGACGAGTGATACGGATTTGATTGTAAATATTGAAAATGTGAAATATAAAATATATATTTTAAATAGTAATTCGGTAGGTATTAGAAACCTGTTTATAAAGACTGTCTTTAAGAGCTTGATTGTGTTTATTTATGCGAGTAACGGATGATTACGAAAATATTAGTGGCAAAAAGCAAATGATATTTACTGTCAACAATCGAATTAAGCATAGTTTTTTTTAATTGTTAGCAAATAAAGTAAATAATAATTATTAACACTTTTATGTAATTAAGACTTCCATCCCTTAAAGAACCTGGCTAAGCNCTGTGGAGGGCGAGGTATCTAACAGGTAGAGTTCGGCTGAGTACGGGAGCGCTCGAGGCGGTCCAGAACATTCCAGATAGGAAAGATGATATATTGACGGAACCAAAGTGGAACGGAATGGACGAGTGATACGGACTTGATTGTAAATATTGAAAATGTAAAATATAAAATATATATTTTAAATAGTAATTCAGTAGGTATTAGAAACCTTTTTATAAAGACTGTCTTTAAGAGCTTGATTGTGTTTATTTATGCGAGTAACGGATGATTACGAAAATATTAGTGGCAAAAAGCAAATGATATTTACTGTCAACAATCGAATTAAGCATAGTTTTTTTAAATTGTAAGCAAATAAAGTAAATAATAATTATTAACACTTTTATGTAATTAAGACTTCCATCCCTTAAAGAACCTGGCTAAGCCGACAGACTTTGCGAAATTGTATCAATACTAGCAAACTTAATCTTTAAAATTACTGTCCCAAGACTGAACCCATACAACTTTGTGGAATTACCGCGAAACAAGGATGCAGACGCGGAATAATTTCACCCTTCGTTACAATGTATGCTAAAGTTTGCGCAAAAAATATTAATCATACGTTGCATTATTTTAAATAAAGCTACATAGAAAAATATTAGGAAAAACTTTCTTTCTGGTTGTAGAATATGCTCATTATTGCCTTAGATGTTAGACAAAACCTATTTGACGGAAATGACTTTTTCTACCTGAAATACGAAGAGCACGCCAAAGACAACTGAGAATCTCACAATCAGTGAATTAGAGGTATAAACTTAGTGCTCCGCAATAGTCTTTCGTCTCAAAGATAGGCGTATTTATGGTGGATATTCGTATACTGGAAGCCTAAATTATAGACTTAAAGTCAAATGATGCATTCATAAAACTGTGCTTACACTGCCAATCGAGAGACTCCAACAAAAGTAGATATGTTTTGCGAAAGTTCGCAAACATTGTGTGTGCGTTTCACGCCCGGCATTTTGGCAGGTTGAAATTCCCTTTATATGGTATGCATGAAAGAAGGAAAAGACTTGTCTGATATTGGTTTTTTTTTCGTCCTGCCGTAATTGATTTTAGAGGTATACAGGAAAACACGTTTGCTGGAAATGATGCCATCCAACTGGAAGTAGTCGAGAGATTGAAATCGGAATGCGAACGCTGCCGACATGTATCGGCGAGAAGAGGAACGCACGTAAACCATATTCTGTTGGCGCTGCAATGGAAAATTCCATTTTTTATTTTTTTTGCTTTTTATTTTCTAGAAGTTCTGTGCTTCGTGAAAACACGCGATTGCAAAAACGGACGCGATATGTATCGCCTTTTTTTCTCAACAAAACTTGATTTAACGGAGAGAAAAAAAAATCATCCGGCTTCTAGTTTTTCTCCCCTAAGCCGAAAATGTTATTTGGAGCAACTACATTTTAAACGATATAGCTCTTTTGCCGAATTTCATGTTTTAACTGTTTTGAGTTGAGTTGAGAGTTGTTGAGAGTTGAGAGATTTGGACGGCTCTTAAAAAGGTCTTGAGAGCCGATGAGAGTAAAATGATGCGAGAATGGAGCAGCGTCGGAATGCAAGGGCGTGAGAAATGGGAGATCCCCAAGAAAACCCACCGACCAGCGGCATCATCCAGCACGATTCCTACTTGCGGAAAGTGGCTGGGGATTGAACCCTTATCGCCTCGGTGGGAGGCGATCAGTCTAACCACTCAACCACCGCAGCCCATTAAAATTTTTTGAAACTTTTAATTATAATTATAGTGGCTGTATCTGAGGCGATGTTACAAACTTTGAGGGATGATGGCGAAGGGCACCAGCATCCATTTTAGATAGAGAACTCCCGTCCGGAAACTCCTCCATTGAATACAACAACCAAAAAGTGTTGGGAAGCCTAATACAGTAGAATACGATAGCAGTCGGGGTATTGTGAAAGAATGTACTACATACTATGACATTAGGTAAAGTACTAACACTACCTTGAAGCCTACAATCTAAGATAAACATCCTTGCCCGAGCCGGGAATGGAACTCGTAGGCCGGTGGTTGACAGTTATGCATGCTAACCCCGATGGTCATGAGCCGGACTTCATGTCCTGTAGGGGTAGTACGGCACAAGGGGTGGGAACGTACACTCCACCTATGCACGGTAGATGGCGTGCGGCGTGTCGATGCCGGACGCGACAGAGCTTCGTGCGACCTTGTCTTGATTGCACCGAAGCTGGGGGACGTACATTTGAACTCCTGTTGTGAACTGTGGTGTTCGTAGCTTGCCGGCCATGTACGTGGTGCATTATTACTTTAAATTAGGCCACAAAGTCATGAAAGCTGTCGTACTCCACGGTAACAGGCATCCCAGCGCACTTTTAGATGCAATGTTCGAATGAGGCTATTCCGTACCGGCGTTCTCTATATCAAATGGATGCTNTTAGAATACGATAGCAGTCGGGGTATTGTGAAAGAATGTACTACATACTATGACATTAGGTAAAGTACTAACACTACCTTGAAGCCTACAATCTAAGATAAACATCCTTGCCCGAGCCGGGAATGGAACTCGTAGGCTGGTGGTTGACAGTTATGCATGCTAACCCCGATGGTCATGAGCCGGACTTCATGTCCTGTAGGGGTAGTACGGCACAAGGGGTGGGAACGTACACTCCACCTATGCACGGTAGATGGCGTGCGGCGTGTCGATGCCGGACGCGACAGAGCTTCGTGCGACCTTGTCTTGATTGCACCGAAGCTGGGGGACGTACATTTGAACTCCTGTTGTGAACTGTGGTGTTCGTAGCTTGCCGGCCATGTACGTGGTGCATTATTACTTTAAATTAGGCCACAAAGTCATGAAAGCTGTCGTACTCCACGGTAACAGGCATCCCAGCGCACTTTTAGATGCAATGTTCGAATGAGGCTATTCCGTACCGGCGTTCTCTATATCAAATGGATGCTGGTGCGCTTTTCCATCATTCCTGAAAGTTTGTAGCATCATCACATATACATACGTTATGCAAATGTCATGAACGATCACTACAGACCCGGAAATTTCCTGTGTTCATTTGGCTTCTGTAAGTTGTTCATTGGCTAATGCTCCAGTTTAACCCCAGACCATATGGTACGGGATTTGGTCCTTGTTTATTTTCAGGTTAGTTACTGGCTCAAATTCGACGAGGGCGTGTCTTACAAACTGCGATCCAATTGAAAAAGGAAGTTAACTGCTCATGCGTTTAGAGTCTAGCTTGTCTTCAAATGAATTCGCGAAATTTCCGGGTCTCTGAAGAATACCTACACATTCTTTAGGTTAATTCAGCAAAAAAAAAAAATACGTGCAACTAGGAAATAATAATTGTCATACTGATGATGATTTCGACCTTCATCCTCATTTACTAAAGTGCAACATACGACTGGAGCCGACAGCCGATACATTCAGGCGTCTGATTTTAGCAAAATAATTATAGGACTAGTCGTATTTCTATTTCATCTTAGCTCTGACATATTTTAAAAAACTGATTTATCTAATTGATGCGCGACTCAAGCGTATTTCTGCGAATCACGAACGTTCAGTAGAGAAGTAAAATAATCGAATTTGTCCCAGATAATTCAGAGACATCTTGGCACAAAGATACGGGGCCAATAACAACAGGAAAACTGTAAGTGTGCACGTAGAATATTGAAGTATGGCCTGCCTGCGAATATTTTCGCGAATATAATGTTTCTGTACCATATCGAGGTGTAATGTTTGGTTTTTTATTAATATTTTTATATTTGTTTAACAGTTTACGGCGAACAACATTTGTTACGTTTTTAAATCAACCCTGTTAATTTTACAGAACTATTAAAACACCGCCGAAAATGTATCATGTAGCCCCGATATCACACCTGCCGTAAATATTTCTTGTCACCCTGTCAGATGGTGCAGCGGCAACACGATGTACTCGTATTCGTGAGAATTCGANCTGCCGTAAATATTTCTTGTCACCCTGTCAGATGGTGCAGCGGCAACACGATGTACTCGTATTCGTGAGAATTCGAAACAAATTACGGGTCGTGGCGCCGTGATTTCGGTTTACGTTGTTTTCCGTAATATCTCCTTGCTACTTCCCCCTCATTCCCGATTGTTTGAGCCACTGGTCCTTTAATGACGTCGTCGCCGACGAGACTGTGTAGCCCTGCGAGAGTAGGCAACACATCTGCCACCAGTGCTTCTCTATGGGGATGTAAGCACTGGTTAGTTTGANGTGTAGCCCTGCGAGAGTAGGCAACACATCTGCCACCAGTGCTTCTCTATGGGGATGTAAGCACTGGTTAGTTTGAGGGAGTACAAGCGTGCAGAATAAGGAACGGAGTACAAATAGGAGGATCAAATGACACATGTGTACGTGGTATGTAGTACGGTGAAGCACATTATCGTCAAATGCAGCCGTTCGGCTTGTCCGTGGTGCTACAGCATTCTGATGCGCCACTTTTGTCCCGCCTTCATTCCACAATCTCTGATGGAGCCGTGCAAATGTCGCGCACGATGGCTGACGACGCGCTGGATAGCGCAGCTGGTGCAGCTCCGCTGCTTGTCTTGCACTCGTGTTGGCTGCTTCGTGCACGAGGTGCATGTAGGCTAGCTCCGCTCGCGACAAATGGTCTATGCTTCCACGACCAGCTGCAGGCACATGCTGACTTGCCAGCAGCCAAGCTCACCTCCGCGCATGCACCAATTACATCCTCACCTGTTTCCTAGGGGGCTGCGGTGGCTGAGTGGTTAGCCTGCTAGCCTCTCATCAAGGCGAACCAGGTTCAGACCCCCGGACGGGTCACTCCCGAATTTTCGCTTGTGGGAATCATGCCGGACGATGCCACTGCTCGGCGGGTTTTCTCGGGGATCTCCCGTTTCCCCGCCCTTTCATTCCGCCGCTGGTCCATACTCACCTCAATCACCCTCATCGGCAGCCCAAATTCTCTTCACTCACTCAACTACTTACCTGTTTCCTCAGCTATGTGCGTGGCGCGGGTGGTAGAAGCGTTGCCTACATCCGCAGGGCTTCACCGCACCTTAGAAATTTAGAGTGACGTTTTCTAAAAAACCGTTCACCGGAGCGAGTTTAGTGAAGAGAACCTTCTGTCTTCATTTTGCCACGTTGAGTAATAATTTGCCTCGAATTTTTCATTACCGCCAAGTGTTCCAAAGTTACCTGCGAAAATAGGGTGACTATCCCCTACGTAAGCAATGATGGGGGACGATTTGACCAACCACCGTTTTACAGCTTTACAATCTCAATTTCATGAAAAAAATTCAGATTTTTGTCTCCCCATCTCAAGTAATTCCTGATATTTTTATATTCATTTATTTCAAACTTTGGTTTTCAATGCCGCATGCCTCTATTAATATTCACCGTATACTCAACCTTATTTATCTTAAGGAATCCCTTCCCAGAGTTTGGCACATGAATTCTGCTCAACGTTGTAAGCACAAATTCAATATATAAATGAATACGAAGAGTTTTGAAAACAACATGGAAATGTAGAAATTATTCCGCCTTTCAAACACATAGTCGCATTGTGTCGTCATATCCTTTAGAGAGATCCCACGCTGCCAGGTTTCAAGTCAAATGAGCGAAGGCAAAGTACGGTCGTAAGGTTGAATGGGGCAGATGGGTCAGGGGCGACGTGGCAAGCGCCATCTCGCAGGCT
Source organism: Clitarchus hookeri (assembly GCA_002778355.1). Lineage (NCBI taxonomy): Eukaryota > Metazoa > Arthropoda > Insecta > Phasmatodea > Phasmatidae > Clitarchus > Clitarchus hookeri. The sequence goes on from NQII01004654.1 coordinate 51,654, forward strand.
GGTCTCTGCTCTGCGAGCTGGCCCGGGTTAATGTGGCAACACTGTCCCCGCATAATTCGTGTGTCACCGCGGGCGGTGTTTCCGAGATAGAGAAGGGGAGGTGAAGGATGGCAGACGTTCCACGGCCACCGTAGCAGTCTTGCCAATTCAAATTTCACCAAGTCCCTGCACAACACCTGAAATGTCCCTACACAAAAAAAAAANACCGTAGCAGTCTTGCCAATTCAAATTTCACCAAGTCCCTGCACAACACCTGAAATGTCCCTACACAAAAAAAAAATTCCCCACGCGGGAAAAAATATTCCTTTAACAACTATCACGAAAATAAATGCTATTTTAACAATCAAGATACCCTACATGATGGGAAAAATTGCCATAAGTACACAAACAAATGAACGAAATAAAAGCGAATGATACATATTCATACTTGCCAGAGCTAAATTCGACCAGTTAAACTAGTTCATTCTGGGAACCGGTTCGAAAATGATTTTCTCAGTAATAATTTGATTTTTTTATTAAATTTGAGCGAAATTATCTTACAAACTTTGAAAACCAAAAATGTTTATAATTTCAAAAAAATATTGTGTTACTCATAACCAGGGACCGAAAATTTTTGCGAATAAATTTCAGAACAACGGTGACTCAAAATATGTGTACATTTTAGTCACGTTTTCTATTGGATCACAGTTTATAAGACACGATTTCGAGGCCTCCGATTCAATAACAAACCCTCAAGGAACAAAGCATCAAATACCACACCACAGAGTAAATAAATGCACAGGGACGAAATTGCGAGGATGTACGTTCGATGTGGGCGTACCCATTCTCCGATTGGCTGCGCGAAGCTGTGGGAACGGGCCTTGTGTCTCACTGGCTACCACGTGTTGCGGAGGATTCCCTACTGGCTGAGCTGCCGGTTGGCAGGTAAGTTACCAAGTACTGACTGTCGAACGGCGTTCCGACATGTCGCTGCACAGTGACACCATATTGCCGGGGTGTGCGGCTACAGTTCGCGGAATAAGCGGCTATTTCACCTCTGTATTCTTTAATGCTCTGTGACACGCTTACCGGCACTAGGGTAGCATTGGCCACTCACTGGGACAGGAGCAAATAGAAAAAGAGCTGATGCTTTAATATGTGTATGGCAGTGCAGTAATTGACTCCGCGAAATTTCCCTATCCCTGCTTACATTATATCGAACCTTAACAAGTGTAACTGCACAGTGGATTGACGAGGACTGCTGGTTTTTCTAATGTCAGTTGTCAGCGTGACAGAACTAATGGAATAACCACTATTATGTTTACGATGGTATTATTGTTCTTCTGTCGCGAATTAATCACACGTTTTATTAAACATGCTAATGTAAATGGTTTAGTGAGGTAATCATCCAAAATTTTGTAAATATTTTAATTTAACANCGTTTTATTAAACATGCTAATGTAAATGGTTTAGTGAGGTAATCATCCAAAATTTTGTAAATATTTTAATTTAACACTTTAGGCGCGGCACACATACATTTCCAGACAAGTTATAAGTTAGTATAGTGTGTCAACCACTTCAGAGAATACCAGTTAAATTGGTCTCTGCATTCTCGATTAACTCTGTTCTAGTGATCATACTCTAACGTGCACGCTTACAATACTATACAACTATCCTTAATGGTCAGATGTGAGTCAAAATAATATATAGCGTTGTTAGTGTACCATAGGAATGTTTCTTTCTAGGTAACAGAACATTCAATAAATTCTGTTAATTACTGAGTAATTTTACACCTCGAATGCCGCTGACTTAAATTATGTTGCAGTGTACTTCATGAAAACTGCTGGCGTCATAATATTAAGGGGAAAATTCCACAGAACTCTGTTGAACTCAAGCAATTTCATACGTCATCAATTGCAGTCAGTGTGGTAAGTTTCTATTTACCGGCAATAAAGTCATGATGTTTTGTTCTGGATTTGAAAATTCGTCCCTACGCGATCGGGGAAGCAGCCGAAAGTCGCTACGCGCAGGGACATGTCCCGACAGTTGGCAACAGCGGTCCGCAGGACGTGATTTAGGTGCGAAAGGGAGGGGTGTAATTGCAGGGCGGCGGGAGGGGTAAACCCCCCGCTCGACGAGAGGTGTGGAGGGTTGTTGTAGAAGGGGTTGTGCGGGAGTGTGAGGGGAAGGTGTGCGGGAGTGTGGGGTGGTTGGGAGGTGGGGGGTGGGGTTGCTCCCGAGTCAGCAGCGCCTGAGCGAACTACCANGGGGTGGTTGGGAGGTGGGGGGTGGGGTTGCTCCCGAGTCAGCAGCGCCTGAGCGAACTACCAAACAGCGCGCCGCCTCGACGACGCACAACCGCGAACCCGCATAGCGTCGCGGCTAATGGCTTGAGCGTCAGCACCTAGGAGGGCTGCTTATACGAGTTGTGTTCGCCGATTTGAGCGCGAGGGGGAAAGGAGGGTATATTCACCCCTCCGAGGTTTGCCCCACACAACATTAAGTAGACCCCTGGGAATTTCACGAAGTCACTTAAAGACGTGCCTTACTTTAACTCTTTCAGTAATTGTGGTATATATNGTAGACCCCTGGGAATTTCACGAAGTCACTTAAAGACGTGCCTTACTTTAACTCTTTCAGTAATTGTGGTATATACATTGGATTTGGCCCAAGGAGTGGATTTAAAAGTCACTCACGTCATGCGAGACATCATTCGTGGTTTAGATTGTTTTCCATTGTCCCGTAAACAAGTGCTGATAATGACATCAAACACAAACACATTTCTATTTGTCCCGACATACAACAGATCTTTATTCTGATACCGGTACAGATCGAAACAAAATACTCGTTTGTTGCAAAGCCTAAAATTACATNATACAACAGATCTTTATTCTGATACCGGTACAGATCGAAACAAAATACTCGTTTGTTGCAAAGCCTAAAATTACATTTTTATATTTACCTGAAAGAATAACCTCACTTTTACAACTTCTTAAGGGTGGTGGTAATTTTCCATGGGAATTGATGACTGCTCTGTTTAAGAATACTTAAGATGTAGACGATCGTCTACAGGTTGCACAGAAAGGTTATATTTAAACTAAACTGTACACTGCGAGGTTCAGTGTCCAGTGAGTGAGTGAAAGAGATAAAAGCGAGGTCTTGAGAGCCAATGAGGGCCACTGATGTGAGTACGGAGCGGCGCCGGAATGAAAGGGCGGTGGAAACGGGAGATACCCGAGATAACCTACCGACCAGTGGCATCGCCCGGGCACGACTCCCACTTGCGAAAATCTGGGGAGACCCGGCAGGGGATTGAATCCGGTTCACCTAGATGGGAGGCGAGTGGTAAAACTAATACACCACCGCGACCCCACAGAATACTCAAGAATACAGAAAAATTAAATAGTCGCTTATACATCCAAGTCCAGCAACGCACGCCAGAAAAATGGCATCACTGGCCAGCAACATGGCGCAACGCCGTTCACCAATCAGCGCATGGTAACATTTTCTCCAGCCGGCAGCCCAGCAAGAAGGGACTCTTTCAAAGCATGCAGTAGCCAATCGGACACAATGTGCCCGTTTGTATTTGGTCTAACGTGATTCGCTCGGTCTCATCTACATGTGTACTTCTGGTTTACAGTTCTTCAGGACGTTTCAGAAAACGATCGGCCGAATCGCAAACGTAACATGCAAGTAAAGGCTGTTCACACTGAAGTGAGCACTTTTGAAATCAACCTTTGAGAATTCTCACTGCCCCCTCTCCCCCCCGCATATATTTTATCGGGCACACTGTCATATATCCTGTAAAGTTGGTAACGACCAAGCGAAGTTAGTTCCGTGCTTTAATGTTGAATTTGTAAGTAGGCCACTGACTTTTCGCGTAAACATCGGAGCACACAGTATACTCCAATACTATATACACACCTTAGCTGGTGTTATACCTCCATTGGCTGCTGGTGCCGTGCCCGTCTTTGACCAAGGGTGAGTCCTGATTCATTGAGACTGTGACAACCTTCGTGATTCGTGCGCAAACGGTTAACACGTGTCAGAACATTTTTTTAGCCAATCAAAGAAGCTGGACGACCCTACAGTGCTTTGGGCTCTATCTTGTCTCGAAATCGTTGCGCGAAATGTCACTGCCCTTAATTATAAGTGTTAAATAAACATTTGTGAATACTGAAATAATTAATTTTTCTTTCCGTTTTTTAATACGTGTAAGAAATAGCACATTTGTAAAATATTTACTTTTGTTATAGTTTTATATTTTCACTTGACCGACACATAAATAAAGTGAATAGGCCCACGACAATGTTGATTTTACATATAGTGGAACAATACACAATGTGCATACAAGTTAATATTAAGCAGGGCTTTCAAAAGTGCTCAGTTTACCGTGAATATCCTTTATAAATGCTTAAAGCCTACCCTAGCACTGCCTGGACGAGCGAAATAAACGAGTCTATTTCTGGGTAGCAACACAGGGGTGACATATCTTAAGGGTGAGTTCTTTGAAGTTAGCGTGCCAGGTCACGTATGCGTTGGAAGCGGGCTTTTGTGTCTTATTGACTAGATCCAGCTGTGGAAATTTCTGCACTAGTCGGTCTGTCGTCTTACAGGTCATGTACTTTACTACACTACAACTTGAAAGTTGTTCATTCCACCGAGTCCATACAACAGAGAAAATACCCGGTTAACCCTTTTCAGTCACGTAAACATATATCGTGCTATGTGATACAATAAATAATTGTCTTTTTTTTATTTAGAAACTGTAGCTCTGTTGGTATACCGTTATTACAAATATCGTCATCAGTAAAATTGTACTTATGCTTCATGTTGCTGGCAGCAACTGTTTAAAAGACTACGGAACATATTCTCAACAGCGAATGATGTCTCCTACATGTGAGGGACTTCCTTATTGGACTCTATTTCCTGCTCTGTACAGTACTGGTCATTAAATTCACATTCTGTACGATTTCACAGGCAGCGGGCCGTTTTATTTTAAATGATTTACAATTAAATAAAAACCAACTCAAATGTCAACTATGTAACTACAGAATATATAAGAGGAATGTAGGTGAGAGTCGGCGGTGTGTATGGTGATCACCAAGCGTACTTGCCATTAATATGGCCTCACTGGCCAGCAACATGGCGGAACGTCATTTGTCAGTCAGCGTCTGGAGACTAGCGATTTCGACGGCCGCAAAACCAACAGGAAATCTTCTGCTTCATAAAACAGCCAATCCGACACATGTACTGCTCCGAGAGCTTTGTGAGAAAATTAAACGGCTGAGTAAATAAGAATAGAACTGCTACGTCGATAGTAGTAAAAAGTATCAAAGGGGATTTTATTTCACTTTTATCCAGAGCCTACAGTGACAGAANTTGTGAGAAAATTAAACGGCTGAGTAAATAAGAATAGAACTGCTACGTCGATAGTAGTAAAAAGTATCAAAGGGGAATTTATTTCACTTTTATCCAGAGCCTACAGTGACAGAAAAAAAAATACACGACATAAACAAAAGAAAATTTTACTACTTCTACTTATAGCAATCAATTAGCTCCTGTACATTCCTGTTAACTGCTTCTAAGGACTCGACGTTTCAGCAAATGTCGAACTTCGGTTATTGGTACGGCCACCCGATTTTCTCGAGAGGTATTCCACGGAAGCTGGATTTCAATATCCTACTTACACACCTGCAGTTTTCCTTCCTTTATTGGCAACGTGACTTCGTTCAAGACAGTGCGGTGTTTGACTGGGCCAATGAGAATTAAGTGACTCCGGTACTGAACGTCTGTGATTCGCGGGCAGGCAACTGAGGTGGTCAGCTGTTGAAACCATGCAATCGCTGAAGTGCATTTGAATGCAAGTGTATTGAAACACAACTTGACAGTAATTCTTTTCGCGGAAATCAGATGGCCATAGCTATTGGCTGCCGTGTTCGTATGAAGCCCGCTTCACTGGACGAGAGGGAATGTATATTGTATGCAGAAACATTTCTTCAAAAAACACTTCAGCAACTCGAGGCTTCCATAACTTGATGATGCATTTTTGACTGCATAACTCTTCGCAGATATGCGATTTAAAAAAAAACGTCTTTCAGCCAAGTATGCTTAGATTAAATGAACCACCGCGACATTACCACAGAGTACTTAAGTATATATAGGTGAGATAGCCGCTTATCTTGCAAGCTCCTGTTGCACACGCCAGCAATATGACGTCACTATCCAGCAACATGTCGGAACTTACTTGCCTTCCGGCAGCCCAGCCAATAGGGAACATTCCGCAACATGCGGTAGCCAGTCAGACGCAAGATCCGTTCACAGGACTTCGCGCCGCGAATGAGAGAATGGGTACGTGCACATCAAAGGAACTGCCACTCAATTTCGCCTCTGTTTACGTATTGACTCTGTGGCAAAAAACTTCAGTGTAACTATCTATTATGTCATATAAATGTGCGTCACAATAACTTACCCAATCGCAAAAGGAATAGGAACCAATTATAATACCTAACGGAAACAAGTATTTAACCTCGTGCTTCTTCGTTTGCATTAAAAACTGGCTACACATTGGGGCAGCGCATAAATACTAAGGTATTCAAAGGTTTTCTATTTCTCGGATCATTTTTCTCCCTCCCCTCACACTCTGTATACATTCAGTATGTATCTAAATAATACCGACAAACTTGTGCAACAGGATTTTCACGAGAAAAAAAAAGTGAGAACATATGAAGGGTAAAGGGGGAAAAGGATGATTGTCCATTTTTACAGGCAATGAGGTTATGGTGTCGTCTAATAGAGAATTGTCAGTACTCTTGGCATGCCAGGACATAATGGTTAAAGAGACGAGAGTCTGAAATAACAGGCCTCGGAAGTAAGACTTCCAGGGGAGGAGTTTATAGCTTCAATTGCCTTTTACTTAAAACTAGCAAATATGGACATTCATCTTTTCCCCCCTGTACCCTTCATAGATATGACCACGGTCTAAAGGGAATCGGACGGGTGGTGCACATCTTTATAATTCGGCCTGAAGCACTAGTTTATTACAAATATCGGAGACAACAACATCAACTACTACCATTTACCTCACTTAGCCTATAGGCCTTCCGAGGATTCCATTCTAGTGTTTTAAGTTTTGTTTTAAACTTATATTTGTCCTGTCCAAACCACTGTCCTTTTTTACCCATTAACTTATTTGTTTATATGTACATTCGTATCCATACATATATACCAACCCCTATACCTGCACATAAATACGTCCATACACACAAGCATCCTACACTACATCAATCATATAAATCATAACAGTAACAGTAATAATAGCAATACCAATAACTCTAATTACAATTCATTTCATCACCACTACACTCAATAACGGTAAATTACAATTACCATCGATATCAAAAACACTCTATCATAGTCACAATTATAAGATGTGACATATCCCCTCCATTTTTTCTCATATTATTATTTTTATTTATATCGGTGACAATGGAACACTGAGTGTCTGGATAATGTGTAACGGGACAAAGATCTGTAAACATCGCAACACTTTTCTGTCGTTCTCACGGCTACTACCATTATATCGAGTTAGTCTCCATGACTCCGTAGCAAACTTGGTATCTGTGAGATTGCTTATTAATCCGCATGTCACAATTAACTCTGCACATTATGAAGTCACTCAGTGTTCAGTTTTTAATAATTTTGTCAGTATTAATAATGAACTAGTGCTTCATGTCCAACTTACTAGATGCGTACTGCCCTTAGGATTAACTCAAACCTTTCGTTCCCACATTAATTTACAATTTCTTGTGTTGCGAATTTAAAATATCTTGATGCGTGCTGTACTTAAGCTGGCAGAGAACTTCCTTCTTTACGATAACCAATAATCTGTGTAGTCTTTGTACTTGGTGATCAGTACGGGCAGGGATATTTCGCGAAAAGATTTCGAGAAAAGATAGAGTCCAAAGCACTGTAGGGTCGTCCAGCTTCTTTGATTGGCTAAAAAAATTTTCTGGCCCGTGTTAACCGTTTGGGCACGTATCACGAAGGTTCAGTGTCCGAGTTACTAAGTCCTGAGTGACTTCGACAAAGCCGGACACGACACCAGCAGCCAATGGAGGTATAACAACAGCTGAGGTGTGTATATAGTATTGAAGTCTACTGTGTGCNTACATTTACCATCGATATCAAAAACACTCTATCATAGTCACAATTATAAGATGTGACATATCCCCTCCATTTTTTTCTCATATTATTATTTTTATTTATATCGGTGACAATGGAACACTGAGTGTCTGGATAATGTGTAACGGGACAAAGGTCTGTAAACATCGCAACACTTTTCTGTCGCTCTCACGGCTACTACCATTATATCGAGTTAGTCTCCATGACGCCGTAGCAAACTTGGTATCTGTGAGATTGCTTATTAATCCGCATGTCACAATTAACTCTGCACATTATGAAGACGCTCAGTGCTCAGTTTTTAATAATTTTGTCAGTATTAATAATGAACTAGTGCTTCATGTCCAACTTACTAGATGCGTACTGCCCTTAGGATTAACTCAAACCTTTCGTTCCCACATTAATTTACAATTTCTTGTGTTGCGAATTAAAAATATCTTGATGCGTGCTGTACTTAAGCTGGCAGAGAACTTCCTTCTTTACGATAACCAATAATCTGTGTAGTCTTTGTACTTGGTGATCAGTACGGGCAGGGATATTTCGCGAAAAGATTTCGAGAAAAGATAGAGTCCAAAGCACTGTAGGGTCGTCCAGCTTCTTTGATTGGCTAAAAAAATTTTCTGGCCCGTGTTAACCGTTTGGGCACGTATCACGAAGGTTCAGTGTCCGAGTTACTAAGTCCTGAGTGACTTCGACAAAGCCGGACACGACACCAGCAGCCAATGGAAGTATAACAACAGCTGAGGTGTGTATATAGTATTGAAGTCTACTGTGTGCTCCAATTGTTACGAGAAAAGTCACTGCCCCTAGTGATCAGTGATATGCACCAGTCATAACGTCAGGCAGTAGCATTGCTTAGGAATCAGTTACCCACAGGGAAGATCATTGGGCACTGAGTCTGGCAGAGTACAGTACCGGTCGAATAACAGCTTCCTGTGCAACATATTGACGATTGTCTACAATGGGCATGAAAGGGTTAATACCATACGTCGTAAATATTTTATTAACCTGCTGCCGAGGTGTGTCGGTCAAGTTGAGATACACGCTGTACATTTATGTATATGTATACAAATTTTTCATACGTCCCTAATACGAATATTGGAGGGAAATATTCATGATGGAACACTGAGTGCGTGGATAATGCGTAATGGAACAAATGTATGTAAACAACCACAACACCTGTCTGTTGCTGTCATCAGAATATTTCATGGAGATACTGACGGTTACTGCCTTTATTTTTTCTTAATTCCCACNACCTGTCTGTTGCTGTCATCAGAATATTTCATGGAGATACTGACGGTTACTGCCTTTATTTTTTCTTAATTCCCACGATGCTGTAGCAAACTTAGTATTTTAAAGATGGATTACTAACCCGCATGTCACAATTAACTTTACACATTATGCAGACAATCGGTGTTCAGTATCAAATCATTTCTTCGGTATTTGTAGTAAAATAGTGCTTTAGGTCGAAGTTCGAAAACGTGTACCACCCTTAGGATTCACTTTAGACCAAAGGTTGTTTATATATTTTTCACCTTTTTTTCTTGATTAACGCGTTGATGAATAATGGACGGTGCAATTTAGATACATCCTGTTCGTGCACGCATATGTATACAAATGTTTCATATGTATAACATATTCATTCACAAGCTACCTGAACTTTTGTTGATAAATAGGAATGCAAACTTTTTTTTTTTTTTTACCCGATTCCCGACTTTTTTAACTTCTCGAAGTTAGCATTCCTGTTCCTGGGTGTTCAGAGTGCAGCTATGAACGCGAGCGCCGTCGTTCGATAAAATCGCGAGTGGCGCGATTTGCCGCGCACGCCACGCGAGTTCGCGCGACACGTGACGCGATCCAGGTGCGCGCGACGGACGACGAATTAACGCGAATAGCGAAGTGGAACGGAGCAGGAGAAGCGCGGAGGAAAATATTACCAGCGCGCCAGACAAGCAGAGATCATGAATTAACATTGCGCCCCCTCCCCCCACAGCCCCGCTCACGCATCCACCCGCGCTAACCTAATCGAATTATGAAGCGCAGTTATTGTTAAAAAGGGGTTGGTGGTGGGAAGGCAAAGGGGTGTGGGAAGCGGTGGCGGCGAAGTGCGGCCCGTATGGAGCGACCTCAAAAACTCCCGCTGTTTATCGACTTGCCGGAAAGGGGTGGAGTATTAGGGTGCCGTTGGGGGTTGGGTGAGGGGTTGATCGCTTTTACGTCCGCACCAAGCGCACGTCTGGTCGGCGATAATCGCGGCGGTGCCACGCAGCCACGCTGAACAGTCTGCGAGAAGCGGCGGAACTTCGGCCCGATAATTGTCCGTGCGCAGGGGATTGCGTAATGAACGATAATGGCCCGCACGAGAACGCAGCTGGGCGGCCATTTGTCGCCGTCGGCAGTATCAACCTTTTCGCAGCGTTAACGGCAAGAGGGCGATGGGGATTGCCCAGGAAATTTTAATTCTTTAAAGTGTGTTTTTGGAAATAACTTTCGCCTTGGAACTGCTGGCGCGCAATTGATGCCTTGAACGAGCGATATTGACTGCCAAAAGTCTCAGCGGAATTAGAATTTTTATTATGTCATTTACGTCGGTTTACGTTCAAGGCCTGCGTCTAGAAAAGGCACACTACTGCGTTACTTATTCGAGACAAGAACCTGGACCCTCGGCCTATTTAGTTACTTCACCGAAGTTGAAACCGTTGATCCCGAATTGAAGAGTCATATGAACCCGAAGCTGTTTTGGTCATTCAAAGAACAGAAGCTACAGGGCGATAAGAGCGACACCGACCCGTGTACATAATGCCCCTACGCATCTATACGCAAGTCTTTTAAATAGCACGCATGGGACTGCTCGTCAGTACGGAGACTGCAATGAGTGATGCAAGAGATGGAACTGTCATCAGATGAAGAACTTCTCTTACTTGCTGTTGCCAAGGACGAAGATGCCAACAAACCAAAAACACGGCAGTGGGTTCATCAAATATGTGTGGATGTGGGGGGATTCGGGAAAACAGCGATGGCGGAATCTTTGCCGAGTCGTCATTTGGGAAGAAACAAGAGGCCGGACAATGACATCTTCTTGAAGATAAACCGCTTCTTTGAAGGGTGTGTAATAACGCCTCATGTCATTATACGTTACCAGGCCTTCAGTTTAAAACACTACTTGATGCGACCATTCTCAGAAAAAAAAGGCGAGGGGTGATCAGCACAAAGACTTATTCAATGAGAGACTCTCTAAGGCAAGGCGAGTTGTCGAGAATGCCTTCGGTATTCTGGTACAGAATTGGAGGATTTGTGGCGACCTGTAGAAGTGCCTGAAGAGTTTGCAAGATTAATCGTTATAACGTGTGATGTGCATAATTTCTTACGAACAAAAAAAAATGATTCAGATTTACATCACTTGTTGCCACAGGAGTCGCAGTCATCAGGTTCTGTGCAGCTTGGTAATTTGGGTTGTGCGCCTGCAAGACGTGCATGCAGAGAAGCATTCCACACAAGGGAAAAGTTTGTTGATTATTTCTATTTAGAAAATTTTTAAATGTATACATTATTTTCAGTTTACAGGCGAACCTACTGCGTAGTAAATTCGCAATTAATCTAACTGCAGACAATTACCGTTATTACATATATGTTTTGNACAGGCGAACCTACTGCGTAGTAAATTCGCAATTAATCTAACTGCAGACAATTACCGTTATTACATATATGTTTTGTAAGCCGGACATCAGGAGATCATTAACATGATCGCACATAATCACATAGAAATGCTACCTGCTCAAATGTATTTTTAATAACTTTGTAAAGTAAAAGGTTTCAGAGATAGCAGTGATATGCTAAACACTTNCTACCTGCTCAAATGTATTTTTAATAACTTTGTAAAGTAAAAGGTTTCAGAGATAGCAGTGATATGCTAAACACTTACCATCCTGTTTGCCAATATCTCCTACATCCTTCCACACACTGTCCTTCTTATTGTTTTTGTTATCTGGATGCGTCGAATCGTAAAGAATTCCACGTTCTTTAACTTCGTTGATTACATGTCGAGTCTCCATCACGCACACGACAAGACCCTGACACATGCAATAGCGCTGTCTGGCTGCATACTGCGGCTAGGGTGGTAGACGTCTGACTAGCGGGACGCTAGAGAAGCCGACATGTCGGGAACCGCCTTTTGTTCTCTACAGTCCCGCTTCCCACCTTGTCTGGGTCACCTCATACGGCTTCTTGTGCTCGCTGTTTCGCGATTCTCTCGCAACCGCTCTCGCTCCCTCATTCCGCGTTGGTTTGAGCGCGCCTTTAAGTCGCCACTCTATTATTTGAGCAAAGTTCAGTACATGTCCCTGTACCACATNCATTCCGCGTTGGTTTGAGCGCGCCTTTAAGTCGCCACTCTATTATTTGAGCAAAGTTCAGTACATGTCCCTGTACCACATAGTTTTGAGTGTTTGAGATCAATACATGTTGCTATAAGGCTGTGCGAAAAGGCGGTTTTCAGCTAAGTTGGACACATCGTAAACAGATTTTATAATGTGCACGGTGTCTTGAAAGCTGTCTTCGTACCTAGTCTCAGCTGTGTTTTCTGAGCATTGTAACTGGATAGCTGCGTTTTAAAATGCTTCGAGTCATAACGCAGGCTAAATATAATATAAGGTGAATTATTAAGCTTACTTTAACACTTGATACAGTTAAAAAAAATATTTGCGCCTGCACACAATAAGCGAAATCGAATATAGAACACAGATAGAAGTTGCTATCCTTAAAAACTCTTCATACTTTTGGAGAATTGNACAATAAGCGAAATCGAATATAGAACACAGATAGAAGTTGCTATCCTTAAAAACTCTTCATACTTTTGGAGAATTAACAATAAACATAAAAAAAACTGGTCAACAATTTTTTAAAATGATGACTCTTGCTCAAATAAGTATTGGTTTTGGTATTATCATGGTCTAAACCCTTTCCGTAATGNATTTTTTAAAATGATGACTCTTGCTCAAATAAGTATTGGTTTTGGTATTATCATGGTCTAAACCCTTTCCGTAATGGTGGTTTACACTGTTTATTAGAAGTTTCACGATAAGTTTATTTAATTATGAATTCTGTATGCAGCTCAAAACAGTATCCAATGATGGAAGTCCCTCACGTAGTGTCAGACATATATTATTAGACTGTATATTCTGTAATCGCATTAACAGCTGCTGCCAATAATGTCTAACACAACACAAAATTTTGTTGGCATCTACATTAGACAGAGCGTAATACCAATAACAGGACAGTTCTAAACCAAACATTTGAATTTGTTCCTACACTTAAAATCACACGTTGTTACAAATTCCTGAAAGAGTTACTAGGTCTTGTTTTGCTTTGTGTGGTGTTGCTGCAGAATGTGGCAGTGGTACAGCTGAGAGAGCCAGAAATTCTCGAGTTCATGTCAAGAGCTAGGCTAAACTTGCCAGTGCAGTGTTCACCCCAAGTGCTGCTATTTGCTAGTTGGCTGGTCCCCTCATTATAAACATCTTATCCTGTATACAACGTTAAGTATGCGTGGATAACATGGTATTTTTCTAAATATTTATTACTGGTTCTCAGTCTTGCAGTGCGAGTAAAAAAACTTGTATTTCAGTTACACAATTGGGAATAAATATAAAGTGCTGGAAATCTGTTCTAGCCCAATTTAAACCCTAGGTAGTATAACATGGTCGACATGACATTGGATTTTTTCTCGTAGAGCACACATCTATGGTAGGGCAAAGTAAGANTAGGTAGTATAACATGGTCGACATAATATTGGATTTTTTCTCGTAGAGCACACATCTATGGTAGGGCAAAGTAAGCATTAACTGTACATGGTTAAACAAAATTCTGTAACTCTTATTAAGATTCCTGAAACGCTGTTGAAATGTTGCACATAAAATACAAAGTAGTTATTTTTCTCGCCTTGATGTATTTTACTNAGATTCCTGAAACGCTGTTGAAATGTTGCACATAAAATACAAAGTAGTTATTTTTCTCGCCTTGATGTATTTTACTCACACAAAAGTCGTCTCACGCTAATCACGAAAGTGACTCTAAACTGAAGTGTATTGCAGTACAACTAGTTACTGATTATTCTTCACGAAAATCCGGTGATCCTAGTTATAACTTAAATTGTTTCCCCATAGTTTCCATTGTTCAGTCTTAATTTTACGCTTTTAAAAAAATATTTATTTTTGAGATACTCTGTACTGGAAAAGTTTGACATCATTGAATAATATTTTACTAAAATTAGGACACAATGGGCTTCTACGTTCTAAGATAGAAACAATTAAAAATGATCCAAATCAGTGAATTCGACTGCAGATCTGTTGAAACTGTTGCACTTGAATCAGTAAATTTATGATCATAATTTTATTCGTCGGTATTCGCTGTTTAAACAGGAATGTCTACTGATTGAAAGCGAATTGCACTGGCGTATCAGTAAAACCTCGGTACGTTCCACTGATTCGCCAGTAGATAACATCTCATTAACTAAAGATTCAGTAAAATAATTCTACTGATTGACATCACTGACTCCGATTTGGAGTTTATGCAAAGACCAGATGGTCGCAAAGGCGGGAGATAAGCCCGAACCATCGCCGCCTTCACGTGTGGAACAAATGCTTATAATTAGAGCCGTAACTGGTATTCGCCAAATGAATTCCCGTCAAGTGACATTCCAAACACAGTCAAATTCAGATACATTTTCGTGATTAGGTTGTGTCAACTGCCGCTCGTCTTATGTGCCAGCCCGCGAACACAGGCGTTCATTACCGAAATCACTAAGGGAATTCTCATTGACCCAGTCGCGGCCACGGGACTGAGTGGTTAGCCTGCTCGCCTCCCACCAGGTTCAATCCCCGGCCGGGGCACTCCCGGATTTCCTCATGTTGGAATCGTGCCGGACGATGCCGCTGGTCGGCGGGTTTTCTCGGGGATATACCATTTCCCCCATCCCATCATTCGGGCGCATGCCCCATACTTACCTCAATAACCTTCATGGTCTCTCAAGAACTCGCTGTTAAGAGCCGCCCAAATATCTTCACTTACTCACTCACTCATTGGCCCAGTCAAACACCACACTGTCTTCGATGAAGGCACGCGGCCAATAACGGAAGGAGAAATGCAGGTGTTCAAGTACGATATCTAAATCTAGCTTCCGTGGAATTTGTTTCACGGNGGCCAATAACGGAAGGAGAAATGCAGGTGTTCAAGTACGATATCTAAATCTAGCTTCCGTGGAATTTGTTTCACGGAAATGGGGTGACGCTACTTATATTTAGAGACCTGAAAAATTCGCCTATTTATTTTGGGAAAAGCTGTAATACAAAACCCCTTCGTTTATTTAACTTAAGCCATTGGTCCACGCCGTATTTGACACCTGGAGAACGGTGTCAAATTGTCGCCANGGCCAATAACGGAAGGAGAAATGCAGGTGTTCAAGTACGATATCTAAATCTAGCTTCCGTGGAATTTGTTTCACGAAAATGGGGTGACGCTACTTATATTTAGAAACCTGAAAATTTCGCCTATTTATTTTGGGAAAAGCTGTAATACAAAACCCCCTTCGTTTATTTAACTTAAGCCATTGGTCCACGCCGTATTTGACACCTGGAGAACGGTGTCAAATTGTCGCCATCCACTGTGACAGCAGACANCCCCTTCGTTTATTTAACTTAAGCCATTGGTCCACGCCGTATTTGACACCTGGAGAACGGTGTCAAATTGTCGCCATCCACTGTGACAGCAGACAACCAATGTGCAGTTGATATCGGCATAATTGTTCATAAGACTCTTGAGTCTAGCTTGCAGGTAATTGAACTCGTGAATTTTTCAGGTGTTTATTTATATTAGGCCTTTAACCACCGAGCTCTTAAGAATACAGAGGTAAAGTATTAGCGNTGAATTTTTCAGGTGTTTATTTATATTAGGCCTTTAACCACCGAGCTCTTAAGAATACAGAGGTAAAGTATTAGCGTGTTACACGAACTCCTGCAGCACGTCACGAAAATGGCGTCACTGGCCATCAACATGTTGGAATGCCGTTCGCTAATAAGCGGCTGTTATCCTACTTACCAACCGGCATTTCAACTATTAGGAGGAATAAACTCTCGCAGTACGCAGTAGCCAATGAGACTCAAGGCCCGTTCCCTTATTCCAGCGCANTGAATTTTTCAGGTGTTTATTTATATTAGGCCTTTAACCACCGAGCTCTTAAGAATACAGAGGTAAAGTATTAGCTTGTTACACGAACTCCTGCAGCACGTCACGAAAATGGCGTCACTGGCCATCAACATGTTGGAATGCCGTTCGCTAATAAGCGGCTGTTATCCTACTTACCAACCGGCATTTAAACTATTAGGAGGAATAAACTCTCGCAGTACGCAGTAGCCAATGAGACTCAAGGCCCGTTCCCTTATTCCAGCGCANAACTATTAGGAGGAATAAACTCTCGCAGTACGCAGTAGCCAATGAGACTCAAGGCCCGTTCCCTTATTCCAGCGCAGCCAATCAGAGAACGGGTAGGCACACGTCAAAGGAACCGCTACGCCATTGCACCTCTGTGCGCTTACCTCCTCTTTGGCGCCACCGAGTATGTACGTGGTAATGCGTTATTCCTGCTGTGCCGTCGCCGGAAAATAAAAACGGTTCTTAGAAGCAAAGGTTCATCTCGGGCAGATCCCCGGAGTTATTTCCACTCACCGCATAAGTCATCAGCCGCGCACGAGGAAAAAAGCAGCTCGTAAGAAGGAAAAGAGGAGAGGAATGTCAAAGAGAAGTAATTCAATCTGCGCCATTCAATCTGGCTCGGATGTCGTCTCCCCGGACAACGGGGCCATAGGTGAAGTCGCTGGCTGGAAATACGAGACATGGCAATGATTTGATTCATATCGGTACTCTGTCGTAGCTTTCGTCGTGTACGTTATCTCTTTTATAGGTTCTCCACGGTGAACTGAGCACTTGTGTTAACGTCTCTTGATTATCTACTGGTATGCACATTATGTATTCTTCCGCCATACTAAAAATGAACATTGCCATGTGCCTCATCACTTTACGCACGCGTTGGTCAAATGAAACTGCGAAAGTATTACAAAACTAAAAGTTTTACTAATTTTCTCATTCTTACGCTTATATCGCATAAAAAACAGAAAGCAAAGTGAGTCACTTCAATAGTCACAATCGCTGACCTAACACATTTAACTCAACGTTAGGACATAGACATACTTTACTTCTCTCGTTACCAACTTTAGGTACTACGTGCATGTCAATCAGTATGTGCTCGTTAAAATGCATGAATGTAGAGGAAGTGGAATTTTACAAAGGATGATTTTAAAAGTGTTAGTTGCAATAATAAATGCCATTAATAAAAGTGTTCTTATTAATACGTTCACTCTCCCGTAAAAGTATGGTTTCAGATGTTGAATATAAGACTTTTTTTTAACACGGGTTGTAATTAAGCCGACAGAGCACTTGTTTATCTCAACGAATGTGCTGTAGGCTTTCTGTTCTGTTGTATTAATAATAGTAACAAGGCTTACAAATCAGCATGGCAGTGGACATTTTATAGTCTATAAGTATCTAATAAGTAAAGATTAAGCGACTGTAACTAGTTTAAAAACTGTGATAAAGACTAGTTACCATTGAGATTGGCATGAAAATGGCGTTCACTTATAGGAGTAATATACATTAATAANACTGTGATAAAGACTAGTTACCATTGAGATTGGCATGAAAATGGCGTTCACTTATAGGAGTAATATACATTAATAGTAGAACTAGGTAGTTGTATTTTGTATGTAACAGTGGTATTAATTTAATAACATTTTAAATTGAATTTAGTTATTTTATTATTTTTCTAGACCTCCATCTGTCACGAACTTGATGGGCCCTTNAATAACATTTTAAATTGAATTTAGTTATTTTATTATTTTTCTAGACCTCCATCTGTCACGAACTTGATGGGCCCTTGGCAAATTGTAACAATAAATTCACGCGTTGAATTATATCGGGGAACGTCCTTGTTTGTGAAAGCTTATATAAAAATTACGTAGCTTGCATGAGCTACTTTATCGAAACGTATTTTTTTCTTTCTAATAAATTATTTTATATGTTTTTAGCTGAAAGACTGGACGGTTAAGCATGCGAGATTCATTGCGAAATTTTTGTCTAGTTGTATTTCAGAACACTTTAGGAGTGAGTTAGTAAAGAGATTTGGGCGGCTCTTAACAACGAGGTCTTGAGAGCCGACGAGGGTGAGGTGAGTATGGAGCAGCGCCGGAATGAAAGGGCGGGGGGAACGCGAGATCCCCGAAAAAAANAGCCGACGAGGGTGAGGTGAGTATGGAGCAGCGCCGGAATGAAAGGGCGGGGGGAACGCGAGATCCCCGAAAAAAAACCGCCGACCAGCGGCATCGTCCCCACGATTCCCAAACGGTTGATGAATCAGAGGAAAATGTCACTGAATCTATAAGAGAATGAAAACAGGTAAATTCTCACCAATTCATCAGATAATTTGACTGAAGTGACTGTTCAATAAGGCAGGTGCTGTTAACTGATTTAAACAGTGAAATTTTCACTGAATCATATCTAGAGCGTGCCATTCAATCTACCACCATACACATTATAGTCACATTGTCCTATATATAGGACGTGGCACAGGAAGTGGGTTTTATGATTAATTCTGTACAGAACAAAAAACCACGTCCAATTATAATAGTACGTTATGTGCGGAAGACATCATTCGTTGTTGAGAATACATTCCGCTGTCTCATAAACATCTGCTGTAAATAATATAAAAAATTAAGAGATTGTTATTGTTATTGGTCTTGACGTCCAAAAGAGCGTTATACAGATATTTGTAGGGTTATAAAGAAAAAACCTGTCCGTCGAATTGCATAAAGACTTACGTTTATGTGTGAATAGAAGGGTTGGTGTGATGTTTTGCACTTGGGCGTAGGATGGAATGGTAGCATCGGCTGGCGAACTGCTGACGATGTGTTACTGACCTGCACAACTCGGCCTGGTCCCTAGACAACCCTCCAGCCGAAGATATAGATCTTCCCTTTCGAACTGTTTTGGGCGACGTCCAGAACGTGTGACGCATTCTCTAACCGTCCTGCGCATATTAACACTCTCAGTGTTGACGGCGTAATGCTAAGTCGCCAGGATTCAACTGAGTTGCGTGGAGTTCGACGCAAACTACGACATTGCGAATTCTTTGAAGGTACGGCAGAAGAAATATTATTACTTTGCCAGCTGCATTCATTAGGTTCTCTGCAGTTTAAATTATACGTCAGCAGCACTCAAAGTGCAAATTATTCAAATGATTTTAGTTCACTGTACTCTGTTATACATAGAAAATAACATTTGATTAGGACAATTTCAACGCAGCATTACACTGGCAGAGAGTTGGCCAGTGGTGAACGTTGTACAGTACGGTAAGCGTGTCCAGTGACGTGTGAGCCAATAGGACGGTTGTAAATGGGAATACTGAGACGAGCAGAACTGATGGCCCACAGCCCTGAAAATAGGCGACTTACCCCCAGCTTGTATTAATTGTAAGTAAATCTGGACTCAAACGTGTTAAATTCATAATGTTAACACTAAGTTGCTGGGTACGTCAACAAATAGTAGAAATGTTACAAACGTTTGCTCTTGATCTAACATAGGCCAAAAAATAAGCGGCAGAACTGCCAAAATCCACTTTTTTCCAATAAAAGCATGCCGTTTATTTTCATTAACAGTAGATATGTAATTTATCAATAAAACATGTCGTGTATACTCGATGTATTTTATCTACTTTTAAACTCGACAAAAATGAGACGCGTCGAAAATTTTAAAGTAGGTAAAATCACGCAGATTTTTTTATATATTTAAGAATATTTATGTTTTTGCAAAACTGCGTGTTATTTAAAGAACATTTTACAACACGGTCTTGTGAAGTATCTTAAGTAAATGTTGAAATTTTTATATCAACTTCTTTAGACGGTGAGGTTTATTACAAGAAATTGTTTTGTTTGTTTTAATTAAAAGAACACAATATTGTAAAAATACAATTTTTAACTTGTAGGTAAAAAAATTGTTTTTATTCTACTTTCTAAAGAACTTTTTTATAAAACAACATAATATTATTACTGAGTATATAAACATTGCGTACTTACGAATCCAAACGGACTGATTTCGATGTTTCTGTTGGAAAGTAAACTTCCTTAAATTTTGGAACTAAGAATTATAACGCATCTGGCATGCGCTTATTAACATAATATTCTCTCTACGTATATTTTGCAAAAGTCTTCTCACATGGATAAACAACCACGGAAAGAATCCTAAATCTTCCTCGCGGCTGTAATTTATTTTGACGCAGATATTTTGTAGGGGTCTTTCTAGACAAGATATACTTTGAAATATTCTAGGCCTACAATTTTCATAGCTGGTTGAATATGTTACGGAGTGTGTTAACTGTTTGCCNATATACTTTGAAATATTCTAGGCCTACAATTTTCATAGCTGGTTGAATATGTTACGGAGTGTGTTAACTGTTTGCCCTCGAATCGTAGGCTTTCATTACGGGGAGAACTGAATTCTGAGTTCCCTGGTTAGACACGAAAACGGCCGTAAGTGGTAAGAGAAAAACTGCTAGAGTTTGCATGCTGTAATGAAATTTAAAACGTGATCGGACCGTTTCGTAAAGAATAACTGTCTCTAGTAATTGGTCTAGTGAGCGTGTTTTATCACTTGGTATATCCGTGCCTGTGCCACATAAAATGTCAGCATACAGAAACCAGAATTTGGCATGTTTGGCAAACTTCAGCCGCACGTCCCATTAGCATGGCTTCGCTTTCCAGCATCATGGCTGGACGTAGTTTTCCATATACGCCTCGAGCTTGAGTGATACATTGTTTTGTTTCACTTGGAAAGTATTCGCCAAGGGGATAACGACCGTACAAGCACAGCAAGAACGGTATGCATAGAGATGGTGGTATTTCGCGGGAAATGTTGACCGTTTTCTAGGATTTAAAGTATGGTGCACATGTCCGACAGTTTTCATTCCTTATTGGCTACCATTCATGTATGAAGGTACTACTTTCGTTCACTGGACCATTAGGATTCTGATACTATAAGGCAGAACGTTTGTGATTGGCCTGAAAACAACTTAGACGAGTGAAAACCTTGTTCTTCCAATCACGAAAAAATAAACATGTTACAGTGGCATAGAGAATATGCTGGCTGAAAATTTTTTCGCGATTTTCCTCCATCTCTTTGTATGTATTATGGAGTAAAAAATATTACAGTTTTCCGTAGATTTTCTTTAAATTCTGACGATCAAAACTTACAGGTAATTTAAAAGTTATTGAACAAAATTATGCAATAAGTAAATTTGTTTTGTTTGTGGAAGGGGGGNGGGGGGGGGGGGGGTGGAAATAAGTAAAATAACATAAAACCTAAAAAATCAAATATCAGATTAGGAATGAAAATTAAATCGAAGGATAAAATAAGTAAGTTATGAACGGAATAATACAGTAATAACGTGGCACCACGAATACTACCACGAGAGTTAGAACACTGGATGAAACCAGTGAACACATTTCAGCTTCGTAATGGCATTATTGAATACCACTAAACAATGCGGGGCAACAAGAGGATTGAAGAGAAACTTATCCTCCAGACGGCTACAAAACCAACAGAAAATATTCCGCATCACGCAACAGCCAATCAGATAGATGTCCCGCCTCTTGCGGCCACTGGATGGCCGAGTACGCTTACATCAAAGGAACCGCCGTGACAATTCGCTTCTGTATAGTTACCTTTTCCCTGTCATGGTAGACATTGCCGCAGATCGACGGATCTTTTCGAAAATCATGTAACGGTTTCAGCATTTAAAGCTTTTGTTTATGTTTTCATTTCTTTTGAGTTGTATGTTTATTTCTTTTTGAAACGTAATTAATTATTTTAAAGCCTCTACCCTTAGACATAGATAGATTTGTATTTCAGGACCCCACCTCTAAATTGTATTTGTATATTTTGGTTTGTTTATATTTAACGCATTTTGACAGTTGTACTTCTCCTTTTATTTGTTATGTGAACTGACCTCAAATATCTTTGGTAGTGTTAGTTATTTTGCCATCGTTTATCACTTTGCATTTTACCTGGTTTGATCCAGCAGTTTTGGCCACGGAGGAATGTATTTATTTACGGAACTTATTAAAATGTGACGTAAGAGTTAGTTACTTCTTTTTGAAATTTCCTGATTATAAAGCGTCCCCGTGTGAACCCCGTGGCAAATTACTCTCTCCTCAGGCGCCATGTCGAGAGGCACAAAGTAAATTTTGTCTACAAAATTTGTTTGTAAATTTGTAATTACCGTCCAACGTATTGCTAGGGATGGTGTCCGAGAGGCGCCAAGTTGCAGTAAATAGCAATTAGTTACTTGAGAGCTTCAAGTACGTCGGCAGTCGTCTCCACCTACGATTAAGTATGACCTACAGAGGCTTGGTAATATGAATTTGCATAATTTTACGCAAGTGTGCCACAAATTTTTCTACGTTATTTCGAATTTAAATAAGGGCGCTAAGTTTGCTACGAACTCTATCGAGAAGCTAGTAGAAAAAATTTCTTACAATAAATCCGTGCAACATTTACGAACATTTTTACTAGTATTAAATACTGAGAAACCAATGAGCCAGTTTCGGTTTTTCTCACGTAAATTACCTTTCTGTTTGCTATTATTTAAAGAGGTGATTAAAATTCTGATTATTTCACAACTTAAATACTATTTAATTCATAGCAATTTTAATTGCATTTTCATTAATTTCATTACTGCATTCTGAGCTTATTATTTTTATTCCTTATTACGAATTCTCATTTCTACGTACATTTTTAAATAAAATTTATATTTTTCTGCACATATAAAATGTTTTCTATTTTGTGTAGAAGCCGAAGTAGATAGTATTTTATTATCAAGTGATTTTCTTGTCTGGTTTCCTAGTGTTCATACAAATTGTATAAACATTTGGTCTTGTGTGCATATATGTTGCTTCGAGGGTAAATATGTCTGATATATTTCTGTTTTAATAAGGGTTTCTTTAAATGTGTCTTAATAACTCTATTCGCTAATTACCTGTGATAGCAATTAATAATTAGGCATTTCTGCATCACAATTAAAAATTTTAAGTTTTTTCTCTAACGCTGTATCACTCAAAGAGACGCCGACTAACATGGCGTCCTTTCTTCTCTGCTAGACGCCGCGCACATAGAGAAAGTAAGCGTCGCGGTAGGAAATTGGTTATTCATCACTCGTACGCCCGACGATACTTCAAATATTCTACAATTTTATATGTTATGTTCCTTTAACTGAGAAATCTATTTTCACACACTGCAAATTAAAACCTTCCACAACAAAATCTGGCGCCCAAACGCCTGGGCCTAACTATTTTGCAAGTAATCAGTGAGAGGCACTCCGCAATATCCCGTTTCCCCCACCCTTGCATTCCAGCGCTGCCCCATTCTCACCTCGCTTCACGTTTAGCGGCTCTCAAGACCTCCATGTAAGGAGCCGAACAAATCTCTTCACTCACTCCGTCGCCTATTCCTTGCCTGTTCCGTATTCGGGAGTTGGTCTTTTCGATGTCGAATTTCTACCCCAGTGGCAGCTTTTTAACGCAAACGAGTTTTCACCCCTTTCCCAGGGGGGATGCTCGCGGTGTTCCGCAGTTTGAACCCTCATTACTAACCTGGTTTCACGANCCCTTTCCCAGGGGGGATGCTCGCGGTGTTCCGCAGTTTGAACCCTCATTACTAACCTGGTTTCACGAGAGGAAGCGTAGATTGTTATCCTCATTTGCTTGCACCGGACGCTACTTTGCTGATGGCTCTCACTAGCGCATGCTTATGACGTGCCCTGTTAGTTACGTGCTTTATTACATCCCAGTGCTCCGTTTTATGCCAGGGTTAGGGTTGCCGTGACTGCCGAGGGTTCAAGCTCGTATCAAGTTGCTGGTAGCTGTTTGAATGGTGATTGTTCAAGACCAACCCAAGGAAGCGAATACAATTCTAATAATAGTTCTTCATTAAGGTCACTATTTCATATGTATGCGAAACTTTTGTCAGTTCTTAGACACTTCGTTAACATAATTTCATACTATATGAGTCAATCATTTTGATGTTTTTCGCTTTATTTGCTGTCATATTCAAAACATCTATTCTTGTAACGTTATCACATAAAACACCAAAGCACTGTCTAACCTGAAGCGGCAGTAACGTAGCAATACTACGTTAAGAAAATAAACCAACAATTTTTTTTTAATACTTCCAAACAGTAAACATTTCCATGTACGTAAATAAGTTCAATTTTTCATGAATTTCCACAATTAATGTGAAGGTAATTTTTGTTAGGGAAATTTCACACACGCATTTCAGCAGCTAGTGACAAAGACTTTTAGAATTCTTTATTCACTTCTTTAAGTATTTAAGTATTTATTCCCAAATAACGAAAACATTACGAGTGCAACTTTGAGAGCTAATAAAGAAAATATTTTTTCTCAACCGAAGAATATAAAATTGCATAATACCTATATCACTTGTAATGACAAATTATTTACAAGTATTGCACACGGAAATAAGGCAATGTGTTGAAAAGTGTAAAAAACAGTTAAAGTCCCCACTTTTAATCAGTAGGCCAGTCGAGGAACACCTTATAATTTAATATAACCTGAACTTTGACCTAGAGACAATGGTTTATGGCAGGGAAACGTGACTCTTTTTAGCTTCATAAGAACTATAAACAAGAAATGTGGTTTTCTTTCGGTATTAGCTGTTATGCAGATATAAAGCTCAATCGCATTTTACAGGGCCAAATAGAAATATCGGACTTTGAAGTAGAAAACATGTCTGCAATCTGCGAACAACTGAGATGAGTCAAATTTAATTAGAAGACCATCCTGAAATGATAGTTCCATGCACATTAAATCTAGCACGACATAGAAAGAACATCAAACTCAATCCATTTATTAAATGTTCGAGGAGGTAATGTGTTTTCAATGATACGTTGGCTCAAAAAAGTTTCTGCAATTTCCCATTGTGTCTACTTATACAGGATGATTCTAAAATTATTAGAACGAGCAAGAAGTAAAACACTTTTACATNAATTTCCCATTGTGTCTACTTATACAGGATGATTCTAAAATTATTAGAACGAGCAAGAAGTAAAACACTTTTACATGTATGTTATATTCGCAATTGGATCACAGTTTATTAGGCACGCACAGGTGAACTGTGAGACAATAACAAGCCTGCAATAAAATAAGCACCGAGTCCCGCGCCACCTAGTCTGAGGTAAAACGTGGCTACACACTGAGGCAGCAGCCAATGAACAGGCAGCTCATGCTCGATAATACATGGGCCCGCATAGTCAAGCCTACAGCTCGTTTAAAACGCTAAGTTATCCTTAGGTCGAATTCTAAACCCTAACTTCAGCTGCTAAGGCGATTAGGTAGCTATGGCGGCATAACCTGAAAGCAGGGTTGGNATTCCTTCTTATATCTAAAAGTGGCACGAACATTCATAGCTTAGGTCGAATTCTAAACCCTAACTTCAGCTGCTAAGGCGATTAGGTAGCTATGGCGGCATAACCTGAAAGCAGGGTTGGAACTGAAATTATTCGAAGATCACTGCAGTCGGAATATCAGATCGTGCGACCTCCACAGCTGACACTTAGCAGGTAAGTATTAAGAAGTGAAATGGCTTGACGTTTCCTTTAATACTCGCGTTCTCTGTCGCTCATTGGCCGTGCGAAGCCGTGGAACGGGCATCGAGTCTGATTGGAGGATGCGTGTTGCGGAACATTCGCTATTGGTCGGGCCTCCGTCTGGCAAGTAAGTACACAGGAGGTAAGCGGTGAACGACGTTCCGTCATATTGTTGGCCAGCGAGGATATATTACTGCCGCGCACTGTTCCAAATGTCCTATTTACGGAAATGTTTAAGGAAATGTACAGTTGATAAACGGAAACGCAATCCGAAATGACGGAAAACGTAGCTGACTCCGTAAATGCTAAGTACCATAGCTTTGTGTTTCGGAAATGAACAGTGCAGGGTCTACACGAAGCTTTCTTCGCTACTGTAACTAGAAAATTATCGTTTCAGAGGCAGTAAGGTTATACATGGAACTATGGCCTATTGTCAGACGTCAAAAATAGCAGCATGCGTCTGTAACATTTAGCAACACTTAATACACTACTTTTAATAGAAACCGAGAGGGGCAGAGGTGGCGTAGTGTCCAGGGCGCTCGCCTCCCACCACGGCGATCCGGGCTCGATCCCCGGCGGGTTCACTCGCGGATTTTCGCATGTGGGAATCGTGCTGGACGATGCCGCTTGCCGGCGGGATTTCTCGGGGTACTCCCGTTTCCCCGCCCTTGCATTCCAGCGCCGCTCCATTCTAGGGTCTCATTTCTGTCATGCTCGGGGATGAAGGTCACCTATGGGTCCCAGCTGGAAAGACCGCCACTCGGAGGGTGTCGCCTTGCCCTGAGTGCATTCCCCACACGCCATTATTATTAATAGAAAATGAAAAAGTTTATTATGTGACAGTTATAAAAATACAAAAATTATACCTGAAAACCTTATGAGAAGTTGTAGTAATTCCTCTAACGGTGGAGATAATTGACATGGGCTAATTATAACTTGTCCTGAATCCCACTAAATATGTATGTGTAGAGCGCAAAATGTTAACTTAGTATAAAAGGCTATCAGTCCTACTTAAATTTAGTGTTTCAGGTGCTGGAAACAAATTTTTTATGATCAGTGCTGTACTTAAGTCGACAGAACACTTAATTCGTAGGCATAGCCAACAAACTGTCAGCTATATCTTGGCGCACAGTTATATAAACCAATCATGATCTAGACCAGTAAGGCGGTTTGCGAATCATATACCTACAGGTAAGATCGTTAGTCGTTGAGCTTCGCAGTGTGCAACACAGGCCAAAAATTACCTTCCCATGCGTAATACACACGAGTGTGTACACATGGTCGTAATGAGTTAAGCAGCGAATGGTAGAGTCGCTAACGGGAAGGGAATCAGCAGTACCCTGTAACGAGGGATTTTCCCGGTATTTGCCTATGGAATGATTTCAGGGGAAAAAAAACTGAAAAACGGAATAAGAATTTGTTGGGCAGGGAATCGAACGCGGGTCCTCCTGAATGCGACTCCAGTGTTCCACAACTGTTACACAGCGTCTAGATTTCCAAAAACCTTCAGTCACAATTACGTTACGGAATTACGTAAAACTCCGTGCGACGGCTGGGGATACCGAAGGCATAGATTAGATAGAAATAGAATACAGAGGAGAAACTGCCGCTGACAAATAGAACTCCAGCCGCATATGCCTGGAATGTGGCGTCGCTGGCCGTCAAAATGTTGGAACGCCATTCGCTGATCAGCGCCTTGCAGCCATCTCGCCATCCAGCAGCCCAGTCAATAGGGAGCCGTTACGCAGCGCGCAGTAGCGGAGTGAAGTGGAGCGACTTAGGCGGCTCTTAACATCGAGGTCTCGAGAGCCGGTGAGGGTGAAGCGAGGCGAGTACGGAGCAGCGCCGGAATGCGGGGGCAGGGGAAAACTGGAGATCCCCGAGAATACCCGCCGACCAGCGGCACGATTCCCACATGCGAGAATCCGGGAGCGACCTCGCCCCCGGTCACCCTGTTCGCCGTGATGGGAGGCAAGCAGTCTGACCACTACATAACCACGGCCTTACGCGCAGCAGCCAAACAGGCACAAGGCCAGTTCTCAGAGCCTCGCGCAGCTAATCACTAAACGGGCACGCTCACGCCAGAGGAACCCTCATGCCATTTCATCTCTGTGCACTTTTACAGTCTGTGCCGAAGGGAGAAAATGAAATTCTTGAACTGCGAGATTTTGTGAAAGTTCCCTTTTTTTTTCAACACCTTGCCGTTAAAAAAAATTATCCGTTAATCTGAAATCTGCTGTGGCAACACTGGGTAGGATGAAGTTTGAAGTGGGGGGGGGGG
>NQII01004654.1:79864-134722 GCA_002778355.1 Clitarchus hookeri
GGGGGGGGGGGTGGCGCTGGCGCCATTTTTATTTTCCCTCGCCACAGCGCTTACATGCCATTCACGCGCAGCTCTTTTAACCCACAGCCGCTCCCGAATATTGATTTCGGCCGAGTCGTGCTCCTTGGGAATAGGTGCAATTTATCCTGGCGGATTTATAATAATTTAGCGGGGAAAATTCACACATTTTTACGTTCGCCGTCCGTGCAAGCTGGCTTTCTATCGAGCACGCTATCGAGCACGCCTGCGCGCGCCACACAAATCGGAAATTTGTCACCCACCCCTGACTTCCGGCTGGTACCGGCCGTTGAAAGAACAGATTGAACATATTGCATATTTTACAGTAACCGGTCGCTATTTAACACAATGACACCCATCATTCTCAGAGTATGAAACTTCTGTTTTTAGTACCAAATTTTTCACAAATTCTATTTCCATTTTTTTTGTGCCACATAGAAAACTACAAACTGTGATATTTCTCGCGAAAATGTTGACTGTTGCTAATACTCAACGCATTTTACACGCGTCTGACAGTTTTTTTTTCTGTCGTTATTTGATGTCATGCATGTATGAAGCTACTATCATATTTCATTGGCCCAATGAGGAGTCTGATGCTCTAATGAAGAACGCTTGTGATTGGTCGGCAAAGAACACAGTTTCGTAAAATAATTTGACCATCCACACATAAAATAACAAACTAGGTTTTGTTATCGATCATAGGTTGGCTCAAATAATTTTGGAAATATTCTATTAATCTACAATTAATATTAACCAAAAACTGTGACACGGAGAAAATATAAACCAAAAATTTTGCAAACCGTGAAACAAGAGGAATTTTATTTAATAATAATACAGTTTATCTAAGCCATAGATAAGGATAGAACATTTTCGCGAATTCAATGACGTGTAGGCTAGACTTCACAGTCCTGTGCACACTCGAGCCTCGGATGTTTGTTCATTTACTGCCTCAGAGATAACCCGGTGTTACTCCAAACCTAGCAGTTAGGCACTCACTACTTGTCTCCTTGAGAGTCTGTTTTTGGCTCAGAGTCATACAGGGAGTGTCTAAAGGAATGTTATCCAATTGCAAAGGTGACTTCAGTGTTAACATTTTGGACGCCTTTCTTGTCCTGAAATTAATTCCCGACATATACCTATCCCTAGCCTTAGAGAAAAAAAATAATATACTGGATTTCCGTATGTGTTACTACATTTTCTTAAACACACGCATATATTTTTGCTCTGCTCATAAACTTCTTTAGGTATCCCGTGGAATTTTTTTCATGCCAAGCTACGCTATTTATACAAGTTATTTAATTAAAATTTATATTTGTTTGTAATACAAAAAAACGACGTGTTATTACGGAAAAACTACGCAGCCGAAAACGTATTGAGTTCTCTGCGAATGGAAGGTCCCATTATTAGAGACCTGAAGAATTCGCGAACTCATTTTGGGACAAGCTTGAATTCAAAGCACCTGTGTTTATATAACTTTAGCAATTGGTCCACGCGACGTTTGACACCTCTTGGAGAACGGTGTCCAATTGTCGCTTCACACCGTGACAGCAGAAAACTAAAGTGCAGTTGATACCAGCATATTTGTACATATGAATGTAGAGTCTAGCCTGCAGGTCATAGAATTCGCGAAGTTTTCAGGTCTGTACCCATAATTAATCAAAATTGAACAGAGATAGAAGCAAAATTATATATTACATTTTATTTTTCAACTTACTAAAACCAACCGCGAGGTTTCGCCATAGTTTTTGTATCCGACAATAGTTAAAACTTCGTTGTTACCAGCGGATGTTTACCTCTACCACCGTTAGCTATCGTATTCGTAATGGTGTTTTGTGTCAAGATATCGGATGA
Source organism: Clitarchus hookeri (assembly GCA_002778355.1). NCBI lineage: Eukaryota > Metazoa > Arthropoda > Insecta > Phasmatodea > Phasmatidae > Clitarchus > Clitarchus hookeri. The sequence goes on from NQII01004654.1 coordinate 81,734, forward strand.
AGTGTAAGAAAACATTTCCGAAGGACCGCGGTGGCTGAGCGGTTAGACTGCTTGCCTCCCACCAAGGCGAACCAGGTTCAATCCCCGCCCGGGTCACTCCCGCATCCTTCGCAAGTGGCAATCGTGCCGTTGGTAGGTTGTTTTTCGTGTGGATCTCCCGTTTCCCCCGCCGTTGCATTCCGGTGCTTATCCATTCTCACCTCATTTCACCTCATTTCACCTCGTTGTTAAGAGCCGCCCAAATCTCTCAACTCCACTCAACATTTTTGACTTGTGTTTAACCCATGAAGATGGCGTCACGGTCAGCGACATGTTGTAACGCCGTTCGCCAATCAGCGTCTGCTATCCTACTTGCCAAGAGGCAGGCCAGCCAGTCGCCAATCACCTGTAGCAAGCTGCCGTCGCATCAGATAAAATAGCCGTTTCCAGAGCATCGCTCAACCAACCAGATAACGAGTACGTCTACATTAAGGCTGCTCAAGTGTCAAGATTTTTTTAATGTGTTTTTGAAATATTTACCGGTTCTGTGAAATAACGTAAATAACATTTTGATAAAAATGGCAAATCATCAAAAAATAACATTCACGTATAGTTTTAGTAGAAGTCTAAACATTTTACGTTAAATTTTGCGCGAAAGAAATTTCCAGAAGGTGTGCGAGTAGAATGATTACAACTGAAGTGTTTCTTAAAGACTTATGAATGTCACGAAAAAAATTTCGATCTTAAATTTTACGGTAAAAGTTAAAATAAAATGAAGGTAGAACCATTTCAATATTTTCTATGATATTTCTTTATCATCTTCTAGTGACATCAAAAATTAATTTTGTCTGTCGCCAGAGAATGAAAAAAAATTTGACATTTGTATGGTAAAACAAATATATTATAAATTACCTTATCCTCCTTAATTAAACTTTGTAAATTAATTTTCTAGGTGTTATTACTTACATCAGGCTACTACTTGATATTAAAACACAGAAATATAAAATACCTCTATATATATATATATATATATATATATATGGGGCAGTGGTGCAGTGGTCAAGCTACTCGCCTCCCACATAGACGAAACGTGTTCTATTCACGAAGGGGTCGTCCCCGGATTTTCACATGTGAGAATCGTTCCTGACGATGCCACTGGTCGGCGAGTTTTCTCGGGGATCTCCAGTTCCCCCTACCCTTTCATTCCGGCGCTACTCCACGCTCGCCTCACTTCACTCCCATCGGCTCTCAAAGCCTGGTTGTTGGGAGCCGTCCAAGTCAAGTCTCTTTCCTCCAGTCCTTCAAGTACGGGAAGTAATTTTTGACACTTGAACTGCCGTAAGGGACCCGCCCGCAGCGCTTCGCGTCGAGGAGCTTATCTGTCGCGTGACGGGCTCGACCACAAGTGAAGATCGCGTGGCGCGCCACGGCGCCGACCTCGAGGTAGCTTCAGCGTGGTTCGCGCACGTGAATCTATTGATCCACACACACACACACGCACGCTTCCCTGGCAGGGAAACACTGCCGTTTGACACCTAGCCAGCGGATAAATCGTTACCGAGCACGTTTTTCCAGGTCGTCACTTGAGAAAAAAAAATCGTCTTCCCCAACACCCAACCAAGCTAGGGCCACAGAATACCCAAGAAAGCAGAAATCGAAGAGTCATCTACACTGTTAAAATTTTCCGTACACGTACAACAAATTCTTTAGAAATTAGTTGCCAGATACACTTTTTTAACACTGTAAATTAATTATAGTAGATATTTTTACGAAACCTTTGTGTAGAATGTGTAAAACAGACGTTGAATTTAAACAAACAAATGCTGTAGACCTCAATTTTATTATAAATTTATATTGAGCTACATAAACAGTTTTGTAAGTTTCCCAAAATAATGTGTTTCAGATGTAAAATATTTTAACCTCCGAGTTTCAAGAACACCTTTGGCAACTACTTTCCAAAGCTTGTAAAGAGGACAGAATATTTTTACTCTGTCTACACAGGCACATGAGAAATTCGCGGTCTCAACGATCTGCAGGCTAGACTCCACAGTTCTATGTACTTTGTTCCGGGACTTGAAAACTCTTACGCGAAATATTTATTTCGGCTTCCTGGTACCATATTTCTTTGTTTGACGGTGTCCCAATCACAAACTTGTACGTTTAACACGACGTACAGGCCAGGGTGTTCATTATGATGACTAAAACACGAGTTAATTTTTTGTACACGAAAATTACAACTGGTTTTTTATGGTGTCCACGTAAGATTATCGTAAATATCAGAGAAGCAATAAAAGCATATCCGTGCAAACTTTGCCTTCAAGGCCAGTGAGACCGTCGTAATACCGTTGCCCGAGCATAATCCTCAATGTGTTAACTGGCTGGTAGGGGTCGCGGTGGTGTAGTGGTCAGACTGCTCGCTTTCCACCAAGATGAACCGGGTGCGATTCCCGGTGGGGTCTCTCCTGAATTTTTGCAAGCGGGAATCGTGCCGGACGATGCCGCTGGTCGGCGGGTTTTATCGGGGATATCCCGTTCCCCTGCCATACCCACCTCACTTCACCCTCATCAGCTCTCAACACCTCGATGTTAAGAGCCACCTAAATCTCTTCACTCCACTTAACTGGCTGGCTATCAGTAGGGCCGCCGGTTTTGCACGCAAAGTATTAAGCAGTGGCTGCACTTCAATACCCTGCGTGTACACGTGCTGGTATCATTTGGCTATTGTCCGGATATCTTTGTGTGAAGACAGCCTTGAATGAGTGGGCCAATCGTAATTAATTTTCTTTGATACCGAAAGGTCGGTGATTGGCGGGCAAACCAATAAAAAGCGTGACAGTTCAAACAATCCAATCACGAAAAACTGCCTTGGAACACTGCTAGTCCTAAAATCTTTTGGTGATAAAAGGTTCCACTAGCTATCCGCGAATATGTTGCCTAGTTGATTGCCTCTTAGGTATACAAAGTATATCATGTTTATTTCAGCAATCTTTATAAATAAGCGAAGTTCGTAATTTTTTTTGCAGCAACTCACACATATAAGTTCTATAAATAATCGTGGCACATTTGCTTACTCATTATTGGTGGCTAGTATAGTGCGAGTCGTTGTTTTTATTAAGTTCAGTTTCACTTTATATGGTACATTACTTTTTCCTTTTTATTACTAGCTGAAAGAAATTAATAAGAATTGCCAATCCGCTATCACAGAGTAGATATGTACACAGAAACCAAATGGCGTGTCACACATTTTTATGATGGGGTGCCCATACGCTGATTGGCTGTGCGAGTCTCTGGCAGCACGCCTCGTGTGTGACTGTCTAGAGTCGTATTTATTTATACGTAGAGACCTGAAAATTTGCTATTTCAATGACCTGCAGGTTACTCTCTTCAGACTTTTGTACACACANTACAATGCCCATTGGTTGTCTGCTTTCACAGTGGAAGGCGACAATTGGACACCGTTCTCCAGGAGATGTCAAACACGCGTGGACCGATGGCTAAAGTTATATAAACGCAAGTGTTTTGAAGTCCACCTTGTTCCAAAATAAGTCCGCGAATTCTTCAGGTTTGTATTGATACGTTGTAGTTTTAAATAACTGACGACGGAGATAATGTCGGATGAATATATCGGAACCCATCAACACTCATTTCCGCGGCCACTAGGCGACGGTGGTAGCCGGCTTGAGGCGTCGGAGACGAAACGCCAGGTGAATACAAAACGGGAATGAAGAACAACGGGCAGGAATGGAAATGCCACACTGGCGAAGCGTGTATGAACTTGTGTTCTGTAGATCAATACCAAGGAGTCGGCTGGCGGAGCCCGAGGCGAGGGGGCATCGCACCAAAGTTGGATATAGCGGCGAGACGAGACTTTTTGCGCACGCGAGCTGCAACTCATCGAAAAAAAATGCATCATTCTGCATCACTACGAAATGCTGTTCTACTTATAGATACTACTCACAACTACTTAATAGTACTCGCATGAAAAATATTACCAAGACACATTTTTCTCACAACGGCTTGTCAAAATTCACGTTGAAACTAGATGCCATTAGTAGAGACCTGAAAAATTCGCGTTTTCATTTCAGGACAAGTTAGAATTAGAAACGTTGTACGTTTCTAATTCGGGTATTGACCAATAGTCGTGTGCACCAATAGCTAATGCTATTGGTCCACCCGTAAGTTTACACGTCCTGGAAAACTCTGAGCCAATAATAAAAGCACAGTTAAACGCAGATCAAATCACCGTATTTCGCTAATACAATAAGCAACCAATGAACAGTGATATTTGCATAATTTTACATACGACAATGAAGTATAGCCAACAGGTCGTTGAACTCGCGAATTATTCAGTTCTCTAAAAATTAGTTATATCAAGAAGTCTTTAAAAATCGCGCTATGAAAGTTTTCGAAATTTTGAAAATTTCCAAAACAAGGGAATTATTGAATATGTTTTATTTATAGCAGTCAATGATTTTTTGTAAAATAAATATGGCTAAGCATACCTTAAAATAAATTTAAATATAATATTTCAGTCAACCTTGAAATATTTCCTACATACGATTTCGCTTGTTTTATTTGTACGTTCCAAAAACACTACAATTATGATTTTCACATGCTATGGTGCAAAAACATATGCAATATAGAGTTTATGTAGGCGAGAAAGGAGTACTTCAAAGTTTATTTCTTTCATACAAAACTCACTTTGTGCCCTTTGAAGAGAAGAACCATGCTTCAAGAGAATAAGTAGGAGTAAATTAATAAGGGATCGTATTTTGTATTTTCTATATATCTTATTTTCCTCGTAATTTCCAGAGTATTAAACAATTTACAAATTTTTTTGTAGAAATATAATCCGGGCTAAGATGGACAAAGCGTATTTCTTTTTGTTTGAAAGCAATATCGTGAAAAGGGGCCGGGACACGCCTTAATTAATTTAACATGTGAAAACCGTGTTCTTTCACTCGGCCGGTACCACGACAAGAAGCTGCGATAAGGTAGAAGGAAACTTGACTTCTAACGGAGCATTGCTCTACATTCTACAACTTGCAGATCTTAATAAGGAACGGTACACGTGCTACCAAAATAGTTATAACAGTGAGTGAAGAGATTTGGGCGGCTCTTAACAGCGAGGTCTTGAGAGCCGATGAGGGCGGGGGAAACGGGTGATCCCCGAGAAAACCCGCTGATCAGCGGCATCGCCCGGCACGATACCCATATGCGAAAATCCGGGAGTCACCCGGCCAGGAATTGAGCCCGGTTCGCCTTGGTGGGAGGCGAGCAAGCTAACCGCTCAGCCACCGCGGCCCCCTTTTGTCATATATTGTCATAACAGTTATGAATTACATTACATATGAAAGATGAACGTTTATATTTTGTAATAGTGCAAAATATTTTTCTACAATTTAATTTTTTTATTGGTTTGAAACATTTTTTTAACACGAATATATTTTAAATAAAAATTTTAGCCGATTTCCATTGTAAATTCACAATAAAATGAAACAAATATTCTCATCAAGAAAAATGGTCACAATAAGTATTACTCTGGTTGCATGAACCAAAATTTAGAAATACTGCTCCCAAATATTTTTAACAAATTATATTATGCACTTATATTCCGCCACAAATGTTATCATTTTCATATCTGAAATAAACGTACCTGAAATCAAGTGATAAAAATATTTGTAAATATTAGAAGTCCTTCCAATATTTTGTTATATAAGCCATAGTAGTTATCATTATTTCCGTACTTGACAAGGTTTTCCTTGCAAAAAGTTTTATGAAGCATTCAGAATGCAAGTACTCCTAAATTTTGAATAAAAACTGGTTTCAAAAAGGGATTTTGTTTAACATTCAAATGTGAAAATTCTAGCAAAATAATTTACAATGTTATAAAATACATGTATTCTTATTTCGTACGCAACTACAATGTTACTCTTCTGACAATTTTCCTACTGTGTCTTCTACTTTTCAATGATTTCTGAATATTCTACAGTAAGGTGCAGTACTCTCATAGTAGCCAATCTCCTTCTACATTATTCCTCCGTGTAAGTGTGGTTTAAAACATATTTTGGGCAAATCTTTCTAATACTTCTATACTATCACAGCGAGGGAGAAAATGTTTAACCCGTTAAGACCAAGTCTACACAATTGTGAAAATTACGTACGTGAAGATAATTTTTGGCCTCTGCTACACACTGCGAAGCTGAACGAGCAATAATCAGGATTAGGAAAATTTCGCGAGTTCAGTGATCTGTAGGCTGTGCTCCACAATCTCGTGTACACTTGATCCTCAGATGTTTGTTCATTGGCTGCTGCCCCAGATAGTAGCTGGTGTTACTACACAACTGTTAGTATTCGCTACTTTATTCCTTACAAGTATTCTATTAGCGCAGAGTCGTCCAGAGCGTGTCTAGCCCCTTAACTTACGGATTAATTTTTCGCCCCAGGTGTCGCAAAACAGGATATTTTTGGTCTGAGTAGTACTTACAAATTCCTTGATATATCCTACATGATGAAACCTATGAAAATAATTTATATTGGTTTATGGCATTAGCAGGAGCCAATAGTAACATTTTAGTGTTCTAGCAGCAGCCAATAGCATTACCCGAGGAAAATGTGCTGTTTGTATTGCTTCTTGCTGCTGCTTGCACCGACCATGGTTTCACCTATTTGAAACACGCCATTCGTGAAATATTATGCTCGGTATAATATGCTAACGGGAAATTAATTGTTATCCAATTGCAAAAGTAACTTCAGTGTACACGCGTTGAACGTCTGTCTTGTCCTGAAATGAATTCGTGAAATTTTCCTACCCCTACCAATAATCTTACCTGTAGGTAATTGATTCGCAAACCATCTTACTTGTCTAGGTCATAATTGGTTCATATTTGCTGAATGCGAACATATGGCTGTGACTACGAATCAAGTGTTGTTTCAACTTAATTACAGCATGGATCATAAGGTTTTTGTTTGCAACACCTGAAACCTAAAATTAAACTAGGTCTGAAAGGGTTAACTACCGCCTGCGATACGGAAATAAAATAGTATAACTCTATACGTGGTCGGGTAACCACTGTTTATAATTTGCTGTGTGCCGGATTTTCGGCCATCTACACACTCCATCCATCATTTGATCTTCTTATTTGTGTAGTTGAACATCTGCAAGAGGCACCAAAAATGCACGGCAACTACGATTGCGGCACAAAATTGTCATTCCTAGAGGAAATATCTAGAGATGGTGGTTTATCACGGCAAAAGTTGACTATTTGCTACGATTTAACATAATGTACGCATGTCCGACAGTTTTATTTCCATATTAGCTTTCAACATTTGGAAAATATCACTGACCTTGCCTGTATATATTTTCACGAGCACACTGACTGGCATGTGCCCAGTAAAGTTGGCAACGGCGGTGGAAAGTAGTTCAATGTCTTAACGTTGAGTTTAATTCGTAATATCTGGAATTATTATTTTGCATTCCGTTTTCTGGCATGCAAGTGTAAGAACAAGCAGAAGCTATGTTAAGCCGTAGCGCTTACAACGGGATCTGGGAGTGGTGACGTGGTCCCGTCCGCCATGACGTCACAGGCACGGTCGGCGGCCCTAGTAAGCGGAGCCGTCCGCCATATTGGTAGGCGTCACAGCCAGGGCTCGATGTCATGTTAGATGTTCTTTCCCCCATTTATCATTAGAAAATATTGTAATAAACAAATATTTTGGTAAAAAATTAAAAACGGTCGGCCCACCACCTTGGATTTTATATGATTATATCGGGTTAGAGTGTCGACGCAAATCAGAATTCCATTACGTAAGAAAAATTATTTCTATACAATTTGAATAATTACGGCTCGCCACTTCGGGAACGTATTTATTCCCCCCTCCGAAATCACAACAGAAAATGATTTTAATAATATTTTCTTTACATTTAGATTTAAATATATTCTTATAATTAAACAAAATTAAAGCATAAGTATTGAGTGTTATATATCACCGGACTCGTATTTTTAAGGCGCACACGATTGTGATATATCGATATGTAAGCCACTGTCAGAAACGGTGTATTGGTTTTAAGAGGTATGCCCCTACCATCCAATAATGAAAACTCAGTACCATCCCCCAACTTACCAACACACCTCCTCCATCACAAAAACCTGTAACCAAAACAATTGTAAAAAAAATTAGCACACACTAACACCCCTCAACCCCTCTCAAAACACCAACCAACACTCTCCCCCTCACCATCATCCACAAACCAAACACCCCCTCAGCAACCGCACCCCCTCAACCAGTCCACTATCTTACCGCCCTCAAAACCACCCGACCACACCCACCACCACCATCACCTCTTCTCACACTCCCCGATCACCTCACCTCCCTCAACATCTCATTCCTCTCTCACGTTGCAGTCCTGACTCCCCTTAGCAAGCATCGCCCCACTCGTACCATCAAAACATCCCTCACCGGCCCCTTGGCCCACAAAATTCTAAAAATCGATGATCATGTAATGTCAACCCCGATAACCCTGCCACCAAATCATAAAAATCGATCATTGCACATTTCCTAATAACAATATTTAATTTTGTTTGTGTCAGTTTTGCATAACTATTCTACTGTTAGTTAAGCGCATACTCTCAAACACGATAATTTCAAGAACTATTCCGAATAGTGCATTTTGTTTATAAAAATTCATAGCAATGTGCATGTCGGATATCGAAGCCTGGCCTGCGCGTGAATCTTTTCACGAAAAAACAGGTGGACCTAGAAATAACCGATTGCTCGACGACAACTGAATCGGGGAGAAGCAAGGCGAGGCGGCATATCGAACCTGGAGCTGCCGCCGTCGAAGCGGTTAACGTTTCTAGAATTCCAGCGACACTGGAACATCCATTCGACGCGGCACTGGCGCGTTCAATTACAACGGGGGGTACGTGACGAACCTCCCCTCACAGGGCAGGCTTCCCGCTGCCCTCGATAATCCTGGCCGAGGGGAACTTCGACGACTTGCTTCAACTTTGATCTTTGACAATAAGTTGGGTAGCGAAATTTCGGGGAAAGCTTTCAAGACACGTTATATTAAAAAAAAATTGAAGGATGCATTACCTACCTTGATTGGCTGAATTACTTTTTTGGTACGTGTTAACTTTCTGCACACGAATTACGTAGGAGCCAAGCCGATGTTGCCGAATTCTGAGTGGCCTGGTCAAATATGAAAACGACTTCTCAAGCAGACAGCAACCGATGGCAATAGACAAACTGGTGTTCGGTGCTTATGGTATTGAAGTCTACCATTTACTCCAATTTTTCCGCGAAAAATCACTTACTCTAATGATTAGAGACTATGTAATTTTGCGTTATGATTTGGTACAGTGCTAGGCGTCGTACATGTATATGTTGAGTTGCACGTGTCTCTTTGAACCTCCGCTCATCAACCTCCGCTGTGGAATATTCAACCAACAGTACACTACCGGTCAAATGTGTAAGATCCCAGGATAACCCGTTAATGTCATTAACTATTGGGGCCGCAGTGGCTGAGTGGTTAGATCGCTTGCCTTTCACCAAGGCGAACCGGTTTCCATCCCCGGCCGGGTCACTCCCAGATTTTTGCATATGGGTATCGTGCCGGGCGATGCCGCTGATCGGCGGGTTTTCTCGGGGATCACCTGTTTCCCCCGCCCTCATCGGCTCTCAAGACCTCGCTGTTCTGAGCCGCCCAAATCTCTTCACTCGCGTACTCCATAAATATTATGCTGGATGAAACTTAATATTTTGCCACAATTGGAGTGTGAATGTCTTCTCAGTGCTCACTTTAATCAGAACGTATTAACACAGACTTCAGCGACTATGATTATGTTTTGTAGAAGTTAACAATTTTTATATATTTTAATAGACAACGACGAAAATTCACTCCTTGTATATGCATACTGTGCTGTATGGTACGTGTCTTTGCGAGTGTTACAACGAACCATTTTGCTCAGATAAAGTGTTATAAGGGTGTTATTGTGGTACAAAAATTTTACTTCCAAACAATACTCAAACTTTTATTGCCAATTTTTCTAAATCACACTAAAACTCAGCTATTATTCTTTGTTTTATAACTTGGGACTGGAAAATTCAGCCAATTAGTTTTTGGATAAGCTAGAATTGAAACACGTGCACATTTCTGTCACATTTGCAACTGGATCAGAGTGTTTTAGACACGCCCAGTTTCACTATGAGCATATTACATGCCTGAAAGGAAAAGCACCGAATACCGTGCAACCTCGTGTGAGGTAAAACTCGCTTCACGCTGGGGTAGCAGGCAAAGGTTCGTGCCTGGTTGTAACTTTTCACAGAGTTGGGATAAATGGTATGTCGTTCTAAATAGTGATCTTTAACTTTTGACCAGTACTGTATACACTCAGCAGTTGAGAGCCTTTGGGGCCGTGGTGGTGTAGCGGTTATACTACTCGCCTCCAACCAAGGCAACCTGGGTTCGATTCCCGGCGAGTTCGCCCCCGGATTTTCGCACATGGGAATCGTGCCGGACGATGCCGCTTGTCGGCGGATCTTGTCGGGGAGTGAATGAAGAGATTTGGGTGCCGTAATGAAGGGGCGGGGGAAACGGGAAATCCCCGAGAAAACCCACCGACCAGCGGCATCGTCCGGCACGATTCCGACTTGCGAAAATCCGGAGTGAACCGGTCGGGGCTTGAACCAGTTTCGCCTTGGTAGGAGGCGAGCAGTGTAACCACTAAGCCACCGTAGCCCTACTTAGTTACGACGTCATTTAATATTTTATTTATGATTGTTACAATTATCGTTTTTGGCGCTCACTTAGTGGCAAAATAATTTTTGTAACCGAACATTTAAAACTGATCTTCCTAACCTGTAATTAGAGAGCAGAATAATTCGCGGATTCATTTTGGGACAAGTTAGAATTAAAAACACGTGCGTTTATATAACTTTAGCGATTGGTCCACACGACGTGTGACACCTCCTGGAGAACGAAGTCCAATTGTCGACTTCCACTGTGACAGCAGACAACCAATGTGCAGTTCATATCGGCATATTTATACATAAGACTGTAGAGTCTAACCTGCAGGTCACTGAACTCACGATTTTTTCAGGCCTCTACGTGTAATATAAGTTACCTTATTAAGGTTGAACGCCATTTTGCTGGCGTTTACGACTCGACTTCGCGGTAAAATCGGCTATTTAATCCTCTGCATTCTTACGTTATNAGACAACCAATGTGCAGTTCATATCGGCATATTTATACATAAGACTGTAGAGTCTAACCTGCAGGTCACTGAACTCGCGATTTTTTCAGGCCTCTACGTGTAATATAAGTTACCTTATTAAGGTTGAACGCCATTTTGCTGGCGTTTACGACTCGACTTCGCGGTAAAATCGGCTATTTAATCCTCTGCATTCTTACGTTCTCTGAGACGGCATGATGTAAAAATGAATAGTTTATTTTCATTAATGCTGGAATAGTAATCCCTAGTGAAAAGATTAATTATAAAAACTAATGGTTTCTGTATTTGATTTCCATATCAATTTGTCGACAGCAGTGAAGTACTGGTATAAAAGTAATCTCTAAAAATTTCGCGTAGTCCTTTGATAAACTGATGGATACCAGTATAAATGGCAATGACAATGTTATATTCAGGTAACGTTTAAGTATACGCACTGTGCTTAAAGTAGTGATAAAGTAGGTTAACTTAAAAACGTAATTTTTGCCACGAATAAACTACACAGAGAAGCTGATCTCATTTACTATATTTCAGAAAAATTTGATCATACATTTGTAAAAAAAATTGATCGTCCTGAATTATATGAAACCAAATTATTTCGATAAATAATATTAAAGGCACTGTTAACATAATTTACTTCTAAGTAAAAGGAGCCGCGGTGGATGAGCGGTTAGCTTACTAGACTCCCACCTAGGTGAACCAGGTTCAATCCCCGGCCAGGAATAGTGCTGGACGATGCCGCTGGTCGGCGGGTTTTGTCGGTGATCTCCAGTTTCCCCTTCCCCCTCATTTCGACACTGCTCCATATTCACCTCAATCTCCCTCACCAACTCTCAAAACTCTTTACTTGCTCATTTTAAGTAAAAAATAATAATTTCCTGATATAATTATCGAACACAAATGTACAATTTTTTGAGCACACAAATATAATATTTTGTTTGAAATGTTTAAGATATGGCTAGCAAAAGTTATTTAATGAAAATTTGAAAGAATCCACTTATTTCAGCAGTTAAATATACATTCTAATGTTTCTCATTGTGATAACCCTACATAGATGTGTCACAATATCTAAAAAAAATATTTTTTCAATGTAACATGTCTTATCTCTGTGTGCTGGTTGTATTATTTCCATATTTAAAAATCATTTACATTGCCATTTTGCTTCTAATTAAAAACAGATCAAGGGTTTTTTATGGAAATGACCTCGGTATTATTTACGTAAGTTACGCGCTAATTAAAAATAATTTATGTTTTTTCTACACAATGCTTTATAGTACGAACACATTCTTTAGCTCTGCACAATTCAGGAAAGTGTAGCCTGTTTTGTTCTGTTCATGCGGTGTCTACTGCTCGAGAGACGAACAGTAGAATGTCACCGTATCTTGAGAGCGCTGTGCCACATTGATTTGACGGGGTGGAAACCTGCGAGCAATGGAATTCGGCGCCTATTGTTCAGCCTCCTGCAGGTTATACGCGCGCTAGTTACGAAATACCATTCGACGTCCAAAGAGGAATGAAATAAGCGAAGGGGGGAGGGGGGCTCTCTTGCAAGGCTGGTCACTGCCTTGTAGTTCCACTAGGACGCCAGGCCAGGCGAGTAATTTGCATTTGATTAAGACTTGGAGTGCCGCCTACATCACGTGACGTCACTGCGTTGTGCGGAGCTTGGCGGATAAAAACACGACATACACATCCTTTGAAGACACTGGCGACAAAATATCACTTAGCAAGCAGTTTTAGTAAGATTATTTGCAACGTAATGTTTTAAGTTAACCACACTTAAGTGTAAATTACGCAAATTAACACGATGGATTATAAGTTATTCTACGCAGATGAAAGTGTAATGTTGTGCGAATATTACCAATGTTAATAATCCAGAAAGTTTTTGTTATACATGAGCCTTCAGTAACTAATGTTGCCGTTAATTTCATATACGGTTATCTATTAATGTCATTGCAAAATTATGTATTTTTGCAACAATATTACCTCCTTACTGTACCGTCAACATTAAGATGGTGTTTATGTTGCAGAAATAAAATTTTTTCGTTTAATTGAAATAACATTTGTATTTAAATTTTTCTTGTATTTTATTTTCTTTAAAAAAAAACATTCCGATGTAAAATAAATTAATAACCATTTTTTTTTTAACAGAAATAAATATTACCAACGAAGAAATAATTACAATATGGGTAACCGTACCCGTACCCTTAAGTGCTTGCCGTTCTTCATTTTACAATACCTTACGTCCTACCAACTGTTTTCTTTTAACATGTATAACTGTGTTTCATATCGTGGGTATTCAGTACGGTACAACGAAAAACAGCAGTTCAATTTCGTTGCGTAGATATATACTTTATGCTTTAGAAACATTGCGATATTTGGCACACGTTAAATGATTTCCAAGGCCTGAGAGCTCGTCTAAAGAACATTTAGCTCTCATACCATGCTTTAAAATTTAAGTAAATATTTTTTCATTTTACGAGGCTATCGCTTTTTAACAGTATCCGCCATTTTACGACGCCAAGCGAGTGTAAACGTGTGTTGACTGCACATAAATTATTGCTAGAGACCTGAAAAATTCGCGGATTCATTTTGAGACAAGCTAGAATTCAAAACACGTGTGTTTATATAACTAAAGCCATTAATCCACGCGGATTTTTACACCTCCTGAAGAACGCTGGCCCAATCGTCGCCTTCCACTGTGACAGCAGGCAACCAATATGCGGGTAATATGGGCGTATTTGTAAATAAGACCGTAGAGTCTAGCCTGCAGGTCATTGAACTCGTGAATTTTTCAGGTCACTAATTATTGCTAGGGGCAGTGATATTTCGCGAAAAGATTTCGAGACAAGATTACAGTCCAAAGCACTGGAGGGTCGTCCAGCTTCTTTGGTTGGCTAAAAAAATGTTCTGGCCACTGTTAACCGTCTGCGCACGAATCATGAAGGTTCAGTGTCGTAGTTACTTAGTCCTGAGTGGCTTAGTCAAAGACGGACACGGCACCAGCCGCCAATGGAGGTATAAGACCAGCTGAGCTGTGTATATAGTATTGAAGTCTACTGTGTGCTCCGAATTTTACGCGAAAAGTCAGTGGCCCTAATTATCGCTGTTTATCGTCGAGTTGCTGAGACAGGATCCGTAGTACCACAAACTGTGTATCGAGCAAGACCGAGAGTCGCTCAGCAAACGTTTGCTGACTCGGCTGCTTTCAGTCTAACAACGCCACATGATACAGCCGAGCAGCCCCGCTTCCATTACCATTTGCACGATTACATTTAAACATCATATCTGCCATCTTACGAAACGAATACTCTGACATGATTCAACAAATGTGACTGTACGTAGTAGGTGTACACAATACAAGGGACAGTCTTGCCACACATGTAAACAAATGGGAAATGTAAAAAAACAAGTGAGTGAGAGAGCGGAGATTTGGGCGGCTGTTAACAGCGACATCTCGAGAGCCAATAAGAAGACACATGAAAAATTCGCGCTTTTATTTGTCATCAGGCTGAACTCCACAGTACTGTGTATACCGCAGTAAGCATCCTTTTTTTCCATTGATTGCTCCATAGATTTGAAGTCACGCCCTTTTTGACGGAACTGCGCGTGGGTGGTGCACACAATTGTGAAGTGTTCATTTATTGGCGCAGAGTTGCCCAGTGCGTGTCAGATTACGTATGGCCCAATGAATGACGTATTGCAAAGGTACACGTGTTTAAAATTTAACGTGTCCCCAAACAACAACGCGATTTTTGCAGGTATCTACCGTTGAGAGTGATTGAGATGAGAATGGAGCAGCACCGGAAAGGAAGGGCGGGGGAAACGCGAGATCCCAGAGAAAACCCACCGACCAGCGGCATCGTCTGGCACGATTCCTTCATGCGAAAATCCGATAGTGACCCGGGCGGGGATTGAACCCAGTTCACCTTGGTGGGAGACGAGCAGGATAACAGCTCAGCCACCGCGGCCCCCTGTTAACCAATGAGAATTGTAAACAAATGAATGAAATCAAAAGTGGTCGTAAATTATGATAGATGTAAAGAGATGTGAGAGTACGACAACACATTGTTATCTACGATAAACTTTCTTTAATATCTCAAGAACGAAGCATTTCCGGAAATGGGTTAGTACGAAATGTTTTCCTTGTTTTGGTGTGAGGAACATGCCCCCAATGTTTGTCCAGATATTTGTGATACAACCTGTATAGTAATGCCAACTAGGATAGATACATACATTGGAATGCCAACTAGTATTGTAATAAACTAACATAATATTCAGTTGCTTAACACTTAAACCCGATTACAGAACTGTTTAGTACCATCAACAGAGCAATGTTCAATGCTACGCGTTATGGACAGCTGGAAGGTTACAGGAATTGACAGAAGTGAGAATGCGTGCAGAGTATTTTTTAATGTATATTAATTTAAGCTTAAACCAACTTCAGTTCGTTAACGCCCGCAGACTGCTGGCAGGCACGTTTCGTGTGTTTGATCACGTAAACCGTCGTTTTACCGACGGACTAATTGATCCCAAACCGTTAATCCTCCGTGTAGTTTATTTTTTCACTCTTTATACATGGCGCAGCCCGCGCGTAACGGAAACGACGCTTAAACGATGCCACAGAATACATCTGCTCTTAATCAGACAATCACTTCATTCGTTTTGTTATCACAGCCAATGAGTTGTAGGAGTTGTGTCCGGCTACAACAATATGAACTACTCATAACCGGGAACAGTAGACAAATTTAACAGTCAGTTTGAAATACGTGAATTTTGAGAATTTATTATGCAGCAGCCTAGACTTTTCAGCCTTTCGCGTAACCGGGGCACAATTGTTAAATTCATTTGTTGCCAGCATACTGCAAAATATCTTTCTCACTCAGCTCGGTTGTATGGGATAAGGTCACACTACATTTCCTGATTAATCCTGGTAAAACAAGTGAATAAACTGAACGTTTCGAAATAACCGTCGTTCAGTCACAAAATGAACAAAATAAAATAGTCTATACACCGATTATTCACATGTTTTGGAATCAAACCTTTAAAAAATCACCCTATCTATGTTGTATTTGGTTGTTTTCTAAACATGCTATTTATCACAGGTGTTTTATACTTCTGTTAACATAAAAGTATTTAACTTTTAGTAAAATTGAAGATTTGATTATATTCTATCTACAAATGAAAACACTTCATTTATAATTAATGGATATTAAAAGAAGGAGAAAATCGGTTTATTGCTACCGCCTAGAACGATATAGTTATTATGTAAAATTGTTACTACATTGAGTGCGCACGAATGTGGAGCGTTATTCTTTAGGTAAAATTTTCTACACTAGGTTAAACTTTCTTTGCATGAGGCGGAAGAATAACCTGGAAGTATAACTTAGGGCTTAAGAAAATTTTAATTAACCGTGAAGCGCCAATAAAATTTTTGAAATATAGCCTGGCGCCGACTGAACTGGTAAAATCCACGTGCTTATAATAAATAAGTATTGTTCCTCGCAGTGTATTGTAAAGCTGTTCACGGCAAATTAAGCGCTCTCGAAAGTCGTATACACATTGCGTATATTTCAACCATATATGGAAAGATTTGGATAGTTCTTAACATTGAGGAGTTAGAGCCGAAGAAGGTGAAGCGACGTGAGTAAAGAATGGAGTAACGCCGGAATGAAGGGGCGTGGGAAACGGTATATCCCCGAGAAAACCCGCCGACGCAATTCCCACAAGCGAAAATCCGGGAGCGTTCCCACTGGGAATCGAACTCAGGATGCCCAGGTGTGAGGCGAGTGGTCTAATTACTACACCACCGGGGCCCTCTTCAACTAAATGTGAAATTAACATTGCTATGGAACTCAAAACTTTATCTAGGCGTCGGTCAAGCGAACATGAGAAATCATTTAAAAAGTATACATTTTACAAAGCAATAGTATCTATGTCAAGCCGAAGCTCTGGCAACGGGATCTGGGAGTGGTGCCGAGGTGCCGTAGGCCATGACGTCACAGGCGCGGTCGGAGGCCATAGTATTTGGAGCCGTATGCCTTATTGGTAGGCGTCACAGCCAGGGCTCGATGCCATGATCGATGTTCGTCCCCCAACCATCCTTAGGAAATATTTTAATAAAAAATTGAAAAACATCAGCCCATCACCTTTGATTTTTAATAGTTATATCCGGATAGAGTATCGACGCAAATCAGAATTCCATAATTTAGAGATAATATTTTTTATAAAATTAAAATGATTTCGTCCCCGTCCCATTTACGGGACGTATTAATCCTCCCTCCATCCTCACAAAAAAAAATAAATTTAATAATTGTTTTCTTTTAATTATAATTGTATATATTCCTATAATAAAAAAGTTTTAAGGTGTAAGTATTGAGTGTTATATATAACCTGACTCGTCTTTTCGAGGCGCATATGATCGTTATATCATATCGGTATTGTAACCACTGTTAGAACCAAAGTGTTGGATTAAAGAGGTATTCCCCTACCTCCCAATAACCAAAACTCAGTACCATCACCCAACTTACCAAAACCCCTCCTCCATCTCAAAAAACTTTAACCAAAAAATTTGTAAACAATTAGCACACACAAACACCCCAAACATCGCAAACCAACCCTCTCCCCCTCACAGGTCCCTCAACAACCCAACAACCCCCTCAACAACCTCACCCCCCTCAAAAACACCTATATCCCTCTCCGACCACATCCTCCAACTACATCACCGACCACTCACACTTCATCACCACCACACTGCCCTCACCCTCTCATCGCCCTTACAACCTCTCACCCTCAATCTCCTCGCCAACCATCAACCCTCTCACACCCTCACCAACGCCACCAACCCATACATCTCTCACCAGCCCTTTGGCCTACAGAAGTCTAAAAATCGAGAATAATATATTGTCAACCCCAATCACTGTGCCACCCAGCCATAAACATCGATCATTGCACATTTCCTCATACCAATATTTAATTTTATTTCCATGTATTATGCATAATTATTGTATTATTGGATTAAAGCATATCCTCAATAACGATAAATTCAACAAATATTCCGAATAGTATATTTTGTTCATAAAAATGCATAGTACATTTATGATTGTTTGCATTTTAAGTACATTTCAAGGTAAGAGATACATTAATGAGATGGTATTTTTCTTTATCAGTTGGATCTGTAACANTGCATTTTAAGTACATTTCAAGGTAAGAGATACATTAATGAGATGGTATTTTTCTTTATCAGTTGGATCTGTAACGTAAAACTTAGTGTATCCACATTTTCGCACATCAGATTATAAGCAAACGAATATTTAGTGGCATATGCGATAATAANTGCATTTTAAGTACATTTCAAGGTAAGAGATACATTAATGAGATGGTATTTTTCTTTATCAGTTGGATCTGTAACATAAAACTTAGTGTATCCACATTTTCGCACATCAGATTATAAGCAAACGAATATTTAGTGGCATATGCGATAATATTNTAAAACTTAGTGTATCCACATTTTCGCACATCAGATTATAAGCAAACGAATATTTAGTGGCATATGCGATAATATTTTGCGATTTATTAGAAAACAGGCTTGTGAAATTCAATTTGCAAACACCATTGCTAGCTCCAGGAAAGCCATACGACCATTTATGGACATAGTGATTAGCCAATATTTGCTATTTAGTAATATTTTTTAACGAAAGCAGTTTATTAAAGACCGGTTACGATAAAGGGGCAATAAGGAAAAAAAGTACATTTTGATTTTTTCAATTGTTTTAAAATTTGTTACTACAAAATTATTTATGTTCGTCGGCATCCGTATAAACACCACCTTCAGTTATATTTCGTTAAATACGAAACCAACTATTCGGGCAGTCGTGAACTTCGTGCTATCGTGCAAGAGGCTTGAAGACAAAATCATTACAGCAAAAGTGACACCGATATGCCACTGAAATTTCCGTATATGATACACAAGCGGTCCCAAATGGTTTGGCTGTCGTCATGTCGGAACAAGCTGGAACCATGGATGAAGATATCTTCTTGGAAATAGATGTTATTCCTGGTAACGAGGTGCCAAGTTCGTCGTTCACACTGGTCACAGCAGATTTTGGTAGTGGAGCCAAATGATCGAAATCACCGTCCATCACTCCGTCGACGGAGGCCGCAAGAACTGTATGTTGCAGATCAGGCACAGAGGCAACGTTGAGGCCTGCAGTTTGAGTTTGCATAACCTTACATGTTTACAGTAAGTATCGCTTATAAAAGCGGC
The DNA here is from genome assembly GCA_002778355.1 of Clitarchus hookeri. Lineage (NCBI taxonomy): Eukaryota > Metazoa > Arthropoda > Insecta > Phasmatodea > Phasmatidae > Clitarchus > Clitarchus hookeri. Next base: position 101,213 of record NQII01004654.1, read on the forward strand.
CCACACCGTTAGCACATATATTTTATGTGGTTGCGATTGTTCATATAGCCACGAAATTCATGGTGTCATGCGGTGTGTTGATGCGATAATACCTTGTCGCAGTAGCTTCAGGGATACGTTTTATCTGGTGTTGACGATACGGGCGATGTTCAGAACTCTGCAGGAGACAGACAAGTTAAATAACTATATGGTACAGCCGAAGAATCAGACCTTGCAGTAAGAAATTGTGCTGTCAGTTCGCTCGAAGATACAGTCGACCACACTGAAGGCATCTAAACCGAAGAAGTTGATGACGCTGTTGCCATCATGACGGCAGATGGCGATGGTGGTGCTGTTGTCACGTGTCCCTTCTGAAGAAATCGATGTTGCTTATGCTGGACCCATGACCGACGTCTCTATAACATTTATGCCAGGTACTGTCACCTGCTCCAACGATCTGCACCCACCAAGACCTCTATGAAACTAAGATCCATAAAATAAACCCAGCTACCTATATATCTGTAAACGATGTCATTGAATCATGGCGGAGCATCGTGGGTGACGAAGGCACATTAACTGTTGCACCTGGTGATGAGGTGACGAGTAAAACTTTCGTTCTTGTCGTAGGCATTGACAATGTGGAGATGTATATGTACGAAACGATGTTACAATTGTCACTCACACCAACAACGGAGGTTGCCGCAAAACCCATATATAAACTTCTTCCCAGCACTATGGGCGCCTTAGAGACATATTTATCGCCTATCTGTAAACTTCTCACATGCCTTGGGCCTTTTGCGTATATCAACTTTGTGAAAACCGAACATAAATTGTGATACCGCGAATCGTGGATAATTTTCAATGCACATAAACGCCATTGATGATTGGTGGACCGATTTAATCGGTTCTCAGCCGCAAATGATCTACCAAATAGAGTGTCCAGCCTGAGCCCTTCAATATCATTTCTTCATCCACGCAGCATACCTTTTATGCTCTTTTCAATACCGGATTCGATGTCATCCACATTACACTCAGTTAAAATCGAGGTCTTGATTGCTTTAGTTTTCTATATATCTAGTTCTCTATAGCTACATTCCCAGCATAAATTATATTTCACCGCTCAGTATTTCGATATCTCCTCTGTAAGTTGGTTTATAACATTTTGTTTCATACACGTCAGAAATGAACAAACATCTTTATTCGAAGTCATCGGATTTGGAGCAACATACGTTTTCAGAAGACCCCTGAATGCTGATTCCTTCAGGAAAAATCCATTTACATTCAGCGAATAATGCTACAACAAGTTAGGTTTCGTGCTCAGAATTTAATGGAAAAAGTTCACAACTTCAATTTATCGGAAATATGTTTTTTATTCCCTCGGCCGTTCATCGGACCGTGGACATATGGCCATCTCTATGAGTAAAAAAAATTATTGATGCAGGTATCCAAATTGAGGTCGCATTTTCCATGCATGATATTACATGCACGAGCGAGAAAAAAATTGTGTATACTAACCAATCGTGTTCTGTTTCCCATCTTAAAATGAAACACATCATTTGTACGACACTGGTACGTGTACAGAGGTCATAAACGTGAACCCCCAGTGCCTGGTATGTACCCAAGAGACAGTAATATGTCAAATGGGCTGCGAAACACATCGTGATTATCACGAGGCTCCATTCCACCGAAANGTACCCAAGAGACAGTAATATGTCAAATGGGCTGCGAAACACATCGTGATTATCACGAGGCTCCATTCCACCGAAATATATAATGCTTACTGGGAAAAAAAATTCAAACACCCGAAACCGCGAATGAAAATAAAATTTGCAGTTAAGAACCAATAGAAAAATATATCACCAAGCACGCTGGAACATTGAAAAATAAACAGCTTGATGCATATATGGAGGCATGAATCCATTGTCACATTCGGAATAGCTGACAGAAAATAATCTCAGCTCATATATCACAGATCTCCGAGTCCTCAAAGATGAACAAACATCNTACCCAAGAGACAGTAATATGTCAAATGGGCTGCGAAACACATCGTGATTATCACGAGGCTCCATTCCACCGAAACCGCGAATGAAAATAAAATTTGCAGTTAAGAACCAATAGAAAAATATATCACCAAGCACGCTGGAACATTGAAAAATAAACAGCTTGATGCATATATGGAGGCATGAATCCATTGTCATATTCGGAATAGCTGACAGAAAATAATCTCAGCTCATATATCACAGATCTCCGTGTCCTCAAAGATGAACAAACATCNATTCGGAATAGCTGACAGAAAATAATCTCAGCTCATATATCACAGATCTCCGTGTCCTCAAAGATGAACAAACATCGGCGATGCTTCAGACAAAAGCATTTCCATTTCCATAACCTTATGCACTGTCAATTTATCGAAAAACTGCCCCACGTCAGCAATTACTCGTCATAGATAGACAAATCAATCGCCTTTGTGCGACACCCTCTGCTACCGACAGAACCCCTCCCCCTAAACTTTATTCAAAACCCTCATCATCCACCATCATTGACAGTGCCCCTGCAGTACACTGGTAACTCATGTTTTCAGTATGTGCCACCAGAGCTCGCCCATGTCGCCCACTTCCCAGCCCTTTCTCTCCCCATCAAATCCTTTCCCTTGTACATCCTACTCTTCACCCTACATTTCATGCATATAAAAGCATATGAAAGGCCACGGGACCCAGTCTACCGCCTTTTACTGCCATCGTTGTCTCCTGCTCGCCTTAGAGTATACCGTTTATTTATCGTATGGAAGTTTAGAAGATGCGTGCGTGTTGTACCACCAGTAAGAAATTAATTTCGGCGATCGTCGCGTATGGGAGACTATGCTCGATACAGGAAAAGAACTGGCCTTTCTACCGAAAGAGTTCCTGCTATCGTACGCACACTGCAAAATTCAGTACGTGTACAAGAGTCTTCGAGACTTTCTGCAGCAGGACGAAGATATTCGCTACTGCCTGCTGTGCAGTGTGTGCTAATGACGACAAGAAAGAGCTCAGGCACGAAAACATTCTTGCCAAAATTATTACTTACACGTCAGCATCTGCACGGCACCATGGCTATTTATTTACATCGACATTTATATATATATATATATATATATATNCAGGACGAAGATATTCGCTACTGCCTGCTGTGCAGTGTGTGCTAATGACGACAAGAAAGAGCTCAGGCACGAAAACATTCTTGCCAAAATTATTACTTACACGTCTGCATCTGCACGGCACCATGGCTATTTATTTACATCGACATTTATATATATATATATATATATTGCTAAATCGTAAACGTATTTTTCGTTTACTATGAATGCTTGCAATATTATCAGGTGCCTTTCATGTTGCATTTTTTACAACATAAAACTCAAAATAGGTTTTTTTTTCCCTCATATATACCTCAACATAAATGAACAGAGTTTTTATGTATCTGTACAATGTACATACATATTTTTTTGGTTATCATTTTTCTTATGCTTCCCTACTGCTTTTCCACAAACCTGTCAATACAAATGTGTTTCTGGACACCTTGTGTCACCCGCACGCTTACACTTTGCATGTGTAAAAATAATTTTTCGCCCTCGTTACAATTGTTTTAGCACTCTGCAACACCACGCCCCCACAGAAACATCACGTTCCCACACAGCCAAAATACCTCAAAATATTCACACTCTAAATTCGAATAAGTGGAAAATTACTAATTCGTAGTGAAATTCAACTACTAGAGTCATTGAAAATGGCTCCTATTTTAATCAGTGGAAAACCACTGACTGTTTCAGTGAAAAAATTTCAGAGATTGAATTAGTGACGTGAAACTAATTCACTGATTCAATAAGTGACTGCCAACTGCATCGGCGAATAAAATATAGCTTTTAATGAATTTAGCTAAATAAATTAGAGAAACGAACATATTTACCATACTTTACTATTTATATTGCGCTTTTTACGGTAATTTAAAGAAGTGAAAAAAATTTCTNAAACGAACATATTTACCATACTTTACTATTTATATTGCGCTTTTTACGGTAATTTAAAGAAGTGAAAAAAATTTCTGGAGGTGGCACGGATTGAAATCACACACCCTTTCCAATTCACATTTAGACCGTTACCTTACCACCTGAGCTACATTTTATTTAAGTTGACTTTATTGACATATTGAACGCTAGATTTTCCGTCGGATAGAGCGCATGTGACGTCGTGACAGTGGGTGTTGTTGAGATTTGACGAGCTCAAGTTAGATGTACCCGATGACAAAGTCACAGTACACATGTGCGTGGCATCCGAACTGAAGATCTGCCAGGGAGGAACCGGGGTGCGAACTCCTGACCCTCCGATNCAGTACACATGTGCGTGGCATCCGAACTGAAGATCTGCCAGGGAGGAACCGGGGTGCGAACTCCTGACCCTCCGACTGCAAGTCAGCCAGTCTGCCCCTGAACTATGAGGACAGAGCAGCTACCAAGCCAAGTTGGTATAAAGAAAGAAAAATATAGGCCTTATATTTCTTCGCCGAAAGCGCGTAGTTTGAAGTGAATGCCCTTACTTTTCGTTTTTTGGTTTAATTGGTACCGTTATCATTTATAAAACGAATCGTACATATGAGTGCACTCTCTTCACCACATTGTATGCAGTTTAACACTTCAAAGAGAGCGCTGTGATGATTACACATAAACGAAATGAAAGACTTAAAAACGGAATGAAAGTCTGAATGTTCATGTTACCTCATAAAATGATCTTTTGAAATACGGAACACATCGTAGCAAATATTTTGTTTTGGTTTTATTAGTTTATGCGTTGTTATTTCACTTGATGCACTTTGTTTAACGACCATTCTTACGCGTTGTTTGAAGGTGATTTTTCCACTCTGTTTAACTGAACCATCAGTCAAAATAAATTACTGAAAATTTCACTGATTCAATAAGTGAAGGAAAAGTGGCCTTTATTACTGATTCATCAGATAAATTCACTGAATTGAATTTTGAATCACTCAGATACTGTTAACTGATTGCAACACTGAAATTGTCACTGATTCAAATTTAGAGTGCACAACATATTGATACATAATTACTCAAGGGCCCTGCACTAAAACTTCCTACAGACGTTCCAACAATAAAATAATAGGGTCNCATATTGATACATAATTACTCAAGGGCCCTGCACTAAAACTTCCTACAGACGTTCCAACAATAAAATAATAGGGTCAAAGATGAAAATCCCATAGTGGCGATGGGGCACTTGATGCGCGTGGCAGTGTCTTCCTTACGCTCCCACTCTTCTCGGTCTCAAACGCGGAAAAAGAAAGTTCCACGTAGGCGGGAGCCTTAACACCGAGGTCTCGAGAGCCGATGAAACCTTTGGAAAACCACCCCGAGTATGACGTGTTTGGTTTGGTTCCCACATATGCCACGTATCGCTAGGTCCGCCTGTCTCTCGCGAATATATTTATGCGCAAACTAGACTTCAACTACTTCTGTGCAAGCTTGCATTTTTCCTCCGGTTATTGGCCGCTTATCAGTGCGAGGAGACATTTTCTGCTTGAATGGGGCGATCTGAATAAAATTACCTCGACATTGGACGTTCGTGATTGGCTGGCAGACATTTAAGACACATGCGAGTTAAAATCGTCCAACCGCGATATTGGTTCTGACCTAACGTTTTTTGCAGTACAACTAGTCGTAGAATATTTTCGCGAAAAAAAGGCGGTCTTACGTATCACAATCGTATTATATTTCTGGTAACATAAAATAAACTAATTTCTAGTATAAATGAAGCTCAGTTGTATTTAATTTACAATTAATATGCATAAAAGCTTTGGTAATGGCCAGTTAGAAGTATTTCTCATGGAAAATATTATTGAAGTGAGTGCGTACAAATGCGGTGCTCTGTCTCATTGGTGTAATTTTCTAGACTAAATTGAGCCACAGAGTAAATAAATGCACAGAGATGAACTTGCTTGGCGGTTCTTTCGACGTGGGCGTACTCGTCCTCTGATTGGCTGCGCGAAGTAGAGGGGAACGGGCCTTGTGTCTGAATGGCCACCGCGTGTTCCGGTAGGTTCCCTACTGGCTGAGCTGCCGTTGTGCAATTAAGTAATCAGGCGCTGATTGGCGAATGGCGTTCCGACATGTAGCTGGCTAGTGGCACCATGTTGCTGGCGTGTGGGACTGGAGTTCGCGGAATAAGCGGCTAATTCACCTCTGAATTCTTAAGTACTCTGTGATTGCGAAGATAGCCCGTATTAGTGTTATTTTTTTCCCGGCACTGTACACTGCGTGGCCCAGTATACACTTATCTTAACTGTGGGTAACGGATTCGATAAACCGCGAAACTGGTCTAGGTTATGATGGGACCGTAACAGTATAGGTAGGGCCAGTGACTTTTCGCGTAAAAATCGGAGCACACAGTAGACTTCAATACTATATACACACCTCANCTAGTGTTATTTTTTTCCCGGCACTGTACACTGCGTGGCCCAGTATACACTTACCTTAACTGTGGGTAACGGATTCGATAAACCGCGAAACTGGTCTAGGTTATGATGGGACCGTAACAGTGTAGGTAGGGCCAGTGACTTTTCGCGTAAAAATCGGAGCACACAGTAGACTTCAATACTATATACACACCTCAGCTGGTGTTATACCTCCATTGGCTGCTGGTGCCGTGTCCGCCTTTGACCAAGCCACTCAGGACTAAGTGACTCCGACACTGGATCTTCGTGATTCGAGAGCAAACGGTTAACACGGGCCAGAAAATTTTTTAGCCAATAAAAGAAGCTGGACGACCCTACAGTGCTTTGGATTGTATCTTGTCTCGAAATATTTTCGCTTAATACCACTTCCCCTAAGTATAGGAGAAAACAAAGCNAATTTTTTACCCAATAAAAGAAGCTGGACGACCCTTCAGTGCTTTGGATTGTATCTTGTCTCGAAATATTTTCGCTTAATACCACTTCCCCTAAGTATAGGAGAAAAAAAAGCCTACAGCACATTGGTTGCGATAACGTAACAAGTTTTGTGTGGACTCATGCACAGCACGCATCACAAAATTTCTTGTTTGAAACACCCGAAAGCGTTAACTAAATTGCTTATGAACGTGTTAAGGTAGAAGTAGAATGAATTTACTTTCAGCACTTCATCCAGCTGTACAAAATTCAGAACCTTTTAACAAAATACTACACACATTACCAAAATTGTCAGATACTTTATATTTGTAATGTAAATGAAAGAAGAATCTATATATTTTGTAATGTTGTAAAATATTTTTCTATAATATATATTTTCAAATGTTAAAACAATCAATTAAAAATCTATTTTTTATACAAATATTTTAGCAAATTTCCATTTTTGCTGCTTATTTAAGAGAGAAAAACTTTTCTGCGAGAAAATTTTTTGTCAAATAGAGCACTTATAATAATAATTATAAATATTAGCACGAACAACTGTAAGTATTTTCAATAACTGATTTTTGTATACATCATTACAGTCTAAATAATGATTTATGGCCGAATTGGATGTATATAAAATTAAATATTTAACGTAAAGTACCAATATTTACTTACATAAAACAACCGTTATTATTATGGTTTGTCGTGGTTGACGAAGGTTTTCTCGCAAAAACGTGGATTTAGAATAATTCAGAATGGAAATACACTTCAATTCGTTGATGAAAATCTTTTGTGTTAATTGACTGTTTTAAAATTTACAAATATAAATTATAGAAAAATATTTTGCAGTACTACAAAATATATGCATTATTTTTTTATATACAACATAAGTAGTATTTTTTTTCGCAATTATTGTAGTGTGTGTATTATTTTTGAAAATATGAGTGAGTGAAGAGATTTGGGCGGCTCTTAACATTGCGTTCTTAAGAGCCGACGAGGGTGAAGCGAGTTGAGTATGGATCAGCACCGGAATGCAAGAGCGTGGGAAACGGGAGATCCCCGAGAAAACCGTCCTACCAGCGTCATGGTCCAACACGATTTTGAACCTTAAGGAAACAGAAGTGAAACAGCTGCTTATAACGCAAACTCCAGCCACACACGCCCGCAAAACTATGTGACTGGCCAGCAACATGGCGCAACGCCGTTCACCAATCAGCGCCCGGTAACATACTCGCCAGCCGGCAACCCAGCCAGTAAGGAATACAACGCACAACGCAAGAGCCAATCAGGCACAAGGCTTACTTCTAGAGCCTCGCGCAGCAAATCAGCGAATGGTTATGCCTACATCAGAGGAACCGATACGCTATTTCACTTTTGTGTAATCACCTTACTGTGCTGACGGGGTACCTAGCTCTAACGTATTCTACAGTTGCAAAACAATTATTACAATAAACCTATATATGTAACTTTTTTAATTAACCGGCCAGACTTACGGGAATGTAAAGGGGAAAAAAATAACCCAAAATTGATAAAACTCGTGTCAGCAAATGCAGGCTTTCATAGCCATGGGCATCATGAAATGAGTCGCGCGATGACTGCCCGTAGGCAACTTTTCGCGCGCGGTAGGTTGCAGTTCTCGCAGGCGCCACGGGATACGTAATACGTAGAGACAGAAAAATTCGCGAGTTCAGTGACCTGCGGATTGGACTCTACAGTATTATGTACAAATATGCTGGCATCAACAGCACATTTGTTGTCAGCTGTAACAGTAAAAGGCGACAATTGGAAACTGTTCTCCAGGTGGTGTCAAACACCGCGTAGACCAATGGCTTAAGTTATATAAACTCACGTTTTTAAATTCTACATTGTCCCAAAACTAATCCGTGGATTATTCAGGTCTCTAGAAATACGGTGGTCGATGGTGTGGAGAGAATACAGTACAAAGGCAGCTGTTAATGATAAAGTAAGAACTTTCGAGGCCTTAGTTACTTTTTTTTACTACCAGTCATTTTTTATATTCCACCACCTTTTTTAAATATACATTGCCATGTAAGTAAAAAAAAACAGTGCAAAAATTTCACCGGACTCTAAATTTAACGTGTAAGGCTACAATAACATATATTAATTCACTGTTACTCCAAATGAGAGGCGTTAAAAAGTAATAACTTAACAATTAATAGCCTAAACATATATGTTACACTACACTCTGGCACGCAGACCCTCTGATAAGTTAGCAGCGAATCGATAAAAATATTTCTCAGACTTGACGTTATATTGTGAGTGTAATATTTAAACTTAAGGCCGCATTCTTGGTGTTTCTTGTTTCGTACACCTCAGAGTATGAGCTTGCGTGCTATAATCCATTCACGGTTACTCACAAATTTCTGAAACTCTGTTAAAATTCTATTACCAGGATATTCCTCCACCTCATGCAAACACAGCTTAACGGAGTATATAAAATTACACCAAAGGGACAGTTCACCGGAATCCACGCGCATTAAATGTAATAATATTTTCTATAAGAACTGTTTCTTTCTAGGCATTACCAATAAACCTATTTCCTCCCTGTTATCTATATTGGTTACAAATTTAATGTAATAGTTTCATATAAATATAAGTAAATATTTTATTTGAACAAAAATTAAGCACTTTTATGTGAAAACAAGTATAAAACGCTTTTGATACATGTTATATTTAGGAAACAACAACAAATCATAGCGTAATTTTTCAAAGGTTTGATACAAGAAGTGTGAAGAACCCACTAATAGACTACAGTAATACATAAACATTACTAGCAGTTCCACTATCTCGCTTTAACTATGCATGAATAAAGTGATCAGGCGCACGGCAATCTAATGTTACATACGGCGGAAAGATAAAAAAAGTGAGAGGGGAAGAAAAACCATAAGCAGGGTTTTTAGAAGCGCTCGGTGAACCGTGAAGAATCTTTCTATTTGGCGCACTCCAGCTGCGTAGTAACCTATTCGCGTGGCCCAATATTGAGCCTGGGACCGCGGTGGCTGAGTGGTCAGCCTGCAGGCCTGCCACCAAGGCGAACACAGTTCAATCCCTGGCCGGGTCACTCCTGGATTTTTCGTATGTGGGAATCGTGCTGGACGATGCCACTGGTCAGCGGGTTTTCTCGGGGATCTACCATACCCCCTCCCTTTAATTCCGGGGCTGCTCCATACTCACCTCAATCACCCTCATCGGCTCGCATGACCTCGCTGTTAAGAGACGCCCAAATCTCTTCACTTACTCACCCATCATTGAACATGTAGCCATGCTACTGTAATTTCAGTACGCTGGTAATATAAATACGTGCTTTGAAATATAAGCCCGCTTCTTCAGAGCTTACCTTCAACAAGGCTCTAATGAAATTACTTAAAATAATATTTTTTTATATACTCATATCTGTTGGAAAATTAAGTGACAAAATTTAACATCACAAGTTTATTTATTACTTCCAACTGTTGGCAACCCGGGAGATCATGCGAGTGACAGTAGAAGATGAAATTCAATTTACCTCATATTAATTTCATGGCTAATAGTACGGCGGTCAAGTGTTTTCTATCCCGGTTACATCTGCTGCGCTGCTAATGAATTGTCGTTGCTAGCACCGTATAATTAATGCATGCCTCGCTGCTCATCCTGCTCGTACAACTCCATTATCATTGCACAGAAATAAATAGTCAAATCCGCGGTTTGAAACAATTATTGTACCCTGTCTCCACTGCTGGGGGGAGAAGGGTCGGTGACTCTTGTTGGAGGAAGGTGGTTGGGCACTAGAGGCGGTGTGGCAGTACCATGCTATAGAAACCAAGCCCTTCACCGCACCGACCCTAGAAAAGGGTGGGTGAAGCGTCTCTTATAGCCTCTCTCCACCCACGGCGACCCAAGGCTACTTGTGCCACCCCTGTTTAAAGAGATTGGGCTCCGCCGCCCGTGCCCTATGGGATACCAGCTTCCTAGTGGCTGGATAGGGGTATCTGCCGTGATTGCTTGGGCCGATAGTTGGTACCTAGGCCCGACCACTTGAGGGGTGTTGGACCACTTGGCATTCAGGCCGTTGGGGCCCAAGACAGGAATTTCCCTCTGAAGAAATTCTAATTTATGGTAAAGGTCGTGTCAAACGACAGCCTGTCGATCACTCTGCGGTTGGCTTTGGTGAGTTCGGCAGGCGATGATGACAAAAGGGCGTTCCGTTGGGACTTCATATTCCTAGGAAAATGACGAAGACAACCATTCAGAGCCATTCAGAGGTTGGACATTGAAAACCCATAAGTGCCATGGAAAATAAGTGGGAGCACGGGCTGATCGGGTTGGCCCCACCAGAAGTTCTCTCCGATGTACCGATCACTAGAGGTTGGACTCGTGCTGGCAGTGGTTAACTCCGGATGCTTGGAGGAGGCTCGGAGAAATTCCTCCTCTTGTTGAAGAGCCGGGCGGTGAGAAGACACCTGCTCCGGTAGCATCCTGTGATGACGTCAGGGGTTTGGATAGTACTCTGGCTAGACCACACGTTTGTTAATCTTAGTACGAGGATCTCAGGCCCTGTGGTAGGACATGCTCGGGTGAGATTATGAATCAGAATGGGGCTCCGGTTCTGGTCAACTTAAGTGAGCGCTGGTCGTGTCTGCGTTGAGAGGGCGTGATCCCTCTCCCCCGATGACTGGTTGGCCGGGGCCTGGTATAGCCGAAATGGCTAAGAGCGCCACGTTAAAATATCAAGAGAATGGCTGTGATGGCTGTGTTATACACTACATATGTCTCCATTGCTATCCTACCGTAGTGCAATGGAAGTTCACAACACGTGCGTTACTGCTGCGATGCCTGCGAGGACTGCAACTAACATGCTTGTAACGCACGAGTGGTTGCATATACTCAGGCGCTAAAAGACGCATTTTTCACGCACACCGAAGTGAATGACCGGATATACGGACGACGACACAGACTACTTAGGGCCACAGAAGTGAAACCGCTGCTTATAAGGAGAACTTTAGCTCCACACGCCAGAAAAATATATATCGTCACTGGCAAGCAACATGACGCAACGGTGTTGTTTTATCAGCGTCTGTTAACTTGCCTCCCAAACGACAGCCCAGCCAATAGAGAATCTTTCGTAGCACGCGGTAACCAATGTGACAAAGGAACCGTTCCAGAACCTCGCGCAGCCAATCAGTGAACGAGTACGTGAACATCAAAGAAACCTCCAAGCCACTTCACTTGTGTACACTTTTATATTCTGTAACTCTGTATTGTGCATGTCAAATGTAAACACTCTGTGCAACATAAACGTGATTCTAAAACGGGGGCCTAAGGTGTAAACATGAACATTTCTAACAGGCTTCCTTATCTGTTGCGTCAAGGTCATGAATAGTTTGAGTGCATAAACGTAATGGTAAATTGAAGTCACATAAATAATTTCAGGTTTTCAAATATTTTAATATTGCTGGAAAACTTTTCAAATATATTGGAAAAATATCTATGTATATAAATAATAATAGTTAGGGGCACCTGTTTTTCGCGAAAATATTACAGGACAAGTTGTGTTCCAAAACCCTTTAGTTCAAAACCACTTTTTATGAGTGGCTCATTTGAATTGTTACGCGTTTTATCTGTCTGCCCGCAAATCACGGATGGTCAGTAATCAGAGAAACTTAATTGTGATTGGCTCACCCATGAAACACACTCTTGACACAAAAACAAGCGGCCAATAGTAAAATGAAGACTGCAGATGTGCACATACGATATTGAAGTATAGAATCCGTGTAGATCTTTTCGCAAAAAACTGGCGCCCCTAATAATAAGTTTTAGCTGTGAGTGAGATTTATTTACTAGGAAGTTGGCCGATATATAATGATTTACGAAACAAGTTTCAAATTTTAATCGGCTAAACTTCTAACGTTACTCTTGCGTTGTGTCTTGGAGATGTCGTTAAAGGAAGAGTCGCGTAACATAAAATGCTCACGTTTTAAATAGTGCAAGGGCCTTTGTTCCGTTGTAGGTGCGCATGTTTGCTCGACTCGTGCGCCGATTGTCTTCTGCCAACGTGCCGGCAGAAAATTACCGCCCCAGGAGCACAGGCGGTTGTGACACGGTGAGCCCCACTCATTAAGCAGGGCTCAATCGTGGAATTCGCACATCGCTGTGGCGACAAGAGCGTGGAGCGAGGTAACCCTACTTCCGTTCTCTACCGCCTAGCAACGCCTGCCATTCGCTCGTGGCGCCAAGTTCCGCCGTACCACAGAACACCTAAAGCTACAGAAGTGAAACTAATGGTAATTTTCAAGAATCACGGCTTTTCCGAAAAACTGCAAAACGATACCTGAAAATTGTTTTATAAACATTACTAATCACACTTAATACGAATTTCATAGGGGGATCACGTAATTTGTAGTATATTCCATGAAATATTATATTGAGAAGAGCTATGAAGATAGGGGTTTTTGCTATAAAACACGTAAAATTGATGTCAAATATATTTTCCGAAGTGTTGTTTACGAGCAGTTGACGTGAATCGCAATGACGCATTTGTTGTAGAACAATGCACAGATACAGGGAAAAATGCGCATCGATTTTGGTCTTCCGGTTTAATTTTTACCTGTTTCACTTGACGGTTGTATGCTTGCAGTGTGCGAAAGTTCACGGTACCGTGTGAATTTGACCTTGCAGAGGCTTGTGATTTACGAGTGATATTAAGCGTGTTAAGTTGCGAATATTTCCAGTTGACGTAATTAATATAATTATTTGGCAAAACTACGAGCGTTTCTTTGTAATTTGTCCAGGTGAAGTGTTAAAATATAATTATTGTGCGGAGATACGAGTGTTTGTGGAGATTCGCCAAATTTAATAGACGTTAACGTTTTCTATACGTGACATATCAGCAATACATTACCAAGATGGTATATTCCCCACTTGCATGTGTGAGTAACGTAATCTTTATTCTAGTTTCAGCGTGGAAATTAAGTGTAGTTAATTTTACTGTGTAGTATTACATGTTAAAGTGGGAATTGGATTGCTTAGGTATTCATGCCACCTAGACATGTCAAATGCCAAAGACCTAACCAAATTAAATATAACTTCACGACAGATGTATCACAGGGGTGGATAAACAGACGCGCGTTTCCTTAATATAGGTTTTATAACACACTATTACGTGTTGGCACACCCTACCCCTGTAATCGCCTATCGCGAAGTTTGGTTAACTTAGTTTAGGTCTTTCTACATTTAACTTGATTATGCAAACCAAAATACATATAATTTACACACCTTTTACGTGTTTTACCCCAAAACTTCCCTGATGTTCATAGCCCACCCACCTATCGCATTTGGCAGAATATACAGCGAATATTGCGATGTCCCTACTCTCTCAACTTGAAACAGCAAGAATAGAGTCAAACCAATAAAAAAAGTGAGAATTTAGCTTCTAATAATCAGTGCGAAATTACTAATTAATACGGTGGCTGAGTTTTACTGAATTATTGGTATTTCCCACTGATAGACACTTGATTAATTCGCGGATTCATTTTGAGACAAGCTAGAATTCAAAACAAGTGTGTTTACCTAACTTTAGCCATTGGTCCACACGGGTTTCGACACCTCCTGAAGAACGTGGCCCAATCGTCGCCTTCCACTGTGACAACAAAACCAATGTGCAGTTAATATCGGCATATTTTTATATAAGACTATAGAGTCTAGCCTGCAGGTCATCGAACTCGCGAATTTTTCAGGTCTTTGCCCAATGAATATCAAGAATTTCACTACTATAAGTCACTTGTTCCCAGTTAATTTGCTTGATTCGCCAGTCGGTAGTAGATATCAATTGACATTGAGTGAATGTTATTTTACCGATTGAAGTAATTATTTTTCGACTTAAGAGTGTAAGAAATTCGTGTTCAGTGTGATAAGTAATGTCGATTTATACCAGTTTCCGGGCTGTTTTTTTTTTTTCGGAAAAGCCATGATTCTTATTAATTACTAAGCAAACCCTTTCACTGCCAACTTCAGCCGCACACCCCAGATAAGAATTACCTCGCTGGCCAGCTACATAACATTTTCGCCAACCTGCGCATGGTAACTTACTTTTCAGGCGGCATACCAACCAATGAAGAATTTTCCGCAGAACACAGTAGCCAATCAGACACAAGGCCTGTTCCAGAGTCTCGCGCAGCCAATGAAAGAATGGGTACATCTACACACTAAATCTATATCAGTGGCAATTTCACTGTTCAAATCAGTTAACAGCGCCTGAATTAATCAGTAGTCTTTTAAATCAATTTAAATAATGAATTAGTGAAAACAAAATACTAGCTTTTCCTTCAATTATTGATTCGAAAACTTTTTCCACAGATTTATCAACCATTTCATTCTCTGTTTTTCAGTTATTTGTTTTTTGACTGATAGATCATTTGAAGGACGCGCATAAAATGACAGTCAAGCAACGTGTATCAAATAAAATAAGAACGCATAAACTAATAAAACTAATAGCAAATATGTTGTTCAATGAGAGTTTTGTTTTTTATAGTACCATTTTACGAAGTAACATGAACATTTAGTCTTTCATTTCATTTTTACGTCTTTCATTCCGTTTTCCACGTAATCATCACGGCTCCAGTTTGAAGGTTTGAACTATATTAAATTTGGCAAAGTGAGTGCATTCATACGTACGATTTGTTTTAACAACCTTAAAATTACGAAATAAATTAAACAATCTATAAGAAAGGACATGCAGTATATATAGTTACTTACTTTCGTGGCTCAGTGGCAGAGGGTAGTCGGAGGGTTGAAAGTTCGTGCCCCGGTTCCTCCACGGCGTTTATTTCCAGTTCGCATGTCGCGCACACGTGTACGGTGAGTTTGACATCGGGCCGGTCTAACTTGAGATCGTCAAACGCCCACAACACACACTGTCACGCCATACACGCTCTGTCCAACGGCAAATGTATCGATCAATAGGTCAACAAAGTCAACTTAAAAAAAAAATCAGAAAAGTTACGGTGTAGCAATGGAACGATGTACGTTCAAATTCTGGCGACCGAAATTATTATTATTTTGCTTATTTCAAATTACGTTAAGTTGCACAATATAAAGCGTGACTATAGTTAATTGGTCTATTACCGTATTGATTTGGCTATATTCAATGAAGACAATATTTAATTTTCCGCACGAAGTTGGCTGTCACTTATTCAATAAGTCAAATTATTTCACTGAAACAAACATTGGTTTTCCACCAATTATACGTGGCGCCATTTTCTTTGATTCCAGTAGTAGAATTACACTGCTAATCAGTGTGAGTTAAAAAAAACCGGCACGTCGTTTGACTTCTGTGTGATTACCTATTCTGCACCCAGGCCACATAGTCTATTTTTTTTCGAGGTGATGCAGTTTCCTCGCCTGTTTTCACTCCACCGTCTTTCTTAACGAACGGCATGCGTATATGTCTATTAAAGCAGCCAGATATGCAAGGTAGCCAACCGTTTCTCATCACATTATAGGGAGCCCGGTATCTATTCCTGGGCATACCATCTTCATTTCGGCTTCCCTTCGTTATCCGAAATCACTCCTGGCGAATCCTGGGATTACTTTTTTTTAGGACACGGTCGAGTCATCGCTCGTTTTTTATATTCCAAGCGACTGGTTTCGTCCCTAATTATTCCGCCGTTGACAAGAAGTTACACCACTTATTAAATAAAAGATTCTAACGTTATGATATTCTTTATTTGAGTGTCTCGGGACCCAGATGAGAGATGCGGGTAGTGATGGAGAAATTTAGCACGGAAACTAAATGCAAGTTGCCTGCCTTGTAGGCCGGCGGGGTTTTCTCTGTGATCTCTTGTTTCCCTTGCCCTTACATTCTGGCGCTGCTCCATATGCCCCTCGCTTCACCCTCATCGGCTCTCAATACCTCGATGTCAAGAGCTGCCTTAAGCTCGCCACTCCACTCTACGCTATACACTTTTATCGAAGCTGGATTTTTAGTATTTAACCATTTTACACCGAAATGGAAAACTACGCCCGGAAAACAGAATTATAAATCAAGTCGGTAAAGAAAAATAGCACATGCAAAGGCTTTCTTCCCGAGCCTCTGGAAGCCATGTTCTGAGGGAAGGATAAAGATCAATGCACATGTCGCCGCCTCCTTTTCGCGTCCTCACAACATGTAATAGCCCTTTCCAAGCCGTGACATTTTCATTAATTTCCACTACACGCATGTGAGTGCGCGGGGTGACGAAAGTGCGTGGCAAAGCTACGACGGAAGCGGGGATGAGAGAACAAGCTAATATGCTGAGTGAAGGGCACGTGTGGCGGGGAAAGAATTTTCGAGAGAGCTGGAAGAGGGCTGGCGAAAGGGTGAGACGAAATGGAGGGAAGGAAGGAAGCGCATTGTACTACTTGTTGTTCACGAAAGTGTCGGAGAAGATTAGGAAGTGAGCGGCAAGGGAGAGAGGAGCAGGAAGAATGAAAGACGTGCTATTTACTTACGATGTGACGGTACTGGGAGAACAAAAGTAAGCGATGTGCGCGTGAATAATGTATCAGTTGTGAATGCTTTGCTATAACCGACTCGTAATGGAATAGCGTTTTATGAAACATGTCAGGAGTTACCTTCATTCCTTTTATACACAGAGGTAGACAGACGAATAAAGGCAATGTGTTGGTATATGGAGAGGCAGATGTAACCCTTAGAAGAATCCACCCCTAATGGAATCGGTAAGGATCAAACACTCGATCTGAGTACGAGTTTGGTATGCTACAGTGTTGATGAAAAGTTATTTTACATTTATATATCATACATTTAAATGCTTTCCTTGGGGTCTTCTTTCATCTAATTTTATATATTTCTGCCACATGTAGAAATTGACACTTTCACGAGCCTAAGTGTGTGAGTGAGAAGGTGAGTATGGATCAGCGCTAGACTGCAAGGGCGGGGGAAACTGGAAATACCCGAGAAAACCGGTCGGCCAACGGCATCGTCCGACATGATTCTCACATGCGAAAATCCAGACGTGACCACGCCAGGAATTGAAACCTGATCACTGCACTATAAAAAAAAAGTTTGCATTTGTACAAGGAATTATTTGGAAATGAGTTGCCAAAGATATGTTTGTAACACTACAAATAAATAAAAATACACTTCACATAAACCTAAATGTCGAATGTGTAAAACTAGTCTTGATTTTTAACCAACAAGTGTTGTAGTATTCAAGTTCATCTGGGCTCGGGGTACGAAAGACTGGGATGCATACTAAAATATTTTACCAAAAACCCGGAAAACTACTTACCATGGTCACGCCATGCGAACAAATAGTAGAAAACCAAAATGGTGGCATATTTGACGCCCCTGGAACTCCAGCACTGAGGGCAGAAAGTTTGAAACACTAGACTGGCAACCTGGCCCAGACAAAGTATATTATAAACTTCTAGCTACATATACAATTTTGTATGCTTTGTGAAAAAATGTTTTGGAAATATAAAATATTTTAGCTGTTCAGGTACAAGAAAATAATTTGTAACTAGTTTCCAAAGATTTCTTTGTAACAAATACAGAATGTTTTTACTGTATAGCTGAGAGGCGAGTAGTCAAACCACTACACCACCGTGGCCCCACCAACCTACGCGAGGCTCTGAATTTCATAAAAACCATCTTACTTTAGAACTGTATTAATCCTCACTATAATGAGTATAATTATAATACAAAAGTCATACTTTGAATTGGACGTTTACAGGCAGCACCATTTTTCTATAATTCGTGTTCAATATTATCGTAAATTTTATATTTAAGTGCTTACGCTTACGTATGAAGTTATCGCAGTTATTAGTACTTATCTTTATTTATGAAGTGATCCAGTAATGGGCTCGTATACCTAACGTTTTAAATTTACTTCGCAAACATTCCCTTAAATGTTATACAACCCGGTTTAGTTTCCTATGACTAGAGACCAGAAAAATTCACGGACTCATTTCGGGACAAGCTATAATTCAAAACACGTGTGTAAATAAAACTTCAGTCATTGGTCCACACAGTGTTTCACACCTCCTGGGGAGCGCTGGCCCAATTGTCGCCTTCCACTGTGACAGCAGACAACCAATGTGCAGTTTATATCAGCATATTTGTACATAAGACTGTAGAGTCTAACTTGCAGGTCATTGAACTCGCGAATTTTTCAGGTCTCCACCTATGACCAAGGACACCCGATTTTCGCGAAAAAATTTCGCTACCAGTTGATTTTCGTAACACTTGAGCTCTGATCCACGTTCCTGATTGGATGATCTAGGTGCTACACGTCTTAGGTGTCTGCTCGCGAATAACAGACGTGCAGTATCGGAGTAACCTGATTCTGATTTGCCAGTCAAGTAAGAAAGTGTCTTCTCACAGTGACACGCCACCAATAAGCAAAATAAACTTGCTGGTTTACCCGTAGGGTATTGAAATATAGCATGTGCGGAAATCTTTTCACAAAATTCGAGTGTCACTACCTATTACTAGGGCCAGTGACTTTTTGCGTAAAAAACGGAGCAAACAGTAGACTTCAATACTATATACACACCTCAGCTGTTGTTATACTTCCATTGGCTGCTGGTGTCGTGCCCGGCTTTGTCGAAGCCACTCAGGACTAAGTAACTCCGACACTGAACCTTTGTGATACGTGCCCAAACGGTTAACATGGGCCAGAACATTTTTTTAGCCAATCAAAGAAGCTGGACGACCCTACAGTGCTTTGGACTGTACCTTGTGGCGAAATGTTTTCGCAAAATATCACTGCCCATACTAATGTGTTAACGTTAACCTTCCAAACGATTGTTCACGGTAAAGTGAGCACTTTTGAAATGAACCTTTGAAAATGTATTTGCTTGTATTTTAATGGAAACACTGACTGGCATCCCTCCAGTAAAAGTTGGCAATGACGGATGAAAAGTAGTTCCATGATTTGACATTAAATTACAACTTTCATGTAAACCTTTGCAAATAATGAAAATATTTGTTTACTTTCCTTTTAAAATGCATATTTAAGTGTAAGAGTGAGTGAAGAGATTTGGGCGGCTCTTAACAGAGAGGTATTGAGAGCTGATTAAGGGCAAGAGTTACCAAATCGTCAAACTATTTGCTTTTTCTAATAGTTTCGACAGTTTCACTTGACCGACTCAAGGCCATAGTAATGAGGCCCATGACAATGTTTATTTCACGTATGGCGGATGAAGACACAATGTGCATGTAAGCAGATCTTATGCAGGTCTTTCAAAAATGCTCAGTTTGCAGACTACGTCATGCGTTATATTACGGTCATGAATAGTGTGAGTGCATAAACGTCATTGAAAATTTAAATTTTATAAATTGTAAACATTACAGACGCATAAAAATTTTCAGTTTCTTAATATTTTACAGCTTGTGTACAACATTTTTTTAAAGAATATTGCAAAAAATAAACTGAAAATGTATATAAATACTAGGTTTTAGCTGCACGTGAGTTATAATTATCGGGAAGCTGCCTGCATTCTACCAGTTTTTGAATTATGTATTTTTCCTACTTAAAAAAATATATTTCTAGTTGAATGAGCGGCTATTATTCCGTCTTTATTCATATAACGTGCGAAAATATCAAAATAATAATAATAATGCATTTTACTAGAATAAATCGCTTTCAATAGTCTACTTTTGGTCCAATCTGGGGAACTGTTTGCGTAACCCTTTCAGCCATATCGTTTGAGGTATTTCAACTAGCAAAACGTCTCTTCATCACCTTGTTATGAGCCTTGGTGGCTCATAACACTCTTAGGAAAGGTTAAGTTTAAGGAAAACAGGAGAAGCTCAGATAATTAAAAGGATTAGTAGAAATGATTAATAAAGACTTTGCTGGATATAAAGTTAGAAGAGTATACAATGATATTCAATTAAAGTTAATTCCAACGAAAGTTAGAGGGAAGGACTCAAGGAAGGCAACTTGTTAAGAAGGAGGATCACATATAAGGGAAGGGAACTTACCCCAGCCTCGCACCCGGACCCTCTGGCGGAAGCAGCCCAAGGAACAGTCGCTGTCTGGTCTGATGTTCGTAGTAGACGACGTCGGTCCTGGTCGTTGACGTCTATTACACACTTCTCGCCCCACAACGTGACCATTGACGAACTTTGCTCCGATTGGTTCCCTTAGTGCTTTGGAGGCGGGCTGTTTCGGTTTTTGTGTTACCTCCCTGAAATGCTCTTAGATCAGCATCTTCGCTGTTGCCGGGCGTCTTGTGTGAATGCCCCGTCGACTTGCTGCAATCATTCTTAATCTGATGTTTTGATACTCCAGCAGTTTTGTGGCTTCTTCGCGCCATTATTCTCTCGTGTCTGCAATCGTTCTGGCTTGGCGTTTGTGAACTCTGTGGCGCCTTTTCTTGGGGTTTGATTGGTTAGGAAGTTTGAACGGAACCAATCATAACAACTTGAACTAGTATCGGCATAACACTCCATGGAGACGAACAAATATGTGTTCGTGGTTTATGTAATTGGCAGCAGCTGTTTATGGAACTACGGGAAGTAGACTGAACTATAAATAAACCCCTCACACGTTACTGACATCCCTCAGTGGAGGTGGTTATCTGCCACGGTTAGTGCACATCATCAAGTCTATCATCAAGTCCACTTCTTTTCCAGAGTCTCAAGTATAGAACACGCGTGACTTACAGGATTAAGATGGACTGCACGTCACTCTAGTAGTACCATTTTTATATTGATTCATTTAATATATTAAAAAGTTGTTGAAGTGTATCATATTATTTATCACCATACTAATTGCAAACGTCTTTTCTACTGTTATTAACACCAGCTCATTTCCGACGTACCCATTTATTTATGCTTCATCCACCGATACTTGTCTCGAGTGATCTGGAACACAGAGCTGAAAATCATCTAATTCCGTTTCAATATTTTTATTTTTTTTCTTCCGGTAAATATTTAAGAATAAAGTCTTTTTAATAAATGCCCTTCTTTTTGTGTATTGTTTCTTCACTGGAAAAAACTGTTTTTGCACGGGAATGCTTATCATTAAACGCGTTTCCTGCCTTTCTTTGATTAAAGTATTTTTTGGTAATAACAGTGTATTGACTTATAATTTAATTATCCGCTTATTCATGTGGTATATTAAAATTTGATATTTTAGCAACGAATTTCCTTAATTGCACAAATCCGGCTTATGCAACTATAGGCGGTCCAGATTATGAAACTACGCCAATTTTATAATTCAGTTTGCTAGGTACAATCGGTCATTTCAAATTTCGCATAATGCATTTTGAGAGTAAATGCAACGAGCGTTGTTTATGGGGATGTGTCGACATTAAAATGCAATACTACTTAAAGAAGACGTTTCCTCTTACATAAAAAAAATGTAATACTACATGTGCAGTAAACAATTTTCTCGTCACACATAGAAGTGCACTTCAAATACAATCCTTCAAAGTTATATTTGGTTTTCTGGGAAAATTATTCACGTGCTTGCAGACAGACGTCATCTCAGTACACAGATTCGCCAAATACGGCCGTGGTAGAAATCAGGCTCCGGTGAAATGTACGCGACTGCTTCTGGTGAATTTTTAATGAAAGTTTCTTGGTCCCGTCTTAAAGCACGAAGTGTACAGGTTTCATGGGCCGCCTCGTAAAGTTTCAATGGTAAATTTAATGTATTTTAGTGTGCTAGCAACTCTGCCACACTTTGTTAGGAAAACGTAAAAAAGAATAATATTCACAGGGTCATCCATCAACAGCAATGTACATCGAGTCGCGGCGAAAATGTATACTGAACTATCTTCAAGACACCTAGGGAGATCGTATTCTTTATTTAACTTGACAACTGTAAGCACGCCAGAAACAAGCAGATAAATGGTAATACTCGTAGTAAATATAGTAATATTTTTTATATAAATTGGATTTGTGGCTACCTTTTTTCCGCAAAAGAACCCCACAAAAGAAGATAGAAAACACAAAGCTACTGGCACGCCGAGAATCCATGTGACAGAATAGTTACGTAACCGGTAGCGTCCCCACATCGTCCGGTACCGTCGCTAAGGGTCTGTCCGCATATAGGGACATTCAGTGTAGGAGTGACTTAATTCTCATTGGCCCATTCAGGTAAGAAATTGCTTTCTCACGAAGACGTGTGGCCAACAAGGATATTTTAAAGTATGATATTGAAGTCTACACTGTACGTAAATCTATCGAGCTGGAAATTTTAGCGAATTCATTCTAGGACAAGCTAGACTTCAAACAAATGTTATGTGTGTTATGTTACGATCCGTTATGTTTTCAGTTGGACCGGAGTTTATTAGACACGCTCAGGTGAACTCCGAGCCAATAGCTGAATTGCAAGGAAGCAAGCACCGTATTCCGTCCCTCCTGGTCTTATATAAAACTGTCATTCCGGGATTTTCGCACGTGGGACTCATGCCGGACGATGCCGCTGGTCGGCGGGTTTCCTCGGGTATCTCCCGTTTCCCCCGCCCTTGCATTCAGTAGCTGCTCCATTCTCACCTCACCTTACCATCATCGGCTCTGAAGACCTCTTGGTTACGAGCCGGCCAGATCTCCCAACTCTCAACTTGGGCAAAACTGCCTCCACTCTGGGGCAGCAGCCAATGAACAGAAAGCTGAGGCTCGGAAATGCGATGAACCGCGGAGCCGAGCACACGTGTAGTTTGAAACGCGACATTTTCCTGTCCCTACAAGTGCTCAACAATAACATACATTTAATTAAAATCCTTAAAAAATTAATTAAAAACCAGGATTTACTCAGGGCCGCTTCAAATGAAGCCATTTATTAAAACGTGAATATCTATTTTTAATTTAGCAACACAATGCACGTCGGCGTCTGGCACAGGAGAGATAAATATTCTTTGCTCAAATGCAGTGACGTCAGAGACGTAATGGGTGCCGAGCGGTTGGAAACCACGCAAAGGCAGTGGTGGATCGATCTAATAAAAACCCCCATGGAAACACAGGGCGACACCACCCCCCATCCCTCTCGAAAAGGAGGTTTAGGATTTCATAGGGAGTACCACGAACCGGTGAAATATAGACGCGGCGTTGGTGATTTTCGGTAACTGACGGTTATTTTCGGATCGCTTTTTTAATTGCGTTCGAGAAACTTTCAACTCGTCGCGAACCGGTGTCAAAGATCGCGCGGGAAATTTTACCTCTGGTAATGAATAACTGCGAGCGTGTGATGGCGTTTTCAGAATATTGTATAACTCGAGATGCATAACAACATCGATAACATTTTTAATTAATTTTTACCCCGCCGTCGAGTTGTTTGACAAAAATACCCGTAGTTTAACGGTGATAATAGAGGAGATATCTCTCAACCCGAGGTTCCACACACAGAAAAATAAATTTTAGAGGAAAACACAATTTGTTTGGGGCAAACAAATAGTGTGTTTGTACATGGCGAAGCAAATATTTGACAAAATAAAATAAAATGTTTCACCATATTTGCTTGCACTAACCAAATCGCACATATTTCAGTGTAACGCTTATTGTGTATTTATAGTAACATTTAATATTGTTGCTGAAGGATGTTCATTTCATTTGACCTAAGATGAAAGTAGTTTTATTGTGGTTTTACTATAACAATACTCTCAATTTTCGTTATCCTCATGTTATATTGAGGCATAATAAATTATTTAGAAAAATTTTAAATCAAACGATTATTCAACCGAAATTAGAACTCTAAGTCCTTTCCTACTTGAAAGTCTGGCACCCTACCTACCGACCTATCATACGCTTACAAGTTGATAAATAAAATGTGATATTCATTTTTAACTTGCATACACGTTTGGTTTTTTATATTGTCTCTATGCTTTCACTTGAAATGTTTTGCAGGAACAGTGCCTGATTTAAGCATCTCTTTCCATATTACTTTGAAAACTTCCATTCGGAAAAATATGCTGTTTATGTTCTGCGAGTTGTGATTGTATGCTAGTTATCAATAGCTGTTGGTTATTTATGTATTATGTGTTCTTATGTTTATTTGTTTACGACATTTCTGTTGTTGCTTTCTAAAGTGTTATTACGTTCTAATTTGGACAACACTCACTGGTGTGAACCTGCTATTTTTCCTTAAGGCACGACACCTCGTAACTAGAGACCTGACAAATTCGCGAGTTCAATGACCTGCAGGCTAGACTCTATTGTCTTATGTAAAAATACGCGGATACTAACTGCACATTGGTTGTCTGTTTTCACAGTGGAAGGCGACGATTGGGCCAGCGTTCTTCAGGAGGTGTCAAAACCCGCGTGGACCAATGGCTAAAGTTATATCAACACACGCGTTTTGAATTCTAGCTTGTCTCAAAATGAATCCGGGAATTCTTCAGGTGTCTACTCGTAACGTCTGAAACGGAATAAAAAAAATTAGTTTGGGAACACTTTTTATAAATTTTTATGTAAAATAATTAAAATTTTCGTAATGCTTGCGCTATGTTGAGTCATAGTGCGGAGTTAAGAAAAACTTTAAAAAAAAAAAATTTACGGGTTTTACCGGGGATTGAAACTGTAGAGAAGGCTCTGTACTACGTCGCTTAACCGAGTAAACTGCAGTATCACATACAACTGAGTGAGCACAATGTGATATACANTAAAAAAAAAAAATTTACGGGTTTTACCGGGGATTGAAACTGTAGCGAAGGCTCTGTACTACGTCGCTTAACCGAGTAAACTGCAGTATCACATACAACTGAGTGAGCACAATGTGATATACATTTGATATAGTATGAATCCCCTTCTCACACATTTTCAGTTTTATATATGTTATTATGATTTTCACGTGAAATTATATTAATGAGATTGTTTATACCAATATAACGTTGTACCAGCCATACTGAAAAGCAGTATTGAAATCCAAATTTGTTCATATATATGAGCTATTGTTGGGAAATTTACCACACCAGTGTTTAGGAATGATACGAAAACTGTTATTATGAAGTTTTGCCTTATACATAGGGGCAGTGATATTTCACGAAAAGATTTCGAGAACAAGATACAGTCGAAAGCACTGTAGGGTCGTCCAGCTTCTTTGATTGGCAAAAAAATTTTCTCGTCCGTGTTAACCGTTTGCCCACGAATCACGAAGGTTCAGTGTCGTAGTTACTTAGTCCTGAGTGGCTTAGTCAAAGACGGACACGGCACAAGCAGCCAATGGAGGTATAACAACAGCTGAGGTGTGTGTATAGTATTGAAGTCTACTGTGTGCTCCGATTTTTACGCGAAATGTCAGTGGCCCTACTTATACACATGTGGTAGCGCTCCTGAACCGGTATATTAAACAGACAAATGGGCACTGTCATTACCAAATATACATAGCAGTCGTGCTTAACACTTCCGTATTTGTGTGCTAACATATGGCAACTGTCCCACACTACGCACAGGTTAAACACTTCCATTACGTATTAGGAGGTTAACCAGAAAAAACTTTTACAGTGTACATTACATACGAGAACTCGAGCTGTATTTTAGAACAAATGGTCCGAAATGGCGCAGCCAAACAAATGAATCTGTTACCATTTGAATTTGTTGTTACAAATCGTTCAAGGCGAAAATTTTTTTCTGAATTCGAAACAAGTAAGTGATTTTAATCAGCCTTTGATAATATGAAACTTTTCGACAACCATTGTGAAATTGTTGTGTGGATCAAATTTATGCTGATAATGTTGAAAAAATCAATGAAAATATTTGGCCCAACACATTAGTTTTAACAATATCATTTGGTTCAAGGAAATGCATGCGGATATTTTCGGCAAGAGTGATTTTGTCGTGTTAAACATGTAATTATTGTTCAACATAAACAAATTATCTCCAAGTAAATATATTTGGTACCAGAAATTATTTATTTTTCTCATTGTGAGATATCTGCGAAGTAAATTTGACAAACTGATTTTTTTTCTCTGAGACTTCTATGGATTTATTTTTCTTCATAGTATTTCCATAAATAACTATTCTCTAAATTATTACATTATTCTAATCGTATACTGTTTCTCGAGATAACAAAAAAAATTTCTACACAAGGTTGGTGTTAATCGACGATTTTAAAATTAATATTCCGCATCCCTTACCTATCTCAACTAATGGAATGTTTTTTGTCATTCAAGAAAAATCTGATATATCAGCTGGTTTAGTGTTTAGCTGTATATAAAAAGGCAAACATTCCAAAATGTAGGTGGTAGGAGATTATTTATAGCGAACGATTACAGAGGCGACAATATCGACAGTAATTATGAAATACTAACGTTATAAAATGCACTGGGCAATGTTTTGTGCTAAGGCGTTCCAAAAAAACATGAAAAAAACTGCATTTCCAGAGTATTTCAAAAATTCCATAAAAATAAGATGGCGATTTGGAAGCTGCCTTAAAGGACTCGTAACGTGAACATGTGACACGGACCTTATCATAAGGAAATTACGACTAAAAATTGTATATGTNGGATAAAAATGTTTTTCAAAGTTGTTTAACATTCAAGGTTAAACCATTTTTAAACAGATTTTAGGAAGGCATCATTAAAAAATAAAGAGCGGTCAAAACAGAACAAGTATTTCCACTGAGTAGTGTAAGAATAACCAAATAAAAATATGCTCTACGGGAGAGCATCGTAGACGTCCGCCTACGTAACGCGCTAACAAAAATGCAAAGCGTTAAACAATATATAAAAAAAATAATATATTAACTGCATGAAGGTCAAGAAATAATTATTAATTTAAATTTGTAAGAAATACTGTTCAACGGTGAATATTAATTACAAGTACAATTTCCTTGCATAAAANAATTATTAATTTAAATTTGTAAGAAATACTGTTCAACGGTGAATATTAATTACAAGTACAATTTCCTTGCATAAAAAAAATTATCGCATTTTTTTTTTGCGTTATAAGTAGGGCTACTGACTTTTCGCGTAAAAAAAGAGCACACGGTAGACTTCAATACTATATATACACCTCAGCTGTTGTTATATATCCATTGGCTGCTGGTGCCGTGTTCGTCTTTGACCAAGCCACTCAGGACTAAGTTACTCCGACATTGAACCTTCGTGATTCGTGCGCAAAAGATTAACAGTGGCCAGAACACTTTTTAGCCAATCAAAGAAGCTGGACGACCCTATAGTGCTTTGAACTGTATCTTGTCTTGAAATCTTTTCGCGAAATATCACTGCCCCTAGTAATAAGTAGACACAGGAAAAATTCGCAAATTCATTTTGGGACAAGCTAGAATTCAAAACTCGTGCGCTTATATAACTTTAGCCATTGGTCCACAATGTGTTTGACACCACCTGGAGAACGGTGTCCAATTGTCACCATCGACTGTGACAACAGACAACCAATGTGCTGTTGATATTGGCATATTTGTACATAAGACTGTAGAGTCTACCCTACAGGTCATTAAACTCGCGAATTTTTCAGGTCTCTAGTAATAACAAGTCAAATACACTATTGTAGGTGGAATGTACGAAAAATAAAAACTATCTCACTTACGAAAATTGGATAATTCCNACAAGTCAAATACACTATTGTAGGTGGAATGTACGAAAAATAAAAACTATCTCACTTACGAAAATTGGATAATTCCAATTGAAATAATACACTTTGAGTTAATACTAGAAATATTTCAAATCACAGTATAAAAAGTTTTCGTTATTTCTCAAAATTACTTATAATTAGGAAACATTTGCATATTTTAATTTAAAGCTGCCCATAGTTGTTTGAAAAAAATGAATTTTGCTAAGCATGCATTAATTTAAATTAAGATTTTTTCTTTCAGTCATCCTTGTTAAATTTTCTGTAAATGATAGTGTTTATTTTATTTGTACGTACCAAAAACGCAAAAATTGCGATAATGGCATGCGATGGTACAAAAACTATGCGTTATTTTTTATGGGAGGAATGAGTACTCGCAAGTAATGACAAGTTAAACGCTATTTCATTCAAATATAAAATAATGAATATTTTGGTTTCAGGCACCTTTAAAATGTCATTAGTAGGGCCACTGACTTTTCGCAGAAAAATCGGAGCACACAGTAGACTTCAATACTATATATACACCTCAGTTGTTGTTATACCTCCATTGGCTGCTGGTGCCGTGTTCGTCTTTGACCAAGCCACTCAGGACTAAGTAACTCCCACACNTCGTCTTTGACCAAGCCACTCAGGACTACGTAACTCCCACACTGAATCTTCGAGATTCGTGCGCGAACGGTTAACAGTGGCCAGAACACTTTTTAACCAATCAAAGAAGCTGGACGACCCTACAGTGCTTTGGACTGTATCTTGTCCCAAAATCTTTTCGCGAAATATCACTGCCCCTGGTCATTAGTAACAAACAGTAGGTATAAAAACCCGCACGCTAGTTGAGAGTTTTGCATACGCAGGCGATGTGTCATTTGAGGTGCGTACTGCTCCACATTATTAAGCAAAGCCGTCGCAGTTGTGTTCTGTAGTCGTCTGACTGAATGTGTGGTGCAAATTTGAAGTGTTCAACAGGGTAGTTAGTCTGTTTCACAGCGCACAACGTATTCCAACTACATATACTCATAAAAAAATTGATACATATTTTCCTCAATATAATATTTTCGATTCCGCTAGTACGTGTATTGGCGTGGCATGTCGTTAGTGNTTTTGCATACGCAGGCGATGTGTCATTTGAGGTGCGTACTGCTCCACATTATTAAGCAAAGCCGTCGCAGTTGTGTTCTGTAGTCGTCTGACTGAATGTGTGGTGCAAAGTTGAAGTTTTCAACAGGGTAGTTAGTCTGTTTCACAGCGCACAACGTATTCCAACTACATATACTCATAAACAAATTGATACATATTTTCCTCAATATAATATTTTCGATTCCGCTAGTACGTGTATTGGCGTGGCATGTCGTTAGTGTTACTGTTAGCAGGTACTTAAAAAAAAGTCTTCAGTTTCTATGTGAAACGCGTGCACGTGTGTTGTCCGAGCCACAGAATACTGATGATAACAGAGGCGAAACAACCGCTCATATCGCGAACTACAGTCGCGCAAGCCACCAAAATGGCGTCACTAGCCAGCAGCATGTCGGAACGTCACTCACCCAATCAGCACCTGGTATCCTACTTGCCGGGAGACAGCCCTGGCGATGAGGAAATTTTCGTAGCACGCAGTCGCCAACCAGACACAAGGCCCGTTCTCTGATCCTCGCGCAGCCAATCAGAGAGAGGGTACGACCACATCAAAGGAACCGCCACATATTTTCGTGTTCGTGTCTGCGTAGATTTTGCAAAATATCGGCAAATAAAGAAGACTAAGGCCGTGTTCGAATTTGCAAATTTAGTTTACCTAAAGGTACGTGACCAGAATTATTTGACTAAAATGATGACTATTTGTATTTAAGTATTTTGTTTTTAGTATTTGATGAAATTTACTAAAAAACTAAATTACCAAATCTCACCCATATTTGAACAAGTGAGTATCGATGTCGCACGAATTGAACCTTACTAAATACTAAACTACTAGTATACTAAATGGTTGGGGCCGCTTAGGTGTAGTGGTTAGATTACGTGACTAGCACAAACGCGAGCCAGTTTCCGTTCCCGGCGGGGTCGCCCCCGAGATTTACGCAAGCGGGAATCATTCCGGACGATGCCGCTTGTCGGCGGATTTTCTCGGGGATCTCACGTTTCCCCCGCTCTTGCATTCCGGCGCTGCTCCATACTCACCTCGCTTCACCCTCGTCGGCTCTCAAGACCTCGATGTTAAGAGCCGCCCAAATCTCTTCAATCACTCACTTACTAAATGGGGTTGTATTTCGCATACTTTTTCCGGGTCTTCACTTACGTTTGTCGAGCGGTACCTGCGTCGACCTCGCTGCTGACTCGTTCCCGCTCCGACGACGCGCGGAACACAAACACGGCCGAGTGTAACAAGCTGCAGGCATCCATGGCAGGCGGTCGCCTCAAATTCGTATGAAGATTTCAGTTTATCTGGCGTTCGGCCGGCCACCTACAGTTTCGCCGCTCGAGTGGATGACAGAGTGCCGTGCCGGGGCGGCGTAACGACGATAAATCTTAAACGTGCCCGGAAGTGGCGTGGGATAGGAGGAGGTTCAAAATGGCCTCTCTCCCCCCCCCCTTATCAAACTCTCTAGTCGCTGGCTAGGCAGGTAGCGCCCACAGCGAGAAGCGACACAACTGCCGCTGTTGCTGCAAATCTGGGAAATATTCCAAATTGAAGTCTAGGACTGCGGTCACTAGAGTGGTCGAAACATATTTTACGTAATTTATTTCGGCAGCCATGTTTGATCACGTTTGCGTTGGTTACTGGATTTAAACAAATTTTAAAAGCAGAAACATACTCCTGTAAAAATATATAACCGCTTATAACCATTATTGAGCCTTTTTAATTTTGTAATACGTCTCACCGTATGTTGATTTTAATACTATAAAAAATATTATTTTTTGCCTTGATTTTTTGTATTTGTTTAAACAAATGCGTACAATTCCGTGTATTTCAGCCATCTTAATTACGTTGTTAAAGACGTGAGAAAATCACGATATTAATGAACTGTAGGCTAGACTCCACACTTCAATGAACAATTAAAACCCATATGTTTTAATTCTGTATTCTAGTATTACTTATATGCCAAATCTGGTGAGAAAATGTTAAGAAGTTTCCTTTATAGAAAGTAAGAACTCTATTTTTAAAATTGTGCTTTCTTCCAAAGAGTTTAAAGTTATTAGGGGATGACTGGTNCGGGTCTTCACTTACGTTTGTCGAGCGGTACCTGCGTCGACCTCGCTGCTGACTCGTTCCCGCTCCGACGACGCGCGGAACACAAACACGGCCGAGTGTAACAAGCTGCAGGCATCCATGGCAGGCGGTCGCCTCAAATTCGTATGAAGATTTCATTTTATCTGGCGTTCGGCCGGCCACCTACAGTTTCGCCGCTCGAGTGGATGACAGAGTGCCGTGCCGGGGCGGCGTAACGACGATAAATCTTAAACGTGCCCGGAAGTGGCGTGGGATAGGAGGAGGTTCAAAATGGCCTCTCTCCCCCCCCCCTTATCAAACTCTCTAGTCGCTGGCTAGGCAGGTAGCGCCCACAGCGAGAAGCGACACAACTGCCGCTGTTGCTGCAAATCTGGGAAATATTCCAAATTGAAGTCTAGGACTGCGGTCACTAGAGTGGTCGAAACATATTTTACGTAATTTATTTCGGCAGCCATGTTTGATCACGTTTGCGTTGGTTACTGGATTTAAACAAATTTTAAAAGCAGAAACATACTTCTGTAAAAATATATAACCGCTTATAACCATTATTGAGCCTTTTTAATTTTGTAATACGTCTCACCGTATGTTGATTGTAATACTATAAAAAATATTATTTTTTGTCTTGATTTTTTGTATTTGTTTAAACAAATGCGTACAATTCCGTGTATTTCAGCCATCTTAATTACGTTGTTAAAGACGTGAGAAAATCACGATATTAATGAACTGTAGGCTAGAATCCACACTTCAATGAACAATTAAAACACATATGTTTTAATTCTGTTTTCTAGTATTACTTATATGCCAAATCTGGTGAGAAAATGTTAAGAAGTTTCCGTTATAGAAAGTAAGAACTCTATTTTTAAAATTGTGCTTTCTTCCAAAGAGTTTAAAGTTATTAGGGGATGACTGGTNTTATAGAAAGTAAGAACTCTATTTTTAAAATTGTGCTTTCTTCCAAAGAGTTTAAAGTTATTAGGGGATGACTGGTCTTCATACAGACATACATTCAAATGCATGCATAAGCATATTTTTTCAAGTAAAGTGGTTTAAAAATGGAGACAAAATTATCGCATTCTACTGTAATAGCTAATGAACTGAAAAATTCGCGAGTTAAATGACCTGCAGGCTAGACTCTACAGTCTTATTTACAAATACGCTGATATTAACTACATACTAGTTGTCTGTTGTCACAGTGGAAGGTGACGATTGGGCCAGCGTTCTTCAGGAGGTGTCAAAATCCGCGTGGACCATTGGCTAAAGTTATATAAACACACGTGTTTTGAATTCTGGCTTGACTCAAAATGAATCCGCGAATTTTTCAGGTCTCTCGTAATAGCAAGCAACTAATGAGTATTTTTTATATGCTTGATTGTACACAGTACTGTGGACTCTAGCCCACAGATCATTGACATATCGAATTTTTTTCAGGTGCCTATTCGTTATCACACGCCGCGGATGAATACACTGCTGGGTGGNAGATCATTGACATATCGAATTTTTTTCAGGTGCCTATTCGTTATCACACGCCGCGGATGAATACACTGCTGGGTGGGGCAAGGGCGTGATGCCAGGGGAAAACCCGGACACAGATGACTCGCAATAAGACGGCTGGCTGCATGCAGTTTTCCNGGCAAGGGCGTGATGCCAGGGGAAAACCCGGACACAGATGACTCGCAATAAGACGGCTGGCTGCATGCAGTTTTCCTTGGCCCGCAGCCAGATATGTAAAATTGAAAAGCACCGTGCCTCCAGGGGGAGCGAAAGTGAAAGGAAGAATACACTAACAATATTTACTGGTGGGAGGAAAGTACCCAAAAGTTAACTGGGGAAAGGCAAGTTTAACACGGCGCCAGCACAAAAAAAAAAAAAA
>NQII01004654.1:134741-194075 GCA_002778355.1 Clitarchus hookeri
AAAAAAAAAAAAAAAGATACGAAGCGACAGTAAAAATAGTAGAAGAAATCTCAGTCGTCCACTTTCCGTATGAAATTTTCAGTAGATACTGATGGATCCTTCAAGAATACGAAAATTGCTAAACCGTTTTGCTTACACTTCCTGGCACTCTGATGATTTCCAGATACTCTCATTCCTGTCTGTCTTAATTTCATGAGGAATTTTATAACTATGTCACTTATCTACAGCTTTTATCCGGAGGTTGTAGCACACTCACTTCCAGATGAATTTTTAACGCATATATCTGACGATTGTTCTTTTTGATTTCAAAAGGAGTTGTCGGAAAGATGCTTGGACTAGATCGACTTTGAAACTTGATAAACTCTCAGAAAATAGAAGAATGGAAACCGACAACGAAGCAATTAAAACCAAAAAAAATCGCTGGCCGCGAGATAAATCTGCATTACACTCTTAAAAATTTCCGTAAATTTATTGAATGTNCATGTCACTTATCTACAGCTTTTATCCGGAGGTTGTAGCACACTCACTTCCAGATGAATTTTTAACGCATATATCTGACGATTCTTCTTTTTGATTTCAAAAGGAGTTGTCGGAAAGATGCTTGGACTAGATCGACTTTGAAACTTGATAAACTCTCAGAAAATAGAAGAATGGAAACCGACAACGAAGCAAGTAAAACCAAAAAAAATCGCTGGCCGCGAGATAAATCTGCATTACACTCTTAAAAATTTCCGTAAATTTATTGAATGTTTTGAAAATATGTGGTTCAGATACGGAAACGCTGCGTGAGATCTACAAAAATGGAAATGATCTACGTACGTTTAGAAATACGGAACCTCTCCATATTTTTTCTTGTAGCTTCAGGTGTCGGGAATGAAAATTGTCGAGGTTTCACGATACTTCCATTGCTACCTTAATGCGAAAATTATCGTTTCTGCGTCAGTTCAGACAGAGTGGAGAGATTTGGAACGATCTTTACGTCCAGGTCTTGAGCTGATCAGAGTAAAGCGAATTGAGTACGGAGCAGCGCCGGAATGCAAGGACGAGGGAAACCGGAGACCCCCGAGAAAACCCGCCGACTAACGCCATCGCCCAGCACGATTTCCACGTGTAAACATTCCGGGAGCAACCCCACCAGGAATGCAACCCGGTTCGCTTCCCACCAAGGCAAAACGGGGTTGATTCCAGTCGGAGACGCTCCCGTATTTTCGCACGTGGGAATCGTGCAGGACGATGCTGCTGGTCAGTGGGTTTTCTCGGGTATCCCCCCTTTCTCCCTCCCTTTCATTACAGCTCCATACACAGCTCAGCTCTCAAAACCTCACTGTAAAGAGCCACAGCAATCTCCCCTCTCCACTTCCACTCTACGTAGAGTATAACATTCCTATGGGCCTGATCAATTTTTTCGTGCGTTGGTCAAGTATAACTTCGGAGTTATTGGAAAAGTACAAAAGTAACAAATTCACTAATACTTATGCGTACAGCATACGTATTAAACAAAAATAGAAAGCATTGAAAATATTTCTGTATTCGCGCGTGCTTTCCTGAGTCTTCTAATTGAACGTTATGAGGTGGAACAACCTTGCTCTCCGTCGCTNTTAACAAATTCACTAATACTTATGCGTACAGCATATGTATTAAACAAAAATAGAAAGCATTGAAAACATTTCTGTATTCGCGCGTGCTTTCCTGAGTCTTCTAATTGAACGTTATGAGGTGGAACAACCTTGCTCTCCGTCGCTACCAACTTAACTGGGTGCATGCGCGTCAGCGTGTTCGTTTAAATACACGCAGGTAGGGTCAGTGGCATTATTCAAAGGATGATTTCAGAAGTGCTTACTTTTTCCGCGAACAGCCTGCATCAGCAATATCCATTTACAAACTGGAGGTACATGACCACCCACAAGTAAGTCACTCTACACACGCCGGACACTGATACCTTGCCGTGTAAAGTACCGTCCACAAATATCCTTCGTATGTAACATGCCCTCGATAGCGGACACGACGAATGGACCGGATACGCTCAATCAAGAGACAAAAATTATTTTCCACATTTTAGTTTATTAAATATTTTGTTTTTGATATACGTAGAGACCTGAAAAAACTAGCGGGATTAATTTTGGGACAAGCTAGAATTCAAAACATGTGCGTTTATATAACTGTATCCATTGTTCCGCACGGTGTTTGATATCTCCCGGAGAACGGTGTCCAATTGTGGCCTCCCACTGTGACAGCAGACAACCAATGTGCAGTTGATATCGGTTTGTTTGAACATAAG
The DNA here is from genome assembly GCA_002778355.1 of Clitarchus hookeri. NCBI lineage: Eukaryota > Metazoa > Arthropoda > Insecta > Phasmatodea > Phasmatidae > Clitarchus > Clitarchus hookeri. Next base: position 137,020 of record NQII01004654.1, read on the forward strand.
GCTCCAGAGTCTAGTCTGCAGGTCATTGATCTCTCGAATTTTTCAGGTCTCTAGATATAACAAATAATGCTTTGAAATAAAGTACGACAAGTGCAGAAAATTAATTTAAAAACGTCGGAAAGTTATTGTAAAAAAAATTTGCATTGTTATACTTTTCCGTTCAAATGTTAAATTTTCACAAATTTAATACTTTAAAAAGTTAAAACGTTCAAAACGTAATTAAAAATATGTTATTGAAGTTTTTCACAGTAGTTCTCTCGTATTTCAATTTGAAATTTTCTGGTAAAATTATAATTCACTGCAGCTATATATTTACATTTTCAGTCCCGAGTTAATTTCTGAGCACAAACGTTGCAATAGTTTAATTTTATGATGTGTACTGTACTTGCAATTAACGTGCTTCGTGTAACCAGTGAACAACGTGCCACGTGTTCGTTGTTGTCAGCATTGACAATTCACCAACGAGAGGTGCTGGAACTTCAACAAACAAGACCACACACACGGAAAATGCTCACAACACAGGCCACTGATTCCTTGGTGTGTACAGTTGCAGCCATAAATATAATTCATGTGCAACATGTCCTTGTTCATGGACACTGGGACTTAACGCGTTAAAAACCTACCCCGCAGGTTGAATCAAGATTCGGATTTCAAACAATTTGCCACATGCCGTTCTTGGAAATTCAAGAACAAACTTTAGCTGAAAACAAACTTCACGATAAAAATTTCTTTTTTAATTTGTACGAATCAATATTTTAAGCTAAACGCTAATTTTTCACTAGAAAATATAATAAATATTTTTTTCTGATTATTTGGTATTTTTTCCAGTTATCAGTAGAGAACTGCAAATTTTGCGTTATTGTTTGGTAGCACGCATGACTTCAATGCCCCATGCCTACACGAGCGCAACTCGTGATTTCATTAGGGACTGCCAACTGTGAGGCGTCATTAACCTATGTGGTTGTTTCAGTATAGTTGAGTTGTTTAATCATTCAGTCGTAACTACTGGCTAAAAGCGTCCATGGAACGAGTTACACAAGTTGAGTTGAGAGTTGAGAGAATTCGGCGAGTCTTAACGAGGTCTTGAGAGCCGATGGTGGTGAAGTGAGTTGAGAATGGAGCAGCACTCTAATGCAAGAGCAGGGGAAAAGGGATATCCCCGAGAAAAACGCCGACTGGCATCGTCCGGAGCGTTTTCCACTTGCAAAAATCCGGGGTTGACCTGGCGGGAAATTGAACTCAGTTCGCCTTGGAGGGATGCTAGCAGTACAACCACTCAGCCACCGTGGCCCCACGAACTGCACAAGTTGTAGGCCAATTGCTAGGGATTGTAAAATTTTGCAAATTCATTTCAGGACAAGAAAGACGTCAAATATGTAGGGACAGGTGCTTTTCGCGAAAAGATTTCAAGACCAATTGTACTCCAAGACACTTAAGTTCATACGCATTTACGTGGTTGGATGATTTCATATGTCACGCGCCTGAAGTGTCTGCTCGCGAATCATGGACGTTCAGTACCGGAGTACTTAATTCTGATTGGCCCAGTAAAATGAGAACATGTCTTCTTACGTAGACGCGCGACCAATAACCAAAGGAAGTTGTTGTGGACGTAGGATATTGGAGTATAGCATGAGCATAAATATTTTCACGAAAAACACCTGTCCCTACCAATATGTGCACACTGAAATCATCTTTGCAATTGGATCACATATCATAACACGCGCCCTGGACGACTCTGAGCCAATAGCAGACTTGCAAGGAAACAAGTAGCGAGTGCTATACTACCAGGTGTGTAGTAACATTGGCTACTCTCCGGGCAACAGCGAATGAGCAAACATCTGAGGCTCGAGTGTACACAGGACTGTGGAGTCTAGCCAACAGGTCATTGAACTCGCGAAATTTTCCTATCCCGACCAATTGCAGAAAGGACATGAGCACACAACACCTCGGAGTCCTCCAGTGTGCGGCCAAACAGAGTACTTGATAATACAGAGGCGAAGCAGATTTTATCGTGCACTCGAACAGCACGCTCCACCAAAATGGCGTCACTAGCCAACATCATGTCAGAACGCCGTTAGCCAATCAGCGCCTGTTACCCCCTTCCATCCCGAATTCATTTACGAACTAAATCGTTTCGTTTTTTATGTGCGTTTTACTTGTGTCTGGCGTGCTCCTCGCAACCAGGAACAACGTGCTGAGTGTTTTTTGACGTCAGAAGTAAACATTTACCAACGAGGAGAGCAGGAATTTCAATAAATCAGATTTATCAAAAGGAAGACTCTTGCAACACTAGCCACTGATACCTTGTTGTGTATAGTGCTGACCATAATGTCCTTCATGATCAACATGTCCTCCACTATGGACACGATGACTGTACGGGTTGAAATGAACACTCGGCAATATTTATATAACAATTGAGTTATGCATTTTAAGAAGTATTATATAACTCAAAATACGCAAATCACTACAAGTAACAATTAATTATATTCATATAAAAATTCCATCGCCGAACTAAAAAAAAAAAAATACTAGTGTACATTACAGGCGATTGAGAATTAAAATAATTATTTTGTATCACAGACAGAAATATTTCGGTCATTCACTTGAGGATATGATAGATTTCAAACACATTTATCCCTAGTCACATTTCAAACTGGATAACAATTTATTAGACTCTCATGTCGATTGGAGACGTTCACAATTTATAAGAATCTCGTGAAAATTGCAGACGTTTAATGAGATAAGCACCGAATAACATGCTGCCTGAAATTGGGCAAAAGTTTCTTTTCAGTGGATAAATAGCGGAGGCTCTAGTATACACAAAATTGTGGAGTCTAACCTACAGGATAGGGAATTTGAGAAATGTTTGTTTCCCAAATAATTGAGAATTTTCAAAGTGAATGTGCGAAAACTAAAAAAGAACACTCTTATTAAATACTCAGCTAAGAAAAGTCACAACTCTCTCCAGTGAGATAAGAAATACTTCACGAGCACGCAAAAAATGTAATTGATTTGCTATCGCTGTCTCACGTTTCCTTCCAGCAGTGAACCACATTATCCAATGCCAGTGTACATCATATTCAGAAAGAACCTGGTTTGAATACCGGTACCGGCGGCATTTACATTTCTGTATTTAAAACCATTCCGTGCCCGGAGGTTGCCCTCAAACCGTCTCTAGGCTTAGCCACGGAGGAACGAAGGATCGTTCAGAGAAACGGGATGATGTGCGGAAATGGAGGGGCTTTTAGCGTCTGTCTATCGCATGGTCGCACCGGAGGGAATTCACTTTTCGCGAAGAAACCAGAGGTGCCCCCATTTCCCCCAGGCTCTTTCCCACTGCTTGGCAAATCACATCATGTTGTTCTACTGCATTCCGCAGCTGCAACGCCGACTCCTCGCAAGCTAGCTACCATCTTCACGCTTCGGCTCTTGTTGAATAAATAAAGACTGTTCTCGGTAAAGTAAGCACTTTTTAAATCAACTTTTGGAAAAATTTCACTGCCTGTCTAGTGCGTAGATGCTACCGTACAGAACGAAACCCAGATTCACAGCTAACTTTGCAGTGAATCGAGAAGAAAAGTTCCAAGACTTGAAATTGTATTTCGGGCATAATATTTAGTTTTATGACAAATCAAGTTGGTGATTTTCTGCTTCAAGTGGCCGTGTCATCTGCCGTATTGACTTTTTATTGATTTCTTCCTGATCCAAATTTAGGAGGTTCTATTGAAAAATGTGATTTTGGAAGATTAGTTAATTACCTGGCCCATCATTACGGAATTAATATAAGAACTACTATCGCACATTTATACCACAACTAACTTGATACAAAACTTAATATATTAATTTATTCTCACCTATTAATGACAACCAGGGAACACCTATGAACAAACAGGTATAAAAATTAGCACAGAACCATGAAATTTAATGCTTCTATAACGAAACATTTTCAGTTATGACATTGAATCTTCTGTTATTACACTAAAACTAGTAATTTCTGTATAAGGATTGACACATCGTCTTAAACACACACTAAGAGCACGACATAGCATTTTTGTTACACATAAACCACGAAGTAAATTCCAGTTTTTACTTAACTGACGCATAAATTATTCCATACCCATGGCAACGTAAATTAAACGTGTGGCGTAAGGATACCAAATGTGGAGTAAAGTAGATCTGAAGCAGGAGCTTTTGAAAATGCTCAGTTAAAAGTGAACATCCAGTAGTTATCTTACTTAGTTTGCCACACTGTTAGAATAAAATGCCCCTAAAATAACGGAAAAGACCGGTTACATGTTATTTAGACATTTACGCAAAATAACGAACACTTGGTTTATTTCAATAACGTTCTCTCCGTAAATTTTACATAAATCTCCGTGAATTTACGTAACGTGGCCACAACCTTGCAGTTTTTTTTAATCTGCTCGTTATAAAAAGGGGGTAACAAAAAACGTTTTATTTTCTTTAAGTGGGTTCTTCACTGTATATAAAAAGGACTGTAAAAACGTTTTATTTTCTTTAAGTGGGTATTTCACTGTATATAAAAAGGACTGTAAAAACGTTTTATTTTCTTTAAGTGGGTATTTCACTGTATATAAAAAGAACTGTAAAAATAAAAATGATATGTCCGGTAGCGGTATTTAAGCTCGGAAAAAAAACTTTAGGGTCCAACACATTATCCACTCACATACCATGCCTTTACAATAAGTAGTGTTGCAAATATGGCATTGGTATAGAATGACACATATATCTCTTAGTTTCTAGTCATGTTTGCAAGTTGGTTTTTTTATTAGGTTTACAAACAGGGGTAAGAAAAAGAGTTTAGTTTTTGTATTGTGTTTCACTACGTATAAGAAAAATGATAAAAAAAAATTTAATGTTTTGCTCTTTAATGGGTTTTGAAGACAATCGAAAATTTTTAAATCAATAACATGAAAAAAACCCACTTACCACACCTATACACGAAATATGTCGTAAATATGGATTTTACACGTAAGTGATGAACGCGCGTCTCTATGTTTCAAGTCGTGTTAGAGTGCTTGCTATTTTGGGTTATTTGCGGTTAGTAAAACGAGGTAAAATAATTGTTTTATTTTCTTTATATGTGTGTTTCACTGTGTATACAGGTGTTTTTATCCTCTACCGTAGTTTTGAACACGAATGAACGAAGTGGCATTCCATGAGTGGTACGCTACTCACCTACTATTATTTTACACGAAGTAGTATTATGAAGACTGGATTTTATACGCTTCAGGTATCATCGACATTGTTCATGTCTCAAAGTCGAAGCCATAAGAATGCGGAGAGCTTCCTTATTTTACATTAACGGAAATCATTTTCGTTATTCGTTATTACGGAGTGTCTTTCCGAAAATTAAGTCTTCTTCTCCATAAATGTTTCCGTAAATGTACATAAATTTCTAGCAGTGAAACACCTAAAACTTATATCTCTGAATTACGAATAATATGTGTATCTGTATTACCTTTTTAATACTAGTACATGGCTCTAACGATAAATCCCCAAGAACAAAGTTGGAAAAAATGGCCGCATACAATACTTATTATGAAGGAGGCGGCTGAAAATTCACAATCATTGACGCGGTGCACTCTTTTCGAACAGGAACGCCCAATAGTGCAGGTAATTTCCTTCCTAAAAAAATGATCCCATGGATTTTCCCTTGAAAATTACGAAATAATTTTTATAAAATAATGAAATAGTTTAAAAATATTTGTCGTGATATTTTGGTGTTAACGTCCACACTGGTTTTCAATTTTAAGAATGCCAGAAACTTGGAAACGTATTTGAGATGGATTTACTATTCAGCGGTACAGTCTTGGTAGGAGACGTGGACAAGAATTACATTATAGTTTACATTTATCCTATCTTTTTCACTCTCTATCCAATCATCCCTTTCAAAATACAATTGTCTTGAAATCAAGTAATTCGCTTTTCGGTTCCCAAGATAATAAACTATTTCCTGATTTATCATCGTCAGTTTAGTTGGTCGCACTGGTGTAGTGAAAAGAATACTCGCCTTCTACCAAGGCGAACCGTGTTCGATTCCCGGCGGGGTCACCCCCAGATTTTCCCATGTGGGAATCGTACCGGACGATGCTGCTGGTCGACGGGTTTTCTCGGGGATATCCCGTTTCCCCATACCTTGCATTCCGGTGCTGCTCCGTAATCACCTCGATTTATCCTCATAGTATCTCAGACCTCGATGTTAAGAGCCGTCCAAATCTCTTCACTCACTCAGTTCATTTAGTCTTATGGTTGCTATTGCAATACTGAACACTTTGTGAATTTTGTACCTTAATTTGTATTTTCACATTTTTCTAATAATAATTTAGGTCGACATTACGAGTATCACGCCATTTTCTTGCAGGTTATAGAGGTTATTTTTAATTGGAAGGTGTAAAATACACCAAGAAAAACATTTAAATACATTTATCACTCAGAATCCAACAACTAGCTCAACTAACAGTCACGAACCATCTCCTAATTACGAGGCCAAGCTCTGCCTTGAGAAGGAAGGAGGATGAGGGAACACTAACATTTTTGGTTGATTGGCATTTCGGTCAGAGGGAAAGTATAAGAGAAAGTAATTAAAATGGTAAGCATAGATTTCGATATTTTACGAGTAAGAATTTCCTTTAAAAGTAGAAATATACATGAATACTCAGCTAAGGTGTTCACCCCAAATATCTTCCGGACCACTTTAGTTAACGAAATTTCGATTTCGAATTCGTAAATGGCAGTGCGGGTCTCATAATTAAACGCCTATGTCTGTTCCGAGGTGTAAATAACTAATTGAGATTTTGTTATCAACTTTGGATTATTGAATGGGAATATACCTATTTCTCCCAAAAGCATAACATTGTTTTAAGCGGCGAGTTCAGTGATGTGATTATTGTGAAAATCCGACGAGCATTTTATGAGGTATAAGGAGGTGATCATCGGTGTACGCATTTGACTGCAGCTGTGGCGGCGTAGAAAGCACCATCCGCTGAGATGTCCAGCGTCCCTACACTGGTGACGCATGCGATAGTGATACAGTGACACAGGTATCTGAAGCATGCAAAATCTTATTTGTTGGTGTTGTTGTCAATGTTACAATCAAATAAAACATGTGTTTAATTTGATGTTCATGGCTTTATTACAATTAATTCACCGAACAATTGTGTATTTTTCACAGTCCACGCCAATGCTCCTTTAAACGACACATTGCCAACAATTCGCCACACAAGGCGTGTAAATGTGTGCATTTGCAGAGTTATAAATATAGTTCTTCATCACTCTTAGATTTATTTAGTAATTCCTTGACGTTCATGAATTGTTTTCTTACAAACCAGCAAGCATACTTAAAAATTAAAACAGATAACTAATTGAGGTAAAATATTCTGTAGGTGTCTACACTAACCTCCAATATCTTATTCCTAGCTCCACCTGTGTTTCGCTGAAATATTTACGTGGAGGCTACATTTCAATATTCTACAGTCTCACTTGCTACATTATTTTTGTTATTGGTCACATGACTTTGTGAGAAGACTCTGGTTATAATCTATTCGAGGCTTATGCCCACTCATTGAAATAACATTGAAAAATTACCCAATGTTATACGTGCTTGGTTGTTTCCTAAATATGTTATGAATAACAAGTATTTTATAATTCGGTTAACATAAAAATACCTTATTTTTGGTAAAATTGAAATTTTCTTTTGTTTCATCTATAAATTATAACATTTAATTTATCATAAATGTGAATTAAAACAGGGTGTTTTATAGGTGTGTTGGTATTGCCTAGTTTGAAATATACATTTTTTTAAATATTATTACACTGACTGCGCATGGATTTGGCGCACTGAAACTTATGACGAAGATGAGTTGAGTTTTGTATTTTGAAGTGTGATGGTTAGTCAGTGTGGATTTTCCAGCTGTGCCTATGTACTCTCCTACGCTCGGCTCCTATCGTCACGTATATGCGCAGCACACTACTGTTTCGCGGGTTGCAGCACGAAGTCTGAAGTGGCCACCTGCTGGAATTATGCTTAATTGGTAATTCGCAGTTTTGTTTATTAAGAAGATGTTCAATATAGAGCGCGCTGAAGCCAGGCCTGGCGTCTCTGGAGAAGGGGATGAGGGTGGATGGGGCCGCCGGGCAGTATATAAGTGGCGTGGTTTAGGGGATCGAGGATATAGCAACAATGGAAAACAGCTATAAATACGGTCCCGGAGCCCAGCTAAAACATATACACAGCTGCCCGCCGCCGGCTCAATGATTTGACCCAAGTCTGTTGGGCTGCAATTTTTTTTGCAAACCCACTAAACGAGTTATGGGAACTTCCTGGTCTCGTGACAGCACGGCCTTTTCCGGGCGCATATGAGAGATTGGCGGCGGATCGAAGAGATCGTACGAGCGACTGGGCGGGCGGAGATTGTCGCCAACTCCGGGGCTCAGGTTCGCAGCTCAGGAGGCTCTGCTGGAATGTCGGCCTGACGATGCAGCAGTCCAGAACGATTTGGGACTCTGTTAATTTCTTACTGGTGAGGCGGGACTTGGAACAACTTTTCAGAATAAAGTGAGGAACTTAGTCCAACTCATCACTGCCAGATACTCAGAAAATATCAGGCCGACTGAAGTAAAGAACTTTGTTTTCTGGAGGAAGCGCGTGGGGACTTTGCATTCACTCGTGGGAATTGCGGACTTAGGTTTTGGATGCCCGTTGTCGAACTTAGAGTAAAAAAAACTGGTGAATACGATATTTTTATACTGAGAAGAAAGGATTAGGGATTTGGACTTGCGGACGTAGTTGGTGATATGGAACGTCGGGAATATTCAAAAGTAAGAATGAAATCGTTTTTATGACTGTGTAATGTTGTGGATATGCATGAGCAGTACCTCCACCCTTTGGGTGTACTGATGAGGGCTATACACACGGGCTCAGATGTTTGTGGATTGGTGTGAAGGTGATCGTATATGAAAAAGGCAATACTTTTGGATCGATGAGAGACCAAAGGCTGCGGTGATTGTTTCAGTAAGAATTGTCTGTTGTTTTTTAATATGATATGTGTTCAGTAATAATTAGTTTTTCTGGGAGAATTACTGAATGATGTAAATATGATTATGGAATATTAAATTTAATATGCTGTGAATGATTTGAAAATCAAATTGTTGTCTGTATATTGTAAGTTGAAAGAAGGGTTAAAAGAAAAAGAACATGTGACCAAAATTAAACAGAACATTTTGACATTTGTGTGTACAACCACCCATAATGGTCAGCAAGATAAGCAACTATCAATTACTCTGCTTTTGAAAGGCTTTGGTGATTAATGCTTCCCATTTCCGTCCTCTGGCTAAATAGTCCTAGTGGTAGGTAGGCAGAAGTCGGGAGGGAAGTTGTGGTGGCATTGAAAACCACCGCATTCTTTGGTATGATTTTCTAGACCTGGTTTAGATTTATTCTGCTCATGTTGGGAACAAAACGAGATTATTTATGGAAGAATATGGCATAGGGATAATTTATGCCGTAAGGCGCGCTGCTGTCCCAAAGAGGTCACTCCGCAGATAATCCCTAAAAATTATATTTATTACCATCTTCACTATTTTTTTCTATTCAGTTATCAGATTTAAATAAAGCAATTGTGTATGCCAAAGTGGACATATTTAATTAAATTTCCACTTAAAGCGAAGAACAAAGTATATTATTTACGTATTTTCTAACACAAAACAAACCCTGAAACTGTAAAATATTGTATTCATTTTATGAAAATTGCAATTGTTCCTTTTACTTACTTATAAAACGGAAAAATCCGGTATACATGCGACACCAGTGCACTCGTAGCGAAAAGTTTTAGTTTGCCAAACTAAAATCATCGAGCTTCTTAACCTGAGATTAATAAATCTTAAGTTAGTTAAACTTTGTTTGCATGAGGCGGAGGAATATCCTGGAACGAGAACTTAAGCCGGGCTTAAGAAAAGTTTGAAGTAACCGTGAATTGTCAATAGATGACAGGGGTAATAATAACTATGTTCCTGCGACAATGAACGTTTACGATTCGCTGGTATTCGCCTAAGGCCCGTGACAACTAAGAAATATACTTAAGGAAGTGGATCCAAACTGAAGAGTTTTGGAGTACAACATATTAAAGAGACTTTTTAGAAAAAAGAATCCGGTGCCTCCACTTATTCCTTAATTATGTATGTTACGTATAACTAAAAATTATAACATGTAATTTGTCTGTATGGAAAAGCAAAGAACTAAAAATAATCCGCTGAAGATCATTCAATATTGTGCAAATACTCTTATAATTTAATTTGAATCTACTGGTGATCTGCTTCGAAACGTGTTGAGATTTTTATTTTATCTTGTGACGGAACTCTGTACTTTGTTCGAAGAGAAGTTAAATAATTCAAACTTTCTTTTACGAATGTTATTCAGTAACGTAATTAATATGTCTCAGGCGCGTGCAGATTTAATTAAACTCTGTCGCAAAATTGGTAAGTGATGGAACTACTCTGGTTTCGTTTGTATTCAGTTAAATCGAAATCGAAATACTATTTCAAGAACTTTTGTCTTTCGTAATAGCCACCTGAGTTTGGAATAGAGCTTACGTGAGGCCACTTAAATTTCCTATTTTATGCAGTAAATTAAAGAGTTCTTGTTCGTCGCTTTTCCATCTTTCTCGGAGAGTCTCCTCACTTCACTTTTATAATTACTATTTTAATTTTCATTCTTGATGTCCCAATAGCAGTAATGTATGTATTTTACATGCCTAACCAAGACCACCAATCACATAAAACAAACACATCCTAGCGTCATCTGACATCTGCTCTTGGCAAATAAGTGTATATTCGATTGCGGCGCTTTTTCAATCATTAAGATTAGTAAAATTCATTGGACGTCAGCTTGCGTACTTTATTCTTAACGACAGGAAAGGCGTGTTTGCAATCGGGGTACAACTTTTGCGTATGGATTGAAATTTAAAAAAAAAATTCTTACTAAAGCATTCTGCATTTACAACAGTGTTTTCAGCTGTTTTGTAAAAAAATTGTACTCCTTAAATTATTTATGATTAAAGTCTATTCACGGTAAAGTGAGTACTTTTGAAAGTTCTCTCATTTAGAATAATAGTCAATAAATGTATAATATTTTAGCCTTAGACGTTAACTTCCGAGTGCGGTGGAGTATACATGGTGTGTTTATTACTTACATGGCAACATTTATTTTGAAAACGTAGTTCAAGGATAAAAAAATGACGGAAAGGAAAGAGTAACTAGTGCCTCAAAAATGCTCACTTTACCGTGAACAGCCTATATATAATAAGCATTTAAAGTAAGTATCGCATTTTATATTAGCCATATATGATATTTTATTCTTAGCTGGCACTGATCTCTTGTGTTTCCTTGTTACCCATTGGGCTTTCCACCTTACGGTTTGCTACATTTTTATTCCTTACAGACTTTATATTACATCATCAGCGCCAGTCACTGTATCAGAATCACTGTCCAAAGGAAAACTGAGAGTGCTATTGTAATGAAAATAATAATGTTTATATAATGAAAAAATGGTATCGATACTTACCAAACTCTCTTGTGCAAATTGATCTCCACGGAAGACACGTGAGTTCTAACGATGAAATGTTAAGTATTTCAACTAGGTTTGCCAACACGCACTCTCAGCATTTCATAAGCTTTGTTACTTACTACATTTGAGGTACAGACTTAATTTCGCCAGTTTTATACATTACTGTATTTTGCTTTTCCGGTGCCCAAATGTTATATAGTCACATGAGGAAACAGTGCCAAACTGTGTTACCCGTAAACATTTCTGCATAATTTATTTTCATATCTTTAAGTTTTATATCTGCGAGTTATTTCATCCGATAAATTTCCAATATTTTCATGCTTATCAGTTACAGTCTCTCAAGTCCCAACCGAGAATTCGTCTTTATTACAGAACCACGGTATCGATATTTAATTTAAATTTTTGTGCTGTTACTATTTTTTTTACGTTTTGATTGGTGACCGCTTCATTAATCAAATCACGTTAAAAACAAGCCATATAGATGTATAGTTTAACATGTAAGTTTTTAAGTTAATTTTTACGGCCAGAAGGCTGATTTAACTTCCAACTGCCACATACCATATAAAGTTATTTTAGTGTTCCTGGAAAATGCGGGAGCAGAAAATATATTATTACGCTCCACATAGTTATGCAGTTACCAGCATTTATATTTATTTTCTTGTGTATGGCAATGACAATTACTTTCTGATCCCTGCACACAGTAGTCCCACAGTAAATAACGAGCAGCTATAGGGCTCAGTTCCTCATTAGGTCGTGACTACCAGAATGTGCAGCAATTTGATCTAGCATTTTATAGGCGAACAGTAGTAGGGAACACAGCTCCCAAAAAAAGCTGACATTCGAGTTCTTCGTAAATGAAGGTAGCGGACTAGTGATAGGCGTTACTGAAGTAACTGGTTATAAAGTCACAGCCACAGAAATGTGAAATGGCGTGGTGGTTCATTTGACGTCGATGTACCCCAGCGGCGTGTAATGAACTGTTGCAAGTTAAGCCGCGTTTTACTCTTTTTCATACCTAATCGTTAGCTAGTTTGCACATAGGCCAGTTAAAAGTAGTAGAGCAGTTGACGTCCCAGCACGTGAGTAACGGGTGCATCGATGCTCTCTCGTGAGTGGCCGCAGTGGATTCAGTTTCACCCGGTTCCACTCTGGTTACTGGTTCCTGCTGCGTGCGCCAAGTGTGTACATAACTGGTCAAGCACCAGATTTCCTTGCAACACTTCAGCACAAGCCGATGATGCACCCACTCGCTGATTGGCTACGCGAACATATGCAACGGGCCAAGTGTCTGGTTGTCTATTCCGTGCTGCGAAATAGTTCGTATTGGCAAGCCAGCTACCAGACGCTGATTGGTGGACGGCATTCCGACATGTTGCTGGCCGGTGGGGCTACGTTTGTGATACAAGGGTGATATTTTATTTCTGTATTATTTAGCATTCTGGGACTAGTCAGTTCACCGCGAAAAGCCTACACACATAATTTTCGTTCGCCTTCTTTGTCAAATAAGTTGCGTGCGTCTGGTAGGTTAAACAGTCGGACCTCTTTAGTGAAAGTCAATCCGTAATACCCACTTGGTAACACTGTCCGGGCTTGGGTGGTATAAATGGTGGGCACTCAGCTCTAAAGAGTTTATTATCCTCGTTACTCACTTTATCACCGGAATCATTCATAGCGGTCACTCCAACGACGTGACTTGGAACCAGCCGGCCCGAGGAGTGGCTTTTAGGGTTCGATTCTCGCTGGCATGAGTTCCGTAGTGCTTCGTCGCGAATGCTCTTCTCCGTCGGCGCGCACGTCCAAGCCAAGTCAGCTCATTCAACACGGTTGGGGGGGGGGTGGTCTAGCCNAGACTACTCGCCTCCTACCTATGCAAACCAGGTTAGATTCCCGGCGGTGTCGTCCACGGATTTTCGCATGTCGGAATCGTGCCGGACGATGCCGCAGTTCGGTTGCCTTAACTCGGGTATCTCCCGTTTCCCTCGCCCTAACATACCGGCGCTGCTCCATGCTCATCTCTCTTCACCCTCATCGGCTCTCAAGACTTCGATGTTAAGAGCCACCCGAATCTTATCACTCCATTCGTGCAAAATGGTCTTCGGCGGAGACGAATCTGCTTCTGCGTTTCAGCAGAATGGAAACTCCCAAGGCAGAAAACTGCGGTGTGGTTGACGTACAACATTGCATAACATTCGCAAACTACCGCAAATTGATCACTGGCAATAGACAGAGACCATGGCTCATCGTGGCGAAAAGTTGACTGTTTGCTAGGATCCAAAGTACTGTACATACAGCTTACAATTTACCTTCTTTATTCGCTGCCGTGCATGTATAAATATGCTACCTTATTTCAATGGCTCCATGGAGGGTATGATATTCTATCGTAACCCTCATACAGAAAGAACAAAGTCTGAACCCCGATCAGAAATTAGTTTATGATTCCCTGCTCTTATCCATAACAAACACATAAGGCAAGATGTTTTTCCTCGATGTTCTGGGTGGCACAGGTAAAATTTTCTTAAATAATTGGCTTCCCACTAAGGTTAGATCTAGCGGCAATTTTTCCTTTACCGTAGCATCATCTGGCATAGCATCAAATCTTTTAGAAGGAGGAATAACTGCACATGTGACATTTAAACTTGCCCTTAACATTTGTGATGATGGTATGTACAAGCGTATGTCACATTTGAAAACAAAGTAAAACGTCTAAACTAATACAGAACTGTTCGTTGATAGTATGGAATGAGGCTACTATTTCGCATACATTTTCCGTCAAAGCTCTGGATAGGACCATGCGTGATTTAAGAAATAAAAATAGACCTACGGGTGGTTTCACTGTTTTATTGTCAGGAGATTTTCGTCAAATATTTCCGGTGGGAGCGAGAGGAACTAGAGATGATGAAGACAATGCATAATGAAAAATATCGTATCTTTGGCCCAACGTAAAAAAACTAGCACTCAAAACAAACATGAGAGTACTTATGCCTTCAGAATATACTAGCATGTTTGCTGATATGCTACTGGGAGTCGGAAATAGAGAGCTTCCAATGGATTGTGGAAAAAGTTATCTCAATAATGATATATGTGTTATAGTCAACGACCACCAACAACTGATAGATATCGTATACCCTGAAATACACGACCCTTCAAATAATACAATAGCATGGTTCAAAGAAAGAGCTATATTATCGCCTACTAATGAACAAATCTAAAGAATTAATAAATTATTGCTCTCAAAATTCAATGCACAAACACAAGATTATTACCCAGCAGATATATAATACTCGACAGTGAAGAAGCTGTGCGCTATCCCACATACTTTCTTAATTAATTTAATCCTTCTGGCATGCCACCACACAAACTGATTTTAAAAGTTGGAGCTCCCATAATTTTTTGCGAGATATTAATCCACCGAAGTTATGCAACGGGACACGATTACAAATAAAAAGTTTCAGAAGTTTTCTCATTGAAGGTACTATTCTAACTGGCTGTGATACTGGAGGAACTGTTGTAATACCTGAATTTCCAATGAGAGTTTGTTTTGGCGTGACTATAAATAAGAGACAGAGTGAATCACTTAATGTGGCTGGAGTGGATTTGAGTCGAGCATGTTTTTCGCACGGACAGCTTTACTTAGACTTTTCGCGTTTCACGTCAAACAAAAATCATTTCGTGCTGGCGGTCGGAGACAAAACGATAAATGTTGTATACAAAGAAATAAAAAACGAAGGAGGTAGGTATGTCATGATCGTGGTAAATGGAGGTTCATAATCTCCGCCAACCCCCCTGGGAGACAGGCGTGACGTGTATGTATGTATGTTATATATTATAGTAGTTTACTAATTTACTATCATATAATATTATAATTGCCTTTTCCCAATTTTTTTTTTAGTGTATGGCTGTAAAATCTAAACTGTACCCGGGCGAAGCCGGGCTGGGTCACTAGTGTTTAAATAACACTTTATTTAAACATCAGATAAGTGATGCTTTCAGCAGCTAGCCAACGGAAGTAAACCCAGCCTCTTAACAGGTTTCTCTTCTGTATAACCTCCTTGCAGTGTGTCACTAAAAAACAAAATAGTCAATACCTCTCACGTCTGATGGAACGCTTGCGTTCTCGCACTAAACGCATTACCATTTGTTCCAGAAGAGAATTGGAAAGAACAGTTTGTTTATAACCAAATTACACCGTTGCCATGCCCGTTGCTAATAGGCTGACGTCACACCAATTGCGTACATTGTTTCGCAGAGGGAGATGGGAGGAAGGCGGTTCGATAACAAAGCGGTTTTACCAGCTCGCAAATGTAGTTTGCTTTCAAGGCTGTTGAGTGCTGTGTCGATCCAATCGCAGTTTTCGCATTCTGGGAAGGGTCACGTTAGTCGCGTGGGTAGAGAACTCGTCCCACCAAAGCAATGCCGGTTCGATTCCCGGTGGGGTAGCCCCCATTTCCTGCTTGTAGCAAACGTGGTGGACGTTGTCGTTGGTCGTCGGGTTTTATCGGGGTTCTCACGTTTATCCAGTATTCTCATTCCGTCGCCTCTCCATCTTGATCTCACTTCACTCGCATGACTTAAAATTTTGGATCAACTTAATTCAATCGTTTCTGGAGAACGTAATACGAAAGGGAACAAATATATCTCGGTAAAAATAAAACTGAGTTCTTGCTGGATATAGGATGTTCACGGTAAAGTAAGCACTTTTGAAATCAACCATCGTAAAATGTCTCTGCCTCAACCTGCGTGTATTTTAACGGACACACTGATTGCCATGCGCCCAGTAAAGTTGGTAACGCCGGAGGGAAAGTGGTTCCATTCTTAAACGTCGAATAAAAAGTGTTGGGTAAACATATGTGAATATTGTAATTATTTATTTTGCTTTTTTTTTTCTTTCATGTACATAAGTCTTAATAATTAGCAAATTTATAAAATGTTGACTTATCCAATAATTTTCGAATTTCGCTTGATCGACGCATTACTAAAGTGATCAGGCCCATGGTAATGTTAATTTTACACACGGTTGAAGAACATGTAATGTGCATACAAGTATATCTTAAGCAGGGCTTTCAAATATGCTCAATTTTTCGTTCACCAAGGCGAACCGGGTTCAATCCAGGCCAGGTCACTCCCGGATATTCGCAAGTGGGAATCGTCTTGAACACAAGTAATTCGCTTTTCGGTTCCCAAGAGAATAAATTATTTCCTGATTTATCATCGTCAGTTTAGTTGGTCGCGTTGGTGTAGTGAAAAGAATACTCTACTCCCACAAAGGTGAACCGGGTTCAATTCCCGGTGGGGTCACCCCCAGATTTTCCCATGTGGGAATCCTACCGGACGATGCTGCTGGTCGGTGGGTTTTGTCGGGGATCTCCCGTTTCCCCTTCTCTTTTATTCCGGCGCTGATCCGTAGTCAACTCAATCGAAATCAAGACCTCGCTGTTAATGCCTTAAGTTAGGAATTAATTTTTCGCTCCAGGTGTTGCAAAAGCGGAGATTTTTAGTCTGAGAAGTACTAACGAATTCCTTACAATAACTTACATGATGAAACATATGAACATAATTGATATTGGTTTGTGGCACCAGAAGCAGCCAATAATAAAATGTTGGTGTGCTAGCAGCAGCCAACGGCATTATCCAGTCAAAAGGCACTGATGATATTGGTGCTGGCTTCTGATCTCGTATAGAACCGATCATAATTTTACCTATTTTGCAACACGTCAATCGTGTTGCAACACGTCATTCGTGAAGGAGTCAACACGGGATAATATTTTTAAGTGTTAAGAGCCACCGAAAACTCTTAAGTCATTCAATTTATCGTGAAGAGCCGTTTTAAGCGTTATGAGCATGCTATATGTCCAACGGGTTTTTCTTTCTTCATAACTGTCGCTGGTATTCCCTTTGCACAATATAACTAGGTCAATGAGGGTTCTGATTCATTGTAACGAACGCTAGCGGTTTAATTAAAAACAACTTCAGTCATTTATGAAGCAAGGCCGAATACGTTGGAAAATTTCTTGGCTCCAATTATTTTACGGTTTACTGCTGTCTATGTTAACGTAATGTTGAAACTCAAAAGTTAATCGTAACTTTTAATTTTCTGCAATTTTACTTTATTGTGCCACAATTAACTTTCTTAATTCACAAGCCTTGCTGCTATCGAGATTGATTGGAAAGTGTTTGCTAACTGGCACGTTACGTTCACAGCTTCTAGGTTCGACGAGAAACAAAGTCAGTTAGTCTGAATTTCTTTAATTTTTCTTCTTAAGACAAAAACTTTGCTTCGTGATAAATAACACAGTCTGCCTTCACAAGTTATTATTTTGAGGCAGTAATTTGTGTGAAAAGCATCTCTTAGCGTCTAAAGGTTATCGTAGCTCACACGGTTATTTGGAAGCCATGAAAATCCGTGTTCGTGGTGTTACATATTTTCGTAAAACAAAGGAATCTTTTTGAGACATTTGCACCTAATACAGGGAAATGCGGAGCATAATGAAGATAAAGGAAACGGATCCTCTGCATTTCTTAAACCACGGAACTTCTCTACTATAAACCCAAAATCGTCGGGGGCCGCAGAGGTGCAGTGGTCAGACTACTAGACGAGTTCGAGGTGAACCGAGTTCGATTCCAGACGGGGTCGCTCCCGGATTTTGGCTTGTGGGAATCGTGCCCTGACGATGCTGCTGGTCGACTTTTTTTCTCGGGGATCTCCCGTTTCCGCAGTCCTTCCATTCCTGCGCTGCTCTATTCTCACTTCACTTCACCCTCATCGGCTCTCAAGACCTCGCTGTTAAAAGTCACCCAAATCTCTCCACTTCCCTCCACTCAACGCAGCTTGGCAGTTTACAGCCATATAGAAAATCAATCAAACGGTGATTGTATACAAATCAATACAAAAAGACCAGAAAGAAAAAAAACACGTGGACCGAGAGAGCCAAAGGATGGAATGTCGTAAGATAGATAACACAATGATCAGGAAACGAACTACTTTTACCACTGCATTACCCAGAAAAGGCATAGGCGCGGCGGTGAAAAGAATGCGTGACTGGCATTTGGCTTGTAATGGAAAAAAAAAAAAAAAAAAAAAAAAACCTAATTTGAAGTCAGGTTTTAAGTAAGGTTCATAGCTTTCCCGACCTTATCCAACCCAAACATAAATTCTGCAAATACCCTAAGTTAATACTTCCGAATAAAATAATTTGTGTAGTCAAACAAGATTTACTTCTCCACGCGTCACTTAGTTCCCTCTTTACGGAAATGTCACTCAGAACAAGTTCCACAATCTGCAATTAAGTTCGCGACGGCCGCCGACAACGTAGTTTTATTCGGAGGTCGCAGCAACTCCACTTGCCGAAGCAGGATCAATCGCCGCTGGAAGTGATCAAAAGGGTCCCGCAGGAGTACCCAACCTTGGCCAGTACTCATTACCGGTCGACATGCAGACCCCCCCCCCCTCCTCCACACCACCTCATCACCAACAGCGGGGTAAAGAGTATTAGCTGCTTGTGCGCAGCATGCGAGGCGCGGATTACGCTCGTATGACGTGACAATTAGCACGTAACGAGCGAGGAAGCCGGACGGGGGCTCGGCTTCCGTGTGTCCACGAGACCTGTCACGCCAGCCACGCAGTGGACGGGAGAACGAACGTTCGCGCAACAGAAGTGCTCAATGAAACTTCTCCCTTCCTTTACCTGGCACGCGAACGTCTTGCACTATCACGTTCAACTGACAGTTGAGATATTTCGACGACTCTTAAAAGCGTACATGACAAGTCTGTCCTCAGTCAAGCTAGAGAAAGTCAAAACAGTTTACTCAGGGAATATATCTGTCATGCTACGAGGTTATTACCACAGAAGGAGGCCGATTTGTTTTAATTTAATTTACGTGACGCCATTTGCTGGAACACTGTACCTTTACATGAAACTATTTATAATCAGTCATCTGGCATCAGCTTCTATTCATCTCCTGCAATGTTTTCTCGTAAGAAGATCACGTTTGAGTTAGGTGATGAAATATGGGTGTACAGAAAACTTATTGGTACAATGGGGAATTTCCGTATTGTTGGACATGTACAGTTTGGAAGTGAGATAGGAGCAGTACAGGAATGCAAGGGGCGATGGAAACGGGAGATCCCTGAGTAAACCCACCGACCAGCGGCATCGTCTGACATGATTCCTCCTTGCAATAAACTGGGGTTGCCTGGCCGGGGATTGAACCAGGTTCGCCTTGGTGGAAGACGAGCAGTCTAACCACTCAGCCAACGCGGCCCCTTGCACTACCACGCGGGTGCTTCGGAGAGTCGTTCGCTATGTTTGGACATGCAATACTGAAATAAAAGATTTGTTAGTGGCTACAAAATTGTTTGCTTGATGCTTTCCAATGTAAAATTTTTTACTGGTAAAAAAAAAACAGATAGTGATGCCCAATAACACGTAAGTTGACAAGGAATGACGGTATATAGTGCTCACTTACATATTTGTTTATTAACAATAAATTTATTGGCTACAACCAAAACATTTAGTTGGCAGCAATAGCATCAATGTCATCCACAGTAATAAAACTTTGCTGCGACTGCAAAACTACATCCATTATATTATGCGCATGTGCTCTGGCTGGCATGTTTGAAGTGACCACCTTCTGTCTGGCCACGACGCCATATTTGTCCGTGTTCGTTTCTTTGCATAAGGTAACGAACTTACTCAGGAGGGATATTATTAAGAACATCGTTTATACCATCCATGAGGTGAATTGTGGAGGTCTTGTAGTATGTGCCACACATATGACTCTTATTGTCTACATGCTCCAGAAAGAACCCTAACGACGAGTAAGGTGGCGCAACCGTAACACGCTGAGATCGTATGTGAAACGATCAGAGTTCGGGTCTCGCTCTAGGCGAGGTTTATTTTAGTTCTTAATTGTTGCTGACCACTAACGTCATTTTGTGGTTGCCACTAAATACGTGAATGACAAAAAACCTTGTTGGTGCCACAAAATATTTTGTGATATCTATATTGACAAAATAATTTTGTGGCCAACCAATAAAATTTTGCTGGCCACCACAAAACCGTTTTTTTTAAATGGGCACTTTTTTTGTGCGCCCAAGTCTGCTTAACTTTTGTGGGCCGAGGATTTTAGAATTAATATTAAATCTAACTTACCATTAGGTCCCGTTGTTGAGACCAACAGTGACCAGCTTATATAAAGAATGTTTGGAAATTCAGTGCCCACACTCCAGATATAGTTTCTTTGGACCAATAAGAACACAAAAGCCGTACACACATATATCCGGAAACGCATTTTTATATCAAATAACTGTGTTTAATGTTGCGACGTANGAACACAAAAGCCGTACACACATATATCCGGAAACGCATTTTTATATCAAATAACTGTGTTTAATGTTGCGACGTTCGACGCCTGGAGAACAAGGCGGTGCGATCATCCATGTTGGACAAATTGCATAGCAAATAGGCGAGCAACGCTACGCATGTAAAAATTTAGTGTTGCATTCGTACGACCTATGCAACTTGTCATACACGCATGAACACACACACACACACACACCTTGTTCTCCAGCCGTTGTACGCCGCAACTTTGAACGCAATTATTTTACATAAAATANACGACGCCTGGAGAACAAGGCGGTGCGATCATCCATGTTGGACAAATTGCATAGCAAATAGGCGAGCAACGCTACGCATGTAAAAATTTAGTGTTGCATTCGTACGACCTATGCAACTTGTCATACACGCATGAACACACACACACACACACACACACACCTTGTTCTCCAGCCGTTGTACGCCGCAACTTTGAACGCAATTATTTTACATAAAATAACGTTTCCAGATATACGTATATACGGATTTTGTGTTACTATTGGTACAAAGAAACTACGTCTGGAGTTTGGGAACTGAGTTTCCGAACGTCTTGAATATTATAAGATACCTGATAACATTTGGTCTAGTTTTAACAGCCCAAAAATAACAGCAAAATTTTCTCAAATAAAATTAAACGCAGTTGCAGAAATATTTAAAAATCAGGTGAATTATTCGGATTCGGTGGTCAGGGGGCTAAGCTTCATCAGTATCTACCATTTATTTGTTGATTTCTGCCCAATATAACAGCGTGTTTATATATACCAATAAGTATGGGATAATGACCCTGTTTTTTCACAAGCTTGGTGTCTCTCGCCCAATTCTCTAGCTTAAGCTTGCTTAAAGACTGCTACTGTGATTGTCTTTATGATAAATAGAGCCTGACGTACGTTTGGAAATGCTGCAGGCTGTGTTCTGAAATCAACAATCTTCTTGTTTATATTTTTCCTGTTACTACAGAGAGTAAAGTGTGACGTATTTCTTTGATATTATTAATATAATTCATTTATATCTACATTTATATCTACCTATTCAATAACGCTATTAAAATTAATTTACCTATCTATATGACACGAAACTTTAGTTGGGCCTAGTTCATTTTGAATATCACGAGATGGAAGCAGTATCCGTACTATAGAATAGATAAGTACACAGAGAAGAATTGGCGTGCCGGTTCATTTTATAATCTTGTAGACGTTCTCTGATTGGCTGCACGTGGATTTGGGAGCGGATCTTGAGTCGTGCGTACTGCGAGATTTTTCGCTATTTGTTGAAGTGCCTGTTGGAAAGTCGGTTACGAGGCCCTGATTTGGTGAACGGCAATCCGACATTTTGCTGGCTAGTGACGCCAATTTGGTGGCGTGTGCTGCAGGAGTTCACTGATTTTACTGCTGTTCCATCTCTGTATTTTAAAATATTATGTGCTCTGGTTAAGTCCGTCACCTCATGGTTACGTTAGACCGAAATTTTGGATGAGTATCACTAGCGAATAATAAATTACATTTCTTAAATTTATTCCAAAAATGTTTATTTGTGTTGAATTATAAGATTATGTAGTATTTCTCCTTGTATCTTGCATTTTAACACACATTATTTCTCTCTAGAGTCGCTGTAATTAACCCCAATACGTCGGTCATTTTCTTCTCCACTGTCGTTCATAAAGAGATATTGATGGCATGTCTTTGTATAAAGACGGCCACGAAGAATTCGGTTGGCCGTTATAGCGACATTTTGAGTTACATTATACCATTTCGCCTCTTATAGATTGTTACTTGGTTGAAGTTTTTTTATATAAATACAGTAATGAGTTACAGTATAGGGCCCCAGGAGCCAGGATATTTAAGTATTGTCCATTAAATGTTACTTCCAACTTTCTGAAGCCCTGCTAAAGTTATTCTTTCAAACTATTCCTTCACTTCATACAAACTAAACTTAACTAAGTCTAGAATATCACATCAAAGGGACAACGCACCACATTCGTGCGCACTCAGTTGATTAATATTTTGCATAAAAACTATTTCTTACTAGGAATTACCAACACACATATTTTCTCACCGTGTTTATTCATAATAATTATAAATGAAGTAAAATTACTTATAAATAAAATATATGTAAAAGCCCAAATTAATCGAAATGTTATTATTTTACGTCAAAGGATGTATAAAATACTTGCAATACATTAAATATTTAAGAAACAACAAAACACGTCAAACACGGGGTGATTTTCCAAAGGTTGGGTTCAAAAACATTGAAGAAACCGCGAATAGACTATACACATCAGTTAAATGGTGTGGCGTTTCCTCTTATGTGGACGTACCCATTCTATGATTGGCTGCGCAAGGCTTTGGAAAAGGACCTTGTGTCTGATTGGGTAAAGGGCCCCGAGAAACGTATGCTATTGGCTGGAGACCGCGTTATAAACAACCGTTTCCCTTGCGTACTGTTTAACGCTTTCATGCCCATCGAAGACAATCGCCGACATGTTGCACAGGAAACTTATATTTGACCAGCACTGTACACTGCGAGGCTAAGTGCCCAGTAATCTTCACTTTGTATGACTGATTATTAAACCATGCTACTGCTCTGCGTTATTTGGTTCATATCACTCATCGCCGAACACAAAGACTACAGCTAATTGTCTGTGACAACGAAACAAGGTCTTAGCCAGCTAAGGCACAGCACGCATCAAATAATGTCTTATTTACAATTCAACAAATCATAAATCAATGTGGGCATGGAATGGTTAAGTTTTCTGCACCCAGGACGTGTCTAATGGACTATGATTAGAGACACCCGATTTTCGCGAAAAGATTTCACGACCAGTTGTATTTTATAGCACTTAAGCTTATATCTTATATTCCCACGTGTGAATCACAGACGTACAGTATTGAAGTTACGTAATTCTGATTGGCTAGCCAAGCAAGAAAATGTCTTCTCAAAAATACACGCCGCCAATAAGCAAAAGAAAATTTCTAATACGCCCGCAAGGTACTGAAATATAGCATGTGCGGAAATCTTTTCGCGAAATTCGGGTGACCCTAACTATGAAACAAGTGTAAATTTAACTGGACTGTACAGATATATAAAGTACAGTGTGTCCTTCAAATTGTTTCACGACACTTTCCCGGTCCTTATTCTTATTTTTGTTCGTGAACTCTTTCGTCTACACGCGAACACGTTCCATGTCGCCGTGAAATATCTGTGATTGCTTTATCAGTGCATCGGTTCACGGAATCCGAGACGGAACAGTTTTTACGGGCGAGGGAACGTGTTACGGCTCCCGCTTCAAGTGACGAGTGATGTGATTTGTAATCCCGGCTTAAAGTGCGCGCGCGGCTTTATATCCGGCAGGGGACTCAAACTCGCCATTCAATCCGGCAGCCGTTTGTGCGTTCAAGTGGCGTCTGGTGCTTTTATTCAAGCGAACTGCTGCTGAACGATAACTCAGCCATATGTCGTTCACAGATAAATTGAGCACTTTTGAAGTCGCCTTTGAAAAATGTCACTGCCCCACCTACATTTATTTCAAGGAGCATAATGTATTTTATGCGCCCAGTAAAAATGGTAACAAATGAAAGAATGTAGTTTTACGTCTTAACGTTGAATTAAAAGTGTTATGGAAACTATTGTGAATATTAAAATTATTTGTTTGGTTTTCTATTTGTTTTTAGGATAGTAAAAAAAGGAATTATCAATTGTAATACAATAAATTTTCTAATAATTTCACAGTTTCATTTGACCGATGAATGTATAATGCAACGTTAATTTTACATAAGGCAGAATGAGTGATTGAGTGAAGAGATTTGGGCGGCTCTTAACATCGAGATCTTGAGAGCAATGAGGGTGAAGCGAGGTGAATTATATGTGGAGCAGCGCCGGAATGGGTGAGCGGGGGAAACAGGAGATCCCCGGGAAAACCCGGCGACCAGCGGCATCGTTCGGCACGATTCCCAAGTGCAAAAATCCGGGGCCACCCCACCGGGAATCCAAGCCGATTCACCTAGGTGGGAGGCGAGTAGTATAACCCCTACACCACCGCGTCTCTGCGTATGGCGGAAGAATACGCAATGTGCGTGCAAGTAGAGCTTACTCGGGGCTCTCAAAAGTTCTGGATTTACCGTGAACACCGTGTATCTTGCCACGAACAGGAGAGCCAATTAGCCGAAGGTGCCACGGGAACGCCACAGAGAACCTACAAATACAGAGCCGAAACATCCGCTTATGAAGCGAATCCCAGCCACACACGAAACCAAAATGGCGTAACTGGCGAGCAACATGTCGGAACACCACTCGTAATCTGGGACCTTGTATCCTACTTGCCAGGAGGCAACCCAGAACTTGGTGCAGCCAATCAGAGAATGTGCACACCCACATCAAAGAAAACGCCGCATATTTAAGTCTCCGTGTACTTATCTACTCTATGGAAACACCGCAGAGCTGACTTTTACGTCACCAAGTAGAAAACCGTCTGTGAATATGCGAAATTGAGTCAGGGAAGTAATCTTTAGGATTTGGCTGATCCCAGTGGAGCAATTTCCTTTCATTAGCATCTAGATTGCACTGTACCAGAAAAATTAATTTTATAATTCTTATTCCAGATTGAACTGTGCCATGTTGAATGCATACCACCCGCGGCGTCGTCACTTTATGTTAAAGTTGTTCCTTTAAAGCTATATTAGTATTTAAAATAATTTTCTACCTTTCTAGCACATTATATATAATTTCATTGTGATATGAAATAAGAGTCTGAAATAAAGTATGATAACAGTAGGAAGTTATTTTGAAAAAGGAAAGAAACAATGTTTAGGAATTTTTAAATTCATATCTTTTTTTCTATAAATTTCAAAATGGAAAGAAAATGAAACTTTAGACAGCAAAAAAATTGTTCATTTTATTAGAATGCAATGAAAAACGTTCCTGGGATTTTTTATGCGGTAAACACGTATTTCAAGTTTAAATATTGAGATAAAATTAAAAGGCGAAGGAAGTGTCTGATTACAACAAAATTTCTACACGATTTTACTTTGATTTTGTTGAACAATTTAGGTGAAACTAAACTTTGTGTTCTAATAACGTTTTGAAATTTGTACGATTAGAGATATTCAGTTTAAGTTCTCATTTTAATGCTAAAAGATTAACGTTATTTTTAAAAATAATTTTGTGTTTTAATTAAGCTATCACCGATATCCTGTTATGAAATTATAAAATATCCCCAAAACCTAGAAAACATGATTTTCTCATTTGCAGTCTTATGATTACACATAATTAAGTGATGGATTTACCTCTTTCAGATATTATAAAATTGTAATTTTAGGCATTGAAACAAAATAAATTTTTGTTTGTAGCTGAGTTAGTACCATCATAACGCTCTGTCATATGTCGGGGCTAATAAGTGTGTGTTTATGCTTGATGTTATTGGCAGTAAATCTTTGTACGACTACGTAATATAGTATAGACAGAGAACGATCTACCCCGCCACGTAAAAACTTAGATAACACCCAAGGAAAAAATTGGTCTGTATAGATCCAAAAATAAATTTATTTGCACCAACAAGATATTTCGTTGAGTAGGCGAAATTTTATTGGCAACTTAATTCATTTTGTTCATCTTACGAAGTAAAAGCTTAAATTAACAAAACATCTGTGTTGAGCCTAAACAAATTTGACTGTCGAAAAAATTGGGTTGAATCAACTGTATATATTTGTTTGATCACTCATGTTATTGTCTTCGTTCGAAAATGCAGCTCGAGCGATTGTTTGTATTTTTTGTGATAATTAGGATAACAAAAGGGGAGGCCGTGTATTTATTGATGCAAAATAATAGCATAACATCCTTATATAACAAGTTAAAAAAAGGTAAACCTGTAGTACTTGAAATATTTATTTACGCGCGTTGTCCACAATTTAAAATATATGCTTTAAAAAATATTCCGACTTCATCAGTAGTCACTTAAGCGGAGGTCGTTGTACAAAACCGTTTTTGAGCTGTGTTTTTAGGAAGCTTTTGAAGTTCATGGAGATTCGCTGACTATGAACAAGCTGAAACTATAAATTAGCTTCTTGGAAGTCTGCTTGATAATTTTTCTTTAGTTCTTTGTCACCAGTTCAACGTCGATACCATAGAAATGCCTACATTCAAGTTAGATGCATTTACGGTTGCTACTAAAACTCGCAGCTCGCAGATAGACAAGACAATTCACTAAAGATGTTTAATGAACAACACAGTTCCATTACTGAAGAGATTCTGTTTAGCTGATAACTGTCCAGAAAACTGTATATTATATAAAATCTCTTCTTGTTAAGGGCAAGGTATTGTAAATAAGATATTTATAGATACATTAGTTGTTTTGGTAATATGTAGAGACATGAAAAATTAGCAGATTCATTTTGGGACAAGCTAGAATTTAAAACACGTGCGTTTATATAAATTTAGCCATTGGTCCACACTGTTTTTGACACCTCCTGGAGAACGGTGTCCAATTGTTACCTTCCACTGTGACAGCAGACAACCAATGTGCACTTGATAACGGCATATTTGTACATAAACCTCTAGAGTCTATGAACTCGCGAATTCTTCAGGTCTCTAGTAATAAGTGGCTTCAACGTACAAATGCAAATCTGAAAAGAAAAGAACATAATTTCAAAATTTTACTGGTTTTTAAGAAAGCGGATTTCTCTAATGTGGCCATTGTTAGTAAAGTTTTGAAGAACGTCAAAGTTTTGCACTTAATTTGATTTAATATTCAGCCAAGTTTCCATTTACAAGACACTATGGGCTTAAAATATATCCTTAATACACAGTTCAACTTTAAAACACTCTGTATTCACATATAATACTTTCTTCCTACATGAGTCATAACACACATAATGAATGAGTAAATATATTCATACAGAGTCTCAAGTCTAATGAGGACGGAATAATTCATTCAAATCCTCCGAACCTTCTTGACTTCAATTTGAATGTCTTTCGAGTGATAGAAACATTTCAATTGAAGGTATTTTTATGAGCCATTTTCTAAATTTCAGATCAAATATGGGATGTTTTGGTGACCCCAAGTTTGTGGAATTCAACGTAGCGGCTTACTTGGTGAAGTATGTCGGTGAGATGATTTTTTTTAGAAGGTGAAATGGTAAGCGAATGAAATGGTGAAGAATTACACTCAAGACTATTACATATCTCCTCTTCAGACCTTCCAAAATATAATCGCTATTGTAATTGCCCTTATTTCTAGTTCTCAAAATATCTGGGTTTCAGATTAGTTTGCTCAAAATATGGTATCCTTGCTAAACCTTTTATATTTGTGTAATATACAAATTCAGAACTTACACTAGCAATTTTCTAGTAAACGTCAAACTTTTGCATGATAAAGGTATGTGTTATAGATAGTATACTTCATATGTGGAACTTTTTTACTAATAACTCATTTCGTTAAATTCTCTAACAAGTAGTAAACCAAAATTCGTCGGTCATTTTACTCATTATGTTCTGGTAATTTTTATATTTTGATTCGCTTTGCTCACACGCTCAGTTTGTACTGACAATAAGTGTCACAGCAAATTATAAGAAGCCAAAAAAGGAGCGTTTGCCATTAATGCACAATTTGTCTATCTAATAAAACCCAAACTTTCAAGAATAAAGCAATGCGGACATTTTAAATGTCACAATGAATTTCTGTTTATAAACTAACGAAGAGCTGTGACTCTGCTAAGCAGATTACTTGATTAAATAAATTAAATGTTTGGTTAGTGATAACATTACCTGAAATTATTTCTGCTGTAGATTTCTAATTCTTCCAATTAACGCTAGATTGCTTAATTTTTCTTTTATATCACTGTCTCAATTGTAGACATAATATCCAGCAAAAAAGAACTCATAGCTAAGTACCACAAAAGTTAAAATTTGTTAGATGTACGTAAAATTAAATGTCTTAATAAATGGTCTCAGCGGGGATGAAAATTTAAATTGCTCTTCACTTAGGTTCCAGATTGAAGCTAATTGACGAACTAGAGGTGGCGTCATTGATTGTACATGAAAGCAACATGCGAATCCGTACCTTGACGTTGTATTAAAATATCGTGATTTTTGTAACGTAAGCCGGCGTGTGACCAACCAAGTCACATAGTTTGGCGAAATCTGGATTTTAAATAGTTAAAATTATTATTTAAAAGAATAAAACAGCTAAATGTCGGAACAGAACTGTTCTTAACTTTGATGAAATATTTTTTCTTATGCATGTTTACGTGAAGCATTTCATGCCAATGTTTTAATTGTCTTCCCCCCAGTGAATACGCTTAACCATTTGGAAGATTTTTTTTTTTCACTTTTGTAGAAACAAAAAAAGATCCTGAAATTCAAGAAAAATTCCACAGGTAAAATTTTCAACAAGTTGAGTTAACATCTCTCGGGAATATTCTAGCCTCTATCTCTCGTCTTAGAGAGAGAGAGAGAGGTACATTTTAGAAGTGAAGGTAAAATAGACAGATTTTTATAGTTCACTGTGTACGGCAGATGCTCTTTTATGCTTGGAGATGAAAAAAGTTCGCCCCGAGTTGGTTGCAGAACTTCTTGTTTTGTTGATGCATGTAATTGTGTATTAATTTGCTTTTATTGCCACAGTTCTTGTTTTTGCTAAGCGTATTTAAATTTAAAGCATACATANGAAAGGTACATTTTAGAAGTGAAGGTAAAATAGACAGATTTTTATAGTTCACTGTGTACGGCAGATGCTCTTTTATGCTTGGAGATGAAAAAAGTTCGCCCCGAGTTGGTTGCAGAACTTCTTGTTTTGTTGATGCGTGTAATTGTGTATTAATTTGCTTTTATTGCCACAGTTCTTGTTTTTGCTAAGCGTATTTAAATTTAAAGCATACATATTATTAAAGTTTACAGCAAAAACATCACCACTACCTTATTATTCCTCTCCGATACTTAGTTACGCCTTCTAGCTAAGTAACATTGTATACACCGCCATATTTCGGTGAAATACGTAATTGGAGATATATTCAAGTAACGCAAACATCGTTCCTACTCAGTGATTTGATCTTATACTGGCATAAAAAGAATGGGACATGTCCCTTGAAACGATGAAAAATAAATTAATGAAACTACATCGTGTGAACTGTGAAGACCATAAAATAATACAAGAAATATTTAATTTACAGACTAGCTTGATAACGAAGTTGAAAAAAAAATGTAAAACTTGTAATGAGCATACTGTACACCTGTATAGGTTGTAATTTAAACTTCCTCGCAACAAGTGTGTTCCAAAACTGAGGAATATTTGCTTTCACTCTGTAGTAAATTAAGCGATTCAATGCTGCTTCAAATAAGCGATTAGTGTTTCATTCCATGAATATTAAAATTAAGTTTTTCCATTACTATGGAGATAATTTGTAATACGATTTGATTTCAATTTTAAGTTAGGATCTGCAGTTAACCACTAAACACTTTATACCAAATATATTCCTTTTTTTTTTACGGCATGCTGAGAACCACGGTGTGTGGTGAACTATTGCAAGGTAAGCCGTGTTTTTCTCTGTGCTATAACTAATCGTTTGCTAGTTTACACATCGGCGAATGAAACGTAATAGTGCATTTGACGCCACAGCGCGTGTGTAATGCGTGCCTCGGCACTCTCTCGTGAGTGGCCGCTGTATATTCAGTTTCTCCCGGCTCCACTCTGGTTACTGGTACCTGCTGCGTGAGCCGAGTGTGTAGAGAACTGAGAAAGCACCAGACTACCTTGAAACACTTCACCACACGCCACTAGGAGTTGTCCACTGTCAGAAACTACCATCAATAAGAACATAGCTTTCCCGTAGGTAACACTACTGGCAGTTGCTGATACGTCAGAATTCCAAACTGACGGCTACTTCTGCAACAGAGCGACGCAGACTCTTATAATACGCTCAATTTTCTAAGTTACAATCACAAAATTACAAATAGTTTGAGACCCGGAATTTTCGCGGCTTCATTTGGCAGCGAGCTAGACTCCACAATCCTTTGTGTACTTGAGCCTCAGTTAGTAGTAAATTGGTGGGTGTTACTGTTTTTTTATTCCAGACTAGGTGGCACAGGATTTGTTCCTCGTTTCCTTGCAGGCTATATATTGGCAGGAACACTCGAATTACGCCAAAAGATTTCACGAATATTTGTATTTTATAACAGTATAGCTCAGATCCACTTTTGTGATTGTGTGATCTAGATGTTGCGCGTCTAAAGTGCCTTCCCACGAATCAGAGACGTACAGCAGCGGAGTAGCTTTGTTCTGATTGGCCAGTCAGCTAAGAAAATATCTTCTCACAGACACACGCCGCCAATAAGCAAAAGGAAACTCCTGATACGCACGTAGAGTATTGAAATCTATCATGAACGGAAATGTTTTCGCGAAACTCGGGTGTCCCTGGTTATTGGCTCAAATTCGACTAGGGCGTGTCTTATAAACTGCGATTCAATTGAAAAAGGAAATCAAATGCTCATGCTTTTATATTCTAGCTTGTATTCAAATAAATTCCCGAAATTTCTGGGTTTCTACTAATGATAAGGAACTGAAACAGCAGGAAAAGCCGCTTACACGAGTCACTGGAAGGCACCATGTCGAAACGCCGTTCGCCAATCAGCGCCTGGTAAATCACTTGCCAGCTGGCAGCCCACCTATTAGAAGAGATCTGAAAAATTCGCGATTTCAATGACTTGCAGGCTAGTCTCTACAGTCTTATGTACAAATATGGCGATATTAACTGCACATTGGTTGTCTGCTGTTACAGTGGAAGGTGACAATTGGACACCGTTCTCCAGGAGTTGTCAAACGCGGTGTGGCCCAATGGCTTAAGTTATATAAACGAACGTGTTTTGAATTCTAGCTTGTCCCAAATGACTCCACTATTTTTTGCAAAAAAATTTCGAGACAAGATACAGTCCAAAGCACTGTAGGGTCTTCCAGCTTCTTTGATTGGCTAAAAAATGTTCTGACCCGTGTTAACCGTTTGCGCACGAATCGCGATGGTTCAGTGACGGAGTTACATAGTCCTGAGTGGCTTGGTCAAAGACGGACATGGCACCAGCAGCCAACGGAGGTATAACAACAACAGCTGGGGTGTGTTTATAGTATTGAAGTCTACCGTGTGCTCCGATTTTTACACGAAAAGTCACTGGCCCTACCTATGAGGAACGTTTCGCAACACGTTTTAGCCAATCAGAGACAAGACTTTGACAAGCACCAAAGCTGCCGCTTGGTAGAAAGTGTTTATACTGGTGTCTAAAGGGCCAATTTACTACTTAAGTAAACACAGGGCGATTGGAGTTCAAAAACAATCCAGTTTTATTATTCCTTTAACAGGTTCATCGACATACAAGTTCCCTAGACAACTCCCTCCCGTTTATGTACGTGGATTACTTATAGTTCGCGTCGTGGGGGGGGGGGGAAAATCTTCGTCGTACTTGCTGGGTGATTCCAGATATTCGTAGCACTCGCGGAACACTACTCAGGGTCCTTCACATACGCTGGATGACTGTACTTATCTGTTCGGCTGTGCTGGTAGGTGATTCTGCAGTTGAGGTCAGGTGACCTGGAACTGCAGGCCTCTGCGTCTGGTGTCGGCTGGTTCTCCTGGACTCGCTGCGCCCCTCCGGATTCTCGTCGGCGGCCGGCCGATGCTGACCCGCTCCGCGCTCCTCGACGCCCGTCCGCTGACTTCGTCTCCTGCTCCCGACGGACTGACTGACCGCGTTTCTTCGGGCTCCTCCGGTTTTGTAGGTCCTCATCGCCATATTGAACTGCCCCCGCCACTGCCGGTAGCCGCGGACCGCCGTGTTCCCCTGGGTAATCACCCGCGGGCGTGTACTCCAGCTCTCCTCGCTTCTTTTGGTCCCGCGTCTGCTGTTTTGTTTGAGTCGCCAAGTTTCTGCACTCAGTTCCGTCCGTGCGGAAATAATTGAAGGCGTCCTAGTCCTCCGGCTTGGCTGCTATTATTTCCGCCCGCTATTCCAAAAGCTCTCAGGGTTTCATATTGTGGTCAACAGCCTGGGACAAATCGTAGTCTCGCCATTCCTGCCTGCTCGCGGAATCTGGCGTCTGTCCCTCTGTTCTGCCTCGAGGTTTGTTGTTCTGTTCGTCGTCGTGTGAATGCTTCGGGATCTCCCCCTGGACGCTGCACTCGTGTTCTTCCTGATGCCACCCGCTACCGTGACCTCCCCATGCCGATGGTCGCTTCGTCCTAGCGCTGTCCCTTTTCGTCATGGTTGCCGGCCCTAAATCCTGACTGACGTACCCGCCTGTGCTTCGCTAGAGCTTGAGTACGGACGGATAACATATAGGGACGCCGCAGGCGTCAACTTATTCAATAGCCTCTCGTTACCAACCAGCGAATGGGCACGCCCACATCAAAGGAATCGTCACGTCGTTTCACTTACGTCGACCAACCTATTCGGTGTTACATCTACGTGTTGATGAGTAAATTTTAAGAAAAAAAATCCCTTCAGTTGCAACATTTGAAATGAAAAAATTATGTGAACGTTAATGTTTCCGCCCACCTAGCGCTTCTTTCCGCATCTGAGGCGCCGAGAAGCGCGGAAGCGATAAGGGCGACACTGCTACGCGCATCAAGTGCGCCAACGCCNTTTCCGCATCTGAGGCGCCGAGAAGCGCGGAAGCGATAAGGGCGACACTGCTACGCGCATCAAGTGCGCCAACGCAACTAAGCGCAAGGCTCTCAACTGGTGCGCAGACTTCTCGTCCCCATGCGTGTACCTATGGGAATTTCAGAGGTGACCATATTATTTTATTGACGGAAAGTCTGTAGAAAATTTCAATGCGAGGCCAGTGAGTAGTTTTGTGTTTATATAACGCGTATATTTTAAGATACAGGGCTTTCAAAAAGCAGTNCACTAAGCGCAAGGCTCTCAACTGGTGCGCAGACTTCTCGTCCCCATGCGTGTACCTATGGGAATTTCAGAGGTGACCATATTATTTTATTGACGGAAAGTCTGTAGAAAAGTTCAATGCGAGGCCAGTGAGTAGTTTTGTGTTTATATAACGCGTATATTTTAAGATACAGGGCTTTCAAAAAGCAGTTTTTAACCATTTTGGAGAGCTCCGAAATGGTCTTTCTAATTTGCGCGACGTCTAGAAAGCACTCAACAGCCCTCGTGTAGAGTGTGTTCTTTTCGTTGCTCAGATCATTGGACGCGAGTTTATTATTATCGTAGAAAAAAACATTATTTAAAACATTCTGCAACGCATTTAAAGTGCCAGGTAGGCGGGTGCGCAAGAATGGGTGAAGCTTAAATGTGTCGTATGATAAGAAACTCTTGATCGTGAATGTACTCAGCTCTAAATTTTGCCGTCAGAACAACAGACAACTACGGGCCGTGCGTTCTTTAGTATTCAACAGACGATGGAGAATTTATCCAGAAATTTGATCTTGGACACGGCAACACGCGTACATTAATTGAGATCGCATTGATTTTCTTTTGTTTTTACATGATTTTTTTTTTTGAAACTAGAGACTAAGATTATTTCTGTAAAATGACAAGTAAACGAGAGCAAAATCTATAAACCATTACTGAGGAACCTAAATAAACTAAATTTGGATTTGAACAAGCAACTACTCTAAACTTCAAAGTTTTTATGAACATGGCGATACATAAACTTTAAAATATGAACCATGAAAAATTTTTCTTTAAGGATGTAACATTTTTTTTAAGTAACACAGCTTTTTTTTTGCAACTACTTCCCAAATAATTCTCTGGTGCCAAGAGAAAAACAGACAATTCAACATTTGTGAAAAACTCCCTATAGCTGCAGCTACTTTCAAAAATGCATACGTTTATTATGGAAAGAAAAAAAGACAAGTACACTGTAAGCTACTCTCTGTTATAATACCCGGTGTTAATTTGCCTACATTGACGCATGTTGAAAATCCTTTTAACTGTACTGAAAAAAATTGACTTGCCTTTTTTCTCCCTGGCAGAAGAGAATTGCTTGTAAAACTTAAAAAAACTTTTCACTGTGCGGCAGGCTCCTACAGATTCAAGTGTCCAGTTGGGACTAAATTCTCGTCTCAAAACAACATAAGCCTACCCACGCCACATAAGTGAAATGCGTGGCGGTTTCTTAAACATGGGCGTTAACATCCACTGATTGGCTGCGCGAGGCCATGCGAACAGGAATTGAGTCTGATTGGCTACTGCGAGCTGCGAAATTTTCCCCGTTGGCTGGGCTGCTGCCTGGCAAGCAAGTTACAAGACTGTGAAAAGCAAACGGCGTTGCAATATGCTGCTGGCGAGTGACGCCATTTTGTTGTCGTGTGCGGCTGGAGTTTGCCATTCGCTGGAGCCACGTTGAAAATGAACATGAGGGACTCACCATAAATCCAGCGGTAAAGTGGACTTTAGGAGCCGTTGTGCAAAGCGAGTGGCATTGAAAACCGCAAGACAAAGTCCTATACTTCTCGTCTAGACCCGATAACACCGCCACTGACCGAATGGCGACTGGAAAAATACTCGGGCAGATGGAGAAGCCCACGTTAGGAGAAACTCCCCATGAATCCAAGGATCCGACGTAATAAAAAGAGACCGTACCCACTGGTTGTGGCACCTTAATGGTATGGCGTGTGCTCAAATGGCATACATCAAAACCCCTAACACGTCTTCAAACTGTTGTGATGGGTGTACGTTACGTTCACTTCTTTCCAGACGTGTTACGTTTATTCATATCCCGTATTCGTCCTAACGTGTCTGGCCTCTTCCAGCAAGGCAAGCAGTTTCACTCACGTCCAGCGCCGCCGAATCATGTTTGAAAGAACACTTATCAAAGATTTTTATTTCGAGGCCCCACATTAGCCTGACTAAAACTTTATGTTACATATCTCGGGCCTTCTCCAACGCACTGTTGAAAGCAGAGATCCACCAGGTGCGAATAATACTCACTTGTAGACTATTCTTTACGAGGCCTTTTTTTATTGTCTGCAGACTAATTAAGGAAGCTCGTGGTGTACATTGTCCATCGTGTTTATGCTGTTCTACTATTCACAGTTAGCACAACACGTTATCAGATTATATTTAAACTTTTCTGACGCTTTAGAGTATAACTTCTCCTTCGCGACATAATCGTAGAATCGTTGTCATAAAATTTTAACATGGCAGTCATTAAAATCTTAATTTCAAAAGTGGTTTTTGACCCTAGTGTCCAAAACAATCGAAAATTCAGCTAATATCTACCTTTTCGGAAAAATACAGAATATCTTTACGAATCTTAAATTTAAAAAAAAACTAAAATGGTGCTCTTTTTCATTAACTACATTGGAAGGCCAGATTAACTCGAATATCATCCAGTTGTTCCAGTTACGAAACGTTTTAATTGGATGCTATCACATTCAGTACAGTGAGAATACCACGAATAAATTCTCAAAACACCAAAGTTTAACGTTAAAAATTATAAACCTTTTTGTTTTACAAATAAATCGTAATATTTAAGAAAACTTAAGTCACCGCAAAATATTTATAAAATCATAAAAAAATTCACGATTTATGTTTGTTTAGGGGAAAAGTTTTATTAAATAGTATTAATTTTGTGCTACAGACTAAAATATGAACTTGCAGCGTCTGCACTTGCTGATTATAAAATTAGTCTGGATTTTATAAAAGAAATACTGTTTATATATATATATTAAACAAATTCATTACTGAGAGTAACCTTAACTTTTTGTTGTTCTACTGGAGTGGTTTAAAAATAGCAGCGAGAGGGGCTGTTTT
This sequence comes from Clitarchus hookeri, assembly GCA_002778355.1. Classification (NCBI taxonomy): domain Eukaryota; kingdom Metazoa; phylum Arthropoda; class Insecta; order Phasmatodea; family Phasmatidae; genus Clitarchus; species Clitarchus hookeri. The sequence goes on from NQII01004654.1 coordinate 173,725, forward strand.
TGTGTGCTATTTTTTGCCTGAACACAGGCCAAGCTGCAAGGAAAGTAAATGAGCGCGTTTGGCGTGGCAGAAGGTAATCCATCACCAGTATCATTTCTGCAACGCATTTTATATACGGATCGCGAAGAACCGCAATTCAATAAACATTTTACATGCTTCTTACGCTAGCGGGCTAACGTCTGCCGTAACCAGATGCAACATTTATTCTTTGAAGAATTTTTTTTCTTCGTAATAACTGACGAAACATAAAACGGTACATCAGCCATTTATACCCATGGCAGGAAACATTAATAAAATATCGCTCTCACGTTGCATAATTTTAATTCTTATCTCAACGAATAAAATATAAGTATAAGAGTCCATCATGAATCTAATAAATTGGCCATTTTATTTCGAGTTCGTTAAGTAAATTGATAATTATTTTTTATATACTTATACTCTAAGGCTATACCACCATTAAGCAGAAAATTTTTAGCATTCATTTGGCGTTCACATTACTTCTCGCTCTTGTTATTCCCGTAGATTTAAAACTTCGATTACATACATCGCTGGCCATTGTCACGTTCATTTCTTATCATCAGATGACATAACTTTCTAAACTTGAAATAGCCATGGCATCCTCATTCAACCAGTGATTTTTGCTGAATCCTAATGATAAAAATAATTTCACTGCTCAAGTTCATTCGACTTCCTCGCCATTCAGCAGTAGCTTGTTAAGTGACATTCATTGAAAAGTCTTACACTGAACGATGGTAGGTAGATAGGTTTTAACGACTCGTTGACAGCGAGGTGATCACAGACGTAGCAAGTTGCTCAGAGTTGTAGGAATGGGGAAGTAATCGGCCATTGCCCGCAACAAGGAACGATCTTAGCATAAGCGTGGGTTTATTGCGGGAAACCATGTGAAACAGAAATCAGGATGGTCTGACCAGGAATCGAACCCGTGTTCTTTAGAATGCGAATTTGAAGGTTTACATTGCACCACCTCACTCTGTTTCACTGAATGACGTTATTTATTTACACGTGGGGTGTGAAACGTGAGTGAAATTATGCGATCTTCTGTAGTTTATTCGCGGTCTCTTTACGTTATTTGACTCAAACCTTTGAAAATTCACCCCGGGTATGATGTGTTTGGTTGTTTCCTGAATATGACATACATCGTATGCATATTGTACTTATGTTAATATTAAAGTATCTTATTTTTCTTCAATTTAACTTTTACTTAGATGAAAAAACAGTGAGAAAATAGGTGATTTGGTCATGTGTAGTACGAAATAGTTCTTATGAAAAATATTAAATAAGGGAGTGCGCACGAATATGGTTTGTTGTCCCTTTGGTGCAATTTTCTTTACTTTATAAGACTTTGTTTACATGAGGTGGAGGAATAGCTAGAAAGTAGAACTTTAGCAGTGCTTCAGAAAATTTTCAAGTTATCCTTAAGTTTACTCATCAACACGTAGATGTAAAACCGAATAGGTTGGTCGACGTAAGTGAAACGACGTGACGATTCCTTTGATGTGGGCGTTCCCATTCGCTGGTTGGCTACGAGAAGCTTTCGAATATGTCTTGTCTCGGATTGGCTAAAACGTGTTGCGAAACGTTCCTTATAGGTAGGGCCAGTGACTTTTCGCGTAAAAATCGGAGCACACAGTAGACTTCAATACTATATACACACCTCAGTTGTTGTTATACCTCCATTGGCTGCTGGTGCCGTGTCCGTCTGTGACCAAGCCACTCTGGACTAAGTAACTCCGACACTGAACCATCGTGATTCGAGAGAAAACGGTTAACACGGGCCAGAGCATTTTTTAGCCAATCAAAGAAGCTGGACGACCCTACAGTGCTTTGGACTGTATCTTGTCTCGGAATCTTTTCGTGCAATATCACTGCCCCTAATTATACGTCAGAAATATTGTATTTACGCCTGCATGACCAGTCAACGGACAGCTTGCATGTTAACCAAGCCTAATTTACCAGCCCAGTGTAGCATTTAATTACGAACTCGAGTGTTGCAACCAGTTAATTTTTTTGATGCGCACCCTGCATTTGTGTCAAGAGAGCTTATCTCAACCAGTGAACCACTTTCTGCATGCCCGTCGATGTCCTCATTAACCACTGATATTTGAGAGGCGCAGAAACTTAAGCGCATCAGATTTCTTATAAGGAAGAGGTTCGAAACATAGGCCACTGATTCCTTGTGTACAGCGCCACCCATAAACAGCATTAATTTAAAACATTTCCCCGATCATGGACACCTGGACTGAAAGGGTTAAAAACCTCCCGCACACACAGATATGGCTTACCGGGGGGTTTGAACCTGTAACTTTGCAGTCCTCAGATGACGTCACGTAAATTACAATTAATTTATTATTTGGTACACGAAACACCTTGAAATTACTGATAGAAAGAAACTCTACGCTACTGGGGGCCGCAATGGTGTAGTGGTTAGACAACTCTCCTCCCACCAAGGTGAAATGGGTTCGATTCCCGGGTTTTCGCATGTGGGAATCGGGCCGGACGGTGCCGGATTTTCTCGGGGATCTCCCGTTTCTCCCGCCCTTCCATTCCGGCGCTGCTCCATGCTCACCTCAATCTCACACATCGGCTCTCAAGACCCAACATGACTAACGGTTAAGGGCCGCCGAAATCTCTTCAATCACTCATTACGGTGCTGTTCCTTAATACTCTCATTTCACTTCACCCTCATCGGCTCTCAGGACCCAACAAGACTAACGGTTAAGGGCCGCCGAAATCTCTTCAATCACTCATTACGGTGCTGCTCCATAATACTCTCACTTCACGTCACCCTCATCGGTTCTCAAGACCTACTTGATAAGAGCCACCCATATCTCTCCTCTCTCTCTCTCTCTCTCTCTTTCCAGACTCCTGCCGTATTTATAGGCTATTCACGGTAAAGTGAGTAATTTTTGAAGCTCCCTCATTTGAAATAAAAGACAATAAATGTATTTTATTGTAGTCTTAGACGTTAACTTTCGAGTCCGGTGAAATATACACGCTGTGTTTATTACTAACATTGCTATATTTATTTTAAAAAGTGTTCGAACAAATAAAAAATAACTGCTAGGAAAAAAGTAACCAAGGCCTCAAAAGTGGTCACTTTACCGTGCTGGAGTTGTTTAGCGCGTTAAATGCCCAGAGGCGAGGGAGCGATACTAACACGCACGCCTTGCGCCTCATCGCTCGGCGTGCGGTGTTCCCGTCGGTGCGCTGTGCAGTGCACATCAGAACTTCAAGAGTGGCACCTCTTTAAGCGCGATGAAAGCCCTAGAATTCAACTACGCCCTTATAGCTCTACATGCCCTTTAAGCTTAAGGGAACTGCGCATGCCAGCTCTAAAAACGCGATTTTATATACCTTATATGATTCAGGTTAAAAAATAATATTTGTAGGCTTGATAATTAGTTTTTACCTGTTCTGGCAAAAAGTCGCACCAGGACATTTATTTACTGAGATGAGCATATTTGCGCAAAAAAAAAAATGTCACAGATACTAGGAGTTTTTTTCGTGTTTGAGGCCAAGAAGCGCAGGAGCGATAAGGGCGACTCTGCCACGCGCATCAAATGCGCCATCGCTGCTAAGCGCAAGGCTCTGAACTGGCGTGTAGTATCCTCGTCGTGCTGCGTGTACCGATGTGAATTTCATCGGTGATCCTGTTATTTGATTGGTGGAAGGTCTGTAAGGGAGGTTCAGTGCAGGGCCCTTGAGTAGTTTTGTATGTATTGGACGCGTATATTTTAAGACATGGCACTTTGAAAAAGCAGTTTTAAGCCATTGCGGAGAACTCCGAAATGGTGCTTATAATGCCTTGAAAGCACTCAACATCCACCGTCTGAAGGTGTGAGTTCTCTTAGTAGATAAGCTTATTGGACGCACAATTCATAGGTACGCGGGGAAACGTGTATTTCAAACACTCTGCAACGCCGTTCAAGCGCCAGTTAGGCGGGAGTCCGCTTGACGAGGAGCGACTTAACTTGAGTTGTGTAAGGACGTAAAGACGACGCATGGATCGCAACTGCGTGCCGACTTGGGCGTCCCCATCACCTGCAAGGTAGCCCGGCGTCTTCGCGGGTGTTCGCTTTGCGCGCCGCTGGAAGTTCACGGCTGCCTCAGTTGTCGGTGGTGTGTCGCAGAAGACGCCGCTCGCTGTAGAAGGGCTCGCGAGGGTGGAAAGTCAAGCGTGAGGGAGGCCAGGTTCGCCTGCATCTCGTCGAGCCCCAAAACTCCGCTCGCTAATCCCAACCAGTCGAGCCAGAAACGAAGCTGTTGCTTACCCACGCATTTACTTTTTTGCCCCTTCCCCCATCACCACACAATCTTCGTCCCCGCAACCACAATACTATTTCGCAAGTCGCCGACAGTTGATTAGCGTGGGGCCGTTGTAACTTTCAGGGCGCGTTGGAGGCGAGCGAGAACACACAACTTGAGTGGTGATCGCGTTCGCACCTCCCCCGATACAACGTTTCTCCCTAAATGAGCTTCCGAAACCAGACGCTTTTTGGCGAAAATACCTGGTTTCTTTAATTTAAAAGAGTGAATTCCAAGAGTCTTAAAAATATACATTCCGTATACCTTATAATTTTTTTAGCTGAACTAATAAAACACTTCTGAAATACAGTAACATATATGTGAGATCTTAAGAAAGATGCGTAAGGCCTACTCCGCGCACATAGTTTTGCTGATTTTTCTGAGACACAATTAAATGTTGTGTGCCGTTCAAGTCCCTAATCACAGCAGCCGCAATACAAAACTTCTTCAAGGCGATTAGAAGCTTACATAACAATAGCAACTATTTTATCTACCATTGTGGCACTTTAAGTAAGATCTCTCGCTTAACTTCAACTAAACTACGATCAGTTACGTCAATATTGCGTTTATCATATTACAATGCTGTCGAATTAAAATGGGATTTTTTGTAAGTGAAATAATTAAGGACTTCGAACAATAAAGACCTATATAATTCAAGTCTTCAATATTTCGTTTTTAATGACGATGAATAACTGTTGGTATTAAAACTTTTGATTAAAGGTGTATTGGCAACGTTTTAAATGGCACGTCCAGTATCATAATTTCATTCTGATGCTAATAATGTCGTTTTAATTTCGATTAAGTACACCATTTGTAAAACTTTTGCTGTGTGTGTTTCGTGCAAAATAAAACACACAGCGTTTTTAAAATACCGTTATGCAGTGTAAATTTTTTCTGTATTTTTGCAGAGAATTCTTTGAAACAAAATCACTTTCGTGACACTACAATAAAATTAAATCAAATTTTACGAAAAGTTAATGTGGAATGTGTAAAACTAATGTTCAATTTTGATAAGCAAGTAGTTTTGGACTTACGTTGATGAAAAATCTGAAATTTCATTAAAATATATTTCGTACTATTCAAAAACAGTGTGTTGTAAAGATATAATATTTCAATTGTAGGGCTACAAGAAAGTCTTATCCAGTTTCTTCAAACAAAAAATCTATATCGGATGTCTTAGGTTAAGCTTATGCATTATTTAATTACTTAGACAGCAGAAAAAAAGACACCCCTATGCCCGAGGCGTCGAAATAGCTAATTACGTTGTAGTTCACATCTCAATATGTACTCTGTTGACGTAAGTAATTAATTCTATAGTGCGAGATATCAAACCTAGACATTCTATACTAATTTCTATTTCTTCCATAGTTATACCAAAGCCGATTTGCTATTCGTTATTGGTAGATGGATATAACATTTTTTAGAAATATGCTGAGGAATGGAGATCGATAGACCGAAGAAAAATGAGACCGCGAGTGTGCATGAAGGAAAAGTTATCGGAAAAAGATAAAGCAGGAAGAGTGTTAGTTCAGGTTCACAAAGGGAAGGGAAAGTGCAAGCATCATCTTAGGAAACAAGGAAAACTACGTGAAATGTCCTGATAAATGGTTCCTTGCCTTTTGGAAGACGAATAGGGGACTTCGTAACTTCTGAAACTCCTGTGATAACACATGCTAGTACTGCCAACTCAGGGCCAAGCCAATGAGATTCATAGCAATTTTTATTTGGTTACGCAAAGGCTCGTATACGTAGTAAATAAATATATCAAAGAATCTTAGTACAATAATTTTTATGTGCTTGCAGAACTACTTCTCATAATAAATCTGTTTTGATGGTACAACATATTACTTAGATATGATTATCGGCCTAATTTTTTTTACAGCTGCTCGTATTATAAACAGGCTTAATTTTAATTTCCAACGTACATTCTAAGACTTTTAGTTAAATTTTGTGACCATGTAACAAATTAAATGATAATTACTTCCTTTAGCTATAAATGTGTAGGAATAGTTGCAGGAGTCATATATTGTATTATATCTGATATGAATTATTATAGCCAGTTACAGTGTTTCCAAACATTAATTTGACATAAAATTTCCCAATGAATCTTAGGTGGTCGCGGTTAACAACGTACTGCCACTTAATACTTATGGGTAGAGAGCAGAATAATTTGCGGATTCATTTTGGGACAAGTTAGAATTCAAAACACGTGTGTTCATATAACTAAAGCCATTTGTCCACATGTTGTTTGACACCTCCTGGACAACGATGTCCAATTGTCGCCTTCTACTGTGACAGCAGACACCCGATGTGCAGTTGATATCGGCATATTTGTACATAGAACTGTTGATTCCAGCCTGCAGGTCATTGAACTCGCGAATTTTTCAGGTCTCTACTTATAGGTAGGGGCAGTGATATTTCGCGAAAAGATTTCGTGACAAGATACAGTTCAAAGCACTGTAGGGTCGTCCAGCTTCTTTGATTGGCTAAAAAATATTATGGCCTGTATTAACAGTTTGCGCAGGAATCACGAAGGTTGAGTGTCGGAGTTACTTAGTCCTGAGTGGCTTGATCAAAGACGGACACGGCACCAGCAGCCAATGGAGGTATAACAACAGGTGAGGTGTGTATATAGTATTGAAGTCTACTGTGTTCTCCGATTTTTACGCGAAAAGTCAGTGGGCCTACTTATAGGCCATTCACGGTTACTTCACATTTTTCTGAAGACCTGCTAAATTTATACTTTTGGTTACCGTTTACATATCTTTCCGCTATATGTAAACATAAACCCTGCCGTGTGACTCATACATTATAACTGTCAAATGCTTTCTTTGCTGTTTTCAGCTGTTCAAAGATTTCTGTCATATTTAAAAAACCATTACTTACGAATGTTCACACTTTAGGCCTATAGTCATATTTAGGTCAGCTTCATGAATTTTTAATAATTTATGTATTGACGATAGGTAGTTCTTAAGGTAATTGTTTTACATATTGTTAACATATTTATGTTATGCACGATATAGCACATTACACATAATACACGTTAATATTTTGCCGTGACTGCGTTTAATCCTGTTATATCTGTGGGGGAAAGAACTGTAGTTTTTAACATCATGTAATTGATATGTGTTGGGTTATTTCGTTAAAATGATGGCCTCAATTAGAAAAATTTATTAAAACGAAGGAGCAACCAGTCCAACGAAATAGACAGTAAATTCAAGCACGCAACTCGTGTTGCTAATTTTTTGTACCTAGCAGTGACATAAAAAAAAAGTGGTGAACATGCACACAAATAGGCCTGCACTAACTTTAATACCGCTTATATTTCTTTAGGTACGTCGATTTTACTATGTTAATTTATTAAAAATTCTGGTTGAGCGTAATATTTTTTTTGGGATTGTGGCAAACATTCAGATCACAGAAACGTTAACACGTTACACAATTGTGTCTCAAACACGCATGGCGAAATTCCATAGTTGTGATAGACAGACGTGACTTTCAAATAATTAATTTCGTCAAAATACAGTTCGTGGTTAAAACGTATACATTTCGCACTTCCAATATTTGGAATTACACACACACAATCCCAGCGCAGCGAACACGACGCTACGCAAACAACAATACCCTTTTACACGCAGTTGTCACGATACACCCTACATTACATTTATTCCTGCTTTGGAAAAACATATTTATCACAACATCGTTACTTTACTAGGTAGGTTTAAAAATCACAACGTTTACTAACTTAATGTGGTAATTTTAAGCATATTTCGCAAGAAGAAATATTAACACTTCGTTCAGCCACGCCATGTCATCGTCATGTTGCCGGTCGCACCTTTTGCCAACTTCGGATTTGCTACCGTCCCGCCATCACATATAAATATATTATAATAAGTGTTCAAACATTCAAAACTCGTTTCAGTTGTAAATTAAAAATTCTTAAATTATTATATTTGCTGTAATAAGTATTAAATATGGTAAAATTTTAAAAATGTATAATTTTCCCGCTACTAATAGCGGTGCAAAACTTCCCGAGAGAGAGAGAGAGAGAGAGAGAGAGAGAGAGAGAGAGAGAATAGAGAGAACGCGGGACAAACTCCGCTCCGCCTATTGAAGTTTTTTCCGCTATTTTCCTTGGACGAAAAAAAAACACTATGTCACTAGGGCCTACGCACCGTAATTTGCCCTGATATTTTTAACTGTAAAATTAAATATGCTACCTTCAGTGCTATCTAAAAATTTTAATATTTCATTAGGCAACATTTAATTCACAATTACCATACCAAAAATATTTCCAATAACCATTTTTAAACTGTGAAATATTTCTAACAAGCCGTTGACAACACATCGCTGCTCTCACTGTTTTTAATTAGTATTGAATACGTAATAAATGCTACAAGTTATAGAAGATACAAAGTTAATGATTCATTTATTCAACAATATATAATACTACAAAGTAATAACAGTGTTATACATTTGTGGTTTACAAGTTGTTAAAAAAAAAAGTTTGACAAGTGACTCCTAGAGTGATTTTTCAAAGGTTTGTTTCAAAACATCCGAAGAAACCGCGAATGGACATTAAGAATACAGAGGTGAAACAGCTACTTATATAGCGAACTGCAATCGCACACGCCACCAAATTGGCGTCACTAGCCAGCAACATGTTGGAACGCCGCTCGCCAATCAGAACCTGGTATCGTACTTGCCAGGTGGCAGCCCAGCCAATAGGGAATCTTTCGCAACATACTGTAACCAATCAGAAACAAAGCCCGTCCCCAGAACCTCACGCAGCCAATCAGATAACGGATGCGCACACATTAAAGGAACTGTCAGATAAAGTCGTCTCAGTGTATTTTTCTACTATGGGGGAATGCCATAAAACTTCGTTTTATTTGCCACCTTCCGATATTCGCAGATTTCTCTGACCAGTTTATATCTGTAACGACAGCTATTGTTCCGATGCTGTTGATGAGCGGAGATTGTCAGTGAGGATATCCGGTCTGCTCTTAACATCGAGGTCGTGATAACTGATCACAGTGAAGCGAGGTGAAGATGGAGAAGCGCCGGATTGCAAGGGCTGGGGAAACAGCAGATCCCTGAGAAAACCCGCCGACCAGCGGCATCGTCTGGCACGATTCCCACGTGCGAAAATCGGGGGGCGACCCCACCGGGAATTTTAACATGGTTCGCCTAGGTGGGAGGTTAGTATTAGGTATATCCACTACACCACGGCCACCCTTACAAGAGCAGATGATCACTGGCACTCGTATCCACGCACCGATTGATGGAACCCTGCGTGAGGCTAGATATTTGATTACTGAAACCACTGACTTTACTGCAGTTGAAGAGGCCATGCAGTGCCAGTGAAACAAAAGGTTGGCGGCCAATTCAAGTCTTATGTTCCTCAAGAAGTTTATATATGTGCGGGTAGTAGCGTCATTAAATACAAAATTGAAATTCTGAGTAAACGCAATACAACAATTAACTAAAGACATAAATTATGTTAATATAAAAATTTATTTTCCTTTGTCAAACTACCATCAGTATGTTTGTATGCCCATGTAGTCATTTAAATAAAGAGATAAATAATATTTGAAGTCTTAATTTATAATTTCATCCTCTTTTATCGATTTTAATTAATACCACTGCCAAGCGTTCCGAAACTGTGAACGTAATGATGAACAAAATATGTCTATTGCTGACGAACACTGAAGAACCATCAGTGATTTCAGTGCTCGCCAGCGGTAACAGACGGCTGCCATGGTGTATCTTAACGGACAATGAGCAAGTATTTGGTCACGAAACATACACGCGATTATTTTTAACATCAGTTGCTATGTTCATCTAAGAGCATGAGAAAATCTGAATGAAAATGCGGAGGCAGTGATGCCCTATGGCTCCAAAACGTTTGGTCTCAGAAATAGTCACATTAATATGTTGGTACGTAAGCGGTAGCTACGAAATTCTTCACAGCCGACGTCACAAAGGCGTGGCCTTCAAATCACGAGGTCCATATCACCGTTTCTAGGTGGCCAGGTGGGGTAACATGTCTGTTTAGTGTGTACACCGTCATCACAAAGCGTACGGTGACTTGCCTGATTTACGCATTGGAGGTTGGGAGTTCGAACCCTGTGGTCATCACTAGGAACGATATTCTGGAAACACTGTTTCACACCCATTTCAAGCAAACTGTGATCCAGTTCCTTGATATGAATTCAAAATTTTAATTCGTTAAATTAGGCTGTAAACTAACTTGCGGTAGTAAAAAAAGGAAACTATTTTCTTTATTACAAAAGCAATCACACCCTCAATCACCCTGGTGGTTTAAAACGTGTGCTTTCACAAGCCGTAATGAATTAACTAAAACTTTCGTTTTCGTTGGATACCAGTTAATTTTTTTTATTTTTACGAAGTGCAATTACTCACCAGTGGGTACAGTGTATGTCATTAGTCTTTCAGGAAGCTTGGCACGTGTCTTGAATTAGTTTATCCGATAAAGTTTGTCATCACATGGAATACGAACTCAATTAAAGCAAAATTTAAATGGCCGCACGATTGTGGATGGCTTGACTTACACTTGCAGCTTGACAAGGCCAGAGAGCGGAAAGACTTACACATTAAGCTAGGCTGCAAGTTCGTCGTGTGGAGACCAGGGGTCTATAACAGTAATAGTACTCTTAGAAGTACACAGGTCTACAACTTGTTGACTCGAAGACTTGTAGTAAAATGTCACGCAACACAATAAGAGAGGTAATACTTGCTATAATCCATACTAATTACCTAATGGTTGATGGATTCTGTAAGACTAGTTTACAACTGTAAATTAAGTTGGCTATTTGTTAGTTATTCCATTATACTGCCCACCGTTTTTGAGCCAATGTGATCCGATTTGCAACGTTTGCTCAGATGACTAGCTATAATAGTTTGGTTTTAAAGGAATCCTGCTGTTTTGCCCACAGCGTTTTTAAAGTAGGGCCTACTTAACCTGAATTTCTCTTTAAATTTAAAGTCATTGACTTCCACAAACTTGTTTTTTAGCAAGAACCTACACGGCTGGCTTACACCGGTAGCATTGTTCTCGTTATTCACCAACATGTTCATGCTTCAATATTTTATTGAGTTACCATATGCAAAAAAAAAAACGTGAACCATAATTAAAGTTCAAAATTAATATTTTCACTTCACATGCACTTGTAAACAATGTCTACCTCAGGTCTTAGACTTGTAGAAAATCGATAACACTTGTGGATTTTTCTGTTACACCACCTACCAGTTTGTATGTTTGTGTTACAGAAATGGTTTACAGCGCTCGAGTTTCACTTGTAGATACAAGTCCTTTACTGGTAGCTGCAATATGTATATACATATATATATATATATATATATTTGAGTGGCTCTTAACAGCGATGTCTTGAGAGGGCAGCTGCAAGTATACGCGTGGTACAGAAAATATACAAGAGTACAAATATACTTAAAGCTTGTAGCAGTTGTTTTATAATCCCCAGCTGTACTGAGTAACGCCTGATTTTCCACGAGAAAATTTCACGTCTAGTATTATGAAACACTTCAGAGTATATCCTCATTTTTGGGCCTGGTTTATTTTAATTAGCACGCGTCTTAAATGTCTACTCGGGAACGGCAGACGCTCGATTTCAGAGAAACCTAATTCTGAATTGCCGGGTAAAGTAAGAAATATGTCTGTTGTCACACTGTCAAAAACAAAGAAAACCTGCAAGTGTGCACTTCAGATAGTTAATTTTCAGTCTTTGACCGTATCTTTTGCAGAAAACCCCGTGTCCCTAGCAGTATTTGGTTGCGTACCTTTCTTAGTTTCTCCTTTTTAACCACTGCGGTCTCTTCCACAGCTCTGTGTGCATACAACGGTGTTTCCGAAGAGCAGTGAATTGGCTGTAACCCGATTCAAGCTCGCAGTCGTGTCGCCAGAGACTTAAGTTGTAATCTAACGGATTCTTGTGCGCGGGCAGCACCGCTGATTTGAATCACTGATTTTCAGCTTTGAAGACGCGACGGATGGAGCGAAGAAGAGAGACCAAGGAAAAGAGAGAGAGAGAGAGTGATTGATATCCAGGGGATGGTGAGGGCGTGGACACACACACGCGGCGATGGCATCCCGCCGAACGGGCCAATCGCAACGTGCCCGCGTTCGTATCATGTTCTCCCGCGACGGCGAAAGCTGCGCCCGAATCTCTTCACGCACTCACCCCATGTGCCGCCATCTTAAAAAAGCGACCGGTTTGAAACAGCAGAGCACCTAGCGGTGGAAATTTCCCCTCTTCCAAACTCACCCGTAATAAATCTCGTTTTGTTTCCAACCCGAGTATAACAAACCTTTACAGAAGCGAACTCGACTGGCGGTTCCTTAGACGTGGGAGTAAACGCTCACTGATTGGCCGCGCAAGGCTTTGGAAACGAACCTCGCGTCCAATTGGCTACTGTGTGCCACGGGAGATTCATGCTATTGGCTGGGCTGTCGACTGGCAGGTAAACTACCAGGCGCTGATCGGTGAACNAGCGGTTGTTTCACTTCGGTATTTTTAATTGTTCTGTGGTGAAAGGCACCCCTATGCATGACTGAACTGTGATAGCAACCCGTATATGCTCATAATTTGGTTTTAAATTTGATTGAAATAATCCAGCCATGAATACTAAGAGATCAGTCATTTGCTGACCCATGTTGATAGTCCGGACTTATTTATTATTTCTACCACTGTGTCCTTACACCGCATTTTTAAGGTAATACTATCGTCCGCCTGTCATTAACACCAATCCGCGGTTCAAAATACCGTATGGAATCGTAAGAAATATTCTTTTACGTCAAAAGTATTGCAATATGTACTCTTTACAAAACGAAAGTAAATACTTTACCGATGTCCGTAATGCTGAACATTACGCTATAAATATGATCTTATGTTGAGGAACTTCTTTAGTAATTTGCTTGCAACACGACTATAGATATAGCTTTCAGATAAGTAGCGTTTCACGTCTCGTCGACAGCAAGGACAGTAGGTACGGAGCGAGTTGCTCAGAGAAGCAGGAACGAGGAAGGAATCGGCCGTGGACTGCAGTAAAGACCCATCACAGTGATCGCCTGGAGAGATTTCGAGAAACCATGGGAAGCCACACTCAAGGCGGACGGACCGGGATTCGAACGCGGGTCCTTCCGAATGTGAGTCCGAACGTCTACCGCTGACTGCACCACTTCCCTCTATTATTAGTGCACGAGTATGGATATGATTCAAATATTGGTTACGAAAGTGTCAAATTCACAGTGAAAAATTTTAAAGGATGTTCCTTTTTCTTTTATCTAATTGTCTTACTATACACCAAGCATTAAATTAATTCTTGACGATATAAATTATTGTGCAAAAACTATATTTTAAAGGGAAATGTCTTTTAACAACATTATGCTTAGACTCAGAAAATCATTCTAAGGATTTAATTTTTAACCACTTTTCTCACATCGTCTGGAAGTCAAAACCGGCTACTGCATCTAAATTATAAAACCGGGGTGAAGCTTGTTTATGCCTTGTAACCACATATATAATATTTTTCAATACTTAAAAAAAATTGTAACTAAAAGAGTTATTTGAATTTATCCTCATGTAGATATTATTATTTCAAAACTTTACAANACTTAAAAAAAATTGTAACTAAAAGAGTTATTTGAATTTATCCTCATGTAGATATTATTATTTCAAAACTTTACAAGGCGGTCAAATATAGACTAAATACCACTGCGTTTCCCAGAAAGATAAATCGGGTTTTAAAATAGAGCTTGAAATTTCTTTTGCAGATAAAACTCATAACTTTACAGCGGACATTAATTTTGTTTGATCAACAGCATATTACACTGCTACAAAAACAATCATAATATTACGAGAGAAGAAGTAAAATTAAACGAGAATATATTGTTCTGANCATATTACACTGCTACAAAAACAATCATAATATTACGAGAGAAGAAGTAAAATTAAACGAGAATATATTGTTCTGAAATACACTACTGGGGAACCGTTTCCTAGTGGGAGTAATTAATTCTCCCAGCTTAATTAGTTCATAAAAACCACCATNAATACACTACTGGGGAACCGTTTCCTAGTGGGAGTAATTAATTCTCCCAGCTTAATTAGTTCATAAAAACCACCATTTGATTACGATAACCTAACATTCCACTTATTTCCTGGGTTCGTATGCGGATGGTAACTTAAAAAAAAGTAGGAGCTGCCATTAATAACAGTTTATTTGTGGATGCATTTAATTACAACCGTTTTACGATGCACGCGGAAAAATTACAATGCCACACGAGGGAGGTGACCGCTTCGAAATATGATGCACAATATTTGTTGTAATGGCACGGAAGTTTCTCTATGAGCTTTTTTTCCCAGTTAATTCGTTACGGACTAACACTGGCGTACTTTTATAAAACATTCTCCGAATTTGTAATTTTCAGTCAAAGCTCCCATACAAATGTGCAGTTAACATTGCATAGCAAGAGAAGGGGTTTCATAACAACGAGAAATCACATTCTGGTAGAAATAAAAAGAGTGCGAATGTGAGGGTTGTTTGGCNGAGAAGGGGTTTCATAACAACGAGAAATCACATTCTGGTAGAAATAAAAAGAGTGCGAATGTGAGGGTTGTTTGGTTAATCTGGAAATCGCGGTATGAATAATAACCCGATTAGCGTGCGTCCACTTCTGAAACTGATGTTCTACTTTCAGAATATTCCTCCGGCTCCTGCAAACCAATCTTAAACAATTCAAGAAAATTTTACCAGAGGGACAAGGCACCGCATTTGTGAGCGCTCAGTTTAATGCTATTTCTCAGGAGAACTATTTATTACCAGGCATTGCCAACACACATGTTTTCTCTCTGTTTGTATTTATAACTATTATAAATGAAAAATTATAATTTATTAACAAACTGTAAGCCAAATGTTTATTTAACCAAAAATAATTTTTATTTCTACGAAAATTATAAAACGCTTGTGATACATGCTATATGTAGGGGACAAGCAGAACTTCATACAGACGGTGATCATTCAAAGGTTTGGTTCCAAATGTGTAAAGATACTGCGAATAGAATATAATCTCTTGTGTGCTTCCAGGCATAAAACTGGGAAGTTCGCTATGCGAAGCAGTAAACACACTCTTATGACACAAGAGATGAAAAACTTCGTGGCTCTTCAGCCGTTCCGTGATCATCTTAAACATCTTCTGCTCTACTCCAGAAAGTAAGTCAAACTTACCACTTCAGAAATACCAGAGCCGCAGAGTACTTGAGAATACAGAGGTGAAACAGCATCTTATACTGCGAACTCCACCTGCACACGCCAACAAAATGGCGTCACTTGCCAGAACATGTCGGAACGCCGCTCGCCAATCAGCGCCTGGCAACCTTCTTGTCAAGAAGCAGCATAGGCAATAGCGAATATTTTGTATCACGCAGCAGCCAATCAGACACAAGGCCTGTTTGCGGAGCCAATCAGTGAAAGGGTACGCTTACGTCAAAGGAACCGCCACGACATTTCGTCTCTGTGAAATTATCTTCTCTGTGTCAGAGCGAAAATTAACTGGACGCATATTTGGACGACCACCAGGTCTAAATACTGATATATATGTCTTTGGCCTTAATTTCAGAATTTTTTAAAGCTCTTATAAAAGTTATTCTTTCAGCCTATTGCTCCAGAGACACGGAATTTTCGCGAAT
Organism: Clitarchus hookeri; assembly: GCA_002778355.1. Lineage (NCBI taxonomy): Eukaryota > Metazoa > Arthropoda > Insecta > Phasmatodea > Phasmatidae > Clitarchus > Clitarchus hookeri. The sequence continues at coordinate 189,780 of NQII01004654.1, forward strand.
TCATTTGAGGACACGCTAAACTCCAAAGGACTGTGCATTTGACTTCCCTTTTCAAATGGATCGCAGTTTTTAAGACACGTCCTAGTAGAATATAAGCAAATAACTGACCTACAAGGAAACAAAGACCAAATCCCGTGCCACCTGGTCTGTGGTAAAACTGGATCATCAGCCAATGAACAACTAACAGAGGCTCCAGTACACAAAGGATTGTGGAGTCTAGCTTGCTGCCATATAAATCCGTAACATTTCAGTGTCTCTGATCAATTTTATATCCACGGAGTAATAAAGAGGCGACAGACGCACATGCGGCGAACTCAAGCCGCACCATGCCTCCAAAATGGCGTTACTGACTAGTAAAATGTTTGGACCACGTTCAACAATCAGAGTTTGTTAACCTACTTGCCATTATGTAGCCCAGCGAATATAATCTTTTCACGGTTACTTACAACTGTTCTGAAGCCCTGCTTAAGTTCTACTTTCAGGCTATTCTTCCGCGTCATGTAAACAGAGCTTTACTAAGTCTAGAAAATTACATCAAAGGGACAACGCACCGCAGTAGTTATTTCTCCGTTCAATAATATTTTGCGTAACAACTATTTCTCAATAGGTATTAGCAATACAAATAATTTCTTTCCGTTTTAATTCAGATTAATTATAAGTAAAACATTCCAATTTATATATAAGGCAAACCTTCAATTCCACCAATAATAATTTTTATTTTATTTTAAGAGAAGTATAAAAACACTTGTGACACATAACGTATATAGGTCACTACCGAAAACATGGGGAGTTTATTCAGAGTGTTGATTCGAAAAGTGTGAAGAAACGGCAATTAGACCATATGAAACATTTCGCAGCACGCAGTAGTCAATAAGACACCATGTCCGTTTCCAGACCCTCGCGCAGCCATCAGCCAATAGGAACGCCAACAAAACGAAAGAATCGCCACGCTGTTTTAACTTCTGTATATTTAACCTACTCTGTGGTTTCTACTTCCACCAGGCAAGTAAAATTTACGTTATTTATGATCATAATGCCTAGCGTAGCTAATATGTCCATCCAGTTGCATGTTGCTACTGTTAAAATAATAAAACTATACAATATAAAGAACACCTTTTAATTTTAAGTCGAAAACGGTTTAAATGTACGTTTTAAATAAGACGTGAAGGTATGGGACCACACTTCTTGAAAATTTACGAACAATAATTTAAATATTTTAGATTTACTTCGAAAGTGCGCGAAAAGTTACGTAATGACTAGAGATCCGTAAATTTCGCGAGTTCATTTAAGGACAAGTTAAACTTTATCCGCATGTGCCATGAGGTTTCGCTTCTATTGGACCACAGTTTGTTAGACACGCCCCTGGCGACGTTTGACCAATAGCAAACCTGTGAGGAAAACAAGGACCAAATCCCGTGCTACCTGGTCAGTGGTTAAACTGGAGCAACAGCCAATGAACTACTGACAGAGGCTCAAATACACAAAGGACTGTGGAGTCTAGCTTGTTTGCCAAATTAATCCGCAAAATTTCCGGATCTCTAGTTATAACACTATTCCGCCATGAGCCAGATTATTAATAATAAACAAAGTATTTAAAGTGTATACCATCAGAGGTTGCACCAAACGAGCGATAAACTACTACAGAATTCATATTTGCAGTGAATGTGAAAGCTAGATATTTATCGTCATTAAGGTGTCTTCAATGAAGTTCTATCTCGCCTCTTACTTTTAAGCCTCTCCTTACCCTGTCGGCAAAAGAGCCACCGTTGGTTTGAAATAATACTCAAGTCTGCCAGCAACTTCCCCAAACTTGCACGACTATTCACATGTGATGTGTAGAGGCCCTTCATTTCGCGTTATAAAACTGTGCCCTGTCCACTCGAGTGGAGGTCATGTTCTCTCCCGGTGGCCACCAGTCAGTGCTCGTTCTCCTGTTCGGCTTGCCCACACGTAATTAAATTACGACAGTTCTGAATGTATGCTACTGATTCTGACGTACCCATGGCGTGTCTTATGAGCGGAGGTCCAATCAAGTTTGTGAAACTAATATACCTACGCTTTATATTACACGTGAAATGATAAAGTCTGTAGTTATGTGCGGTGCTCCGAAAATATCGGTTGGCCAAAGATCGTGGTCGCAATTTTCTCCAGCTTGTCCAGCTATTTCATGTAACCAACCAGCAGACCGCATTGCTCCAAATCACGCAATCCACTTACTATCAGAATATCGCCAAACTACGTTTGGTTGGCTAGCTATTGACCGAATGTACTCTTTCGAAATTCTTAATTTTTTTAACTTTACTTCAAAGCACTATGCTATGTCATAAAATGTCAACATTGACCTGCCATTAAAATAACACACAGTAACGATTTGCGTATAGAGTTTATCGGAAATGGGGAAAACATATACATATGTTACTTTCTATGCCAATAATTCCTTTACCAGAGATAAAGAGGAAATTGAAACTCAAATGANCATATGTTACTTTCTATGCCAATAATTTCTTTACCAGAGATAAAGGAAATTGAAACTCAAATGATGATGATGGTCCCCTCAAAATAGTTCTCAAAATGACGAGGGAATAGGTTTGAAGTTTTAGTCGTAACCATAACAAGCGATAATATCTCCTGTGTGATTATGTATGTGTAAATTGCTGGTTTATAACATACGCGTTCTATACCAAAAAATTGATCACGAGTAGCTTACAGATTTAGCTAAACCTATAATTAAACTCATGGAAATTCAAAAACCGCAAAAATTCTTCCTTTGCTGCAACATAAGTCTTGCTGCCGCAAAGAAAAAGTTGTTTAAATATCAACTATGGCAAAGTAGGCTTGCCAAAAGCTTACTTTTTCTTAAATATATAAAGTAATAACTAGTATTACCTTGCATTGTCGTAACTTTAGCTCAACATACGTATTTGTGTTAGTTTTAGTTACACCGTCCAGAAAATTTGTACTCTAAAGAACAGCAATAATTAGTAAGTAAGATATAAGTAACACATCTTGCAAACAAATACAATAACAGAATCAACTACGCCAGTTCCAAGACACGAACCCGCGCCCCTTGAGTTACTAGCCTAACGTCCTTCATCAAATTACCACTTTGCCTTATCACTAGAGCCACCCGATTTTCGCGGGAAAAGAGTTCCTCGGAACCTAGATTTCAGTATCCTATTGACGCACCTGCAGTTTTCCTGCCATTTTTGGCCGCGTGCCTTCGTTGGAGACAGTGCGGTGATTGAATGGGCCAATGAGAATTAAGTGACTCCGGTAGTGAACCTCTTTCATTCGCGGGCAGGCAACGAAGATGCGCAGCAGTTGAAACCATACACTCAAGTGGATTTGAGTGCAAGTGTATTGAAATAAAACTTGACAATTATTTCACTCCCGGAAATCGGGTGGAACCGCTCATTACGCTCAGATTATTTTTGACCGGTAGATGGTTCAGGCAATAACATGGACCACAATACAATGTCACCTCTTGGTAGGAATTGAGTTAAAAGATTTGGAATTCCACTGCACGTGATAATGATATTAAACGCCGGCAGAGAGGCTGTACATTACTAAGTTGCAGTTTTGCAACTGCAGAATATATTGGTTTATGTACGTCTGCGTCAGGACAACAGTTACGTGCTGAAAACTACAACGAACGGCAGAAGACCTTCAATATCGCTAATCCGTTACCTTTGGTGCGAAGTAATAATTATTTACTCTAAACAAAAGCTGCTCAAATAATGTTTATTTCTGTGCTATAAAGGAAGATCATGGTAACATAAAACAAAAACCTATAAAGAATATATTTACTAACAGCTAACCTATGTTATTTTGTAACCTGATCTTTGAATTAAATCAATATTATGTTGCTGTAAACAGAACGGTCTCAAAGAAATGGTCTACTTATCTGTACATAATTATTTGAAAGGTTTTTTTTAGAGCGTATAGCTATGTTCTGTGCGAATTTCGAACCCACGCCTTCCATGCAAAGATTCGGCATTTTAACAAACTACACCACGAACACGAGCAGCTAGATTTTAGTTACGGGCCGCGTATCTTTGTATTGGGTGATGTAAACAATAGTAAGCAACTGTTCAAAACTCATGATTTCGAAGCAACTCCTCGGTTTCCTATAAATAACAAGAAGTTACTGATATAACTAATGAGACTACTTTCCTCTACGTCGGTGCAGTTAATTTTTAAATAATTTCTTAAAAGCTGAGTTGGTAGGAAGGACTTGACTTCAATTTGAAAGCAATTACATTATTAATGAAACCAGAAATTTATGCAACACTAGTG